>JAHFWI010000113.1:0-600000 GCA_028554975.1 Himalopsyche kuldschensis
CGCCCAAAGCTTTAAGCAAGTTTATCTCGAAACTACTTTTTTCAAAAATAGTTGCCATGATATCTGGGATTTTACTAAGCCGATTTACATTAAATTTTGTGTGAATCTTCTTAATACATCCAGTTATAGCGCATATCTAGAATATATAAAAAAAACAATTTTTTACTATTTTAAAAAAATTCGGAAATCTCAAAAAAACGATTTTTTTTTTCAAACCTCTGCCATTTTGGGAAAAATAAATATTTTTACATTTCTCTAATATGCGCGAAAATGAAATCTTAACCAACTAAGGATATATTTTTTAATTATATTTTAGGTGACTAGAAAAGTTGGAATCGTTTTTTGGGACCCCCTACTTTACCAGCCTGTAACTTTTTAGGTTTGAATATTTTTTTGTATATTTTTAAAATATTAATAAATATCTGGTAAAAAAATGGACCGAAAAATTGTTATTACTTTTTTTAGCACTTGCAAAAACACCTAAAATTTCAGCCTCTAGACCAGAATACTGCCTTAAGCAAACTTTGCGCTAGTGAGTCTGAAGATGTCCCTGAAAGTTGCGAGACACGTCTCACAGCTAGAAGCACAATGCGTGGAATAATCAAAGTTATTTTAAATTTTATATAAAATGAACTTCCACAAAGTTACCGCCGAAGCCATCGAAAGAAAGATAGCTCTGTTTGGAATGTTTCGGAAATTGAGCTTTCAGTCTAAATATGGATACGTTGTGTTAAATGATGCATAACATTTCCTTAAAACACAAGCGATTTGCGAACCGTTTGTAGCTTAGCTTGCCATTTTTTTCGATTGCTTACCACTGGAAGAGATTTGGCATAAATGTCACTCGTAAAATGTTATCAGCAAAATGTTCATTCTTATCTTTAGGATTACAAACGATGATTAGGATTTCAATGACTGATGATTGACTTTTACTGATTTTTGCTGAAAAACAACGAATGAATATTATGCGACAATAGAATGTGAAGGTGGTTATTTTGAGAATGTAAAATTTGGTGTTATAAACAAAAGAAACCCTTTGCAAACGATTTATTTGTACACCGCTGAAAAACAGCGGGTAAATACAAAATGGCGGTGACAATAGAAAATGGAGGATTTGGATGATTTTCAGTGTAGGTTTTAGAACGACGATGGAGTTTTCAAATTTTCCTCTAACGTTTTTCCGATGCACTCGTTTCAGTTCTTAAACAAAAATTTTACGACACATGCACATTGCATGATGCAACAAGATGACGTTTTTAGTCATTTTCACCCAAAAGTGGAGTTAGCAAAGTTACACTTTAAGACATAGGTTCCCAAACTTATTTCCCCCGTGGACCCCTAAACCAGAATTTCATTTTTGGTGGACCCCCCCCCCCCCGGTTGCCTTATAATAAAGTTTTCTAAACTTTTCAAACACAAATATGAACACAATTCGATAAGTTTTTGTAATGTGGACAGTGAAAAAAAAGTTTTAACTCTTTATTAAAATAATATTAAATAAGAATTCTTTTTTCGGAGCGTCAGGTTCATCCTTCTCATTAATGAGGGATGAACCTGACGCTCCGATATAAGTTGGTCAATATTTGGCTTTAAATTAGTGAGGTATAGTCGTAAATCACCACGTTCTGTAATTTGCAACCTGTTCCTTTTTTTCGTAAGAAAATTAGTTACCGCACTGAAGCCTCTTTCCACGAGGTATGTAGAAGGAAAAGATATTAAAAAAAATCTTACGATGGCTCACAACGCAGGATAAGTCACAGGGATATCTTTCTGCAGCCAAAACTTTCCCTTTCTAAATTCTACCTTGAGTTCTTCGTCTGTGCCAAGTCCTAGTTACTCTTCCTGTAATTTGTCTTGTACAGTATCCATTTCTTCTATATATGGATTGATGATCCAAAGAGGTATTTTCATTATTAAAATGTCTTTAAACCTGCTTTTGAAGTCTCTGTGGATGACATTTAGGTGTTCTACGTAATTTTTAAGATCATCGTCGTGAATATTTGTCGACGACAACTTCAGAAACTGAGAAAATTCTCGTCGTCCAATGTTTTGTTTCATCAAATTTATTTTTCCATGAAAATTTGCGATTATGGATTTTGTTTTTATTAAATTTAGGCTGTCGCCTTGTAATTGCAAATTCACCTTATTAAATTTGGCAAACAAGTCTGTCAGGTAGGTAATGTCTGCTTTGAATTTTATTAGGTTTTCTTTCAAATCTTGTTCTTTAGCGTCCAGCAATTCCAAAACGCTCTCAAAAAATGAAAAAAACCTCGTTAAACATATACCTTTTGAGAGCCAGCGTACTTCAGTGTGTGTGTCAATTGTCGAAAATCCTCTTCATTTTCTTCACACATCTGCGCAAATATCCTGGAATTTAACGGATTACTACGAATCTTGTTTATCGCTTTTTATGACGAATTGAAGATTGATGCAATCTAGGGCTACCAAATGTTGCCGATGGATATCGCAATGAATTGCAAACACTCCGGGTATATTTTGTTTTAAAATTCCCATGAAACCGCGATAACGTCCAAACATGGCTGGTGCTCCTTCTGTTGCTGCCGACATTATATTTGATAAAAGGATCGATTTTTCAATGAAGTAATCCTTCAAAACCTTGAATATTGATTCGCCTTTAGTGTCTGTTGTCAAAGTTCTCGCTAAAAGCAGTTCTTCGTGAATTTTTTGATCCATAATGAACCGAACATATCCCATTAATAGTGCTTCATTGTCAGGTAAAGTTGACTCATCCAATTGAATAGAGAAATGATTTTTTTGCAGATAATTACACAAAAAGCTTTCAACACAATGACTTATTTCTGAATTTTTTCAAATTTATTTTATCAAAAAAATCCGTGGACCCCCATTCTTCCTGACAGGGACCCCCTGTCAGTCCCTCGCGGACCCCTGGGGGTCCGTACGGACCACTTTGGGAGCCCTTGCTTTAAGACATCGATATAATATGTCAAATTTGGCTATAGGCTGGATTTTTTGCCTGATATATAATTGAATACACATAAATAGGAAAGGTAGGAAACAAAACGTGGCGGAGTCTTGTTTTTGGTCGATGTTGGAGTCGGAGTTGTATATTTGATAAATGCTAGATAATGTCGGTCCCTGTGGTCTAGTGGCAAGAGCTTTGTCCTAGCAATCGGGGCTACTGGGTTCAATCCCCGGCAAGGTCAGATTTTTTCAATTAAAAAAAAAGATATCTTGAGCTGGGTGTACAGTAGAACCTCGATTATCCGGACCTCGATTATCCGAATTGGTCAAAATAAACAAAAATATTTCAAATTTGCTGATATACACGTGGAGAATTGCGTCCACTGTTGGACTACGTACGTGATGGAATGCAGTCTTAGTATTTTGATCGTTGCATTTGTTCCAACAATAAGTCCTGTGTCAAATTTGATACGCATTAAACGTTTTTTTCTTGATAAATTGATCACGATTTAAATATTTATTTTGAATATTACCGATATGTCAACGAAAAGAAAACGTGTCGCAGTTTCATTAAAAGACAAATTGGATATAATCGATGCTTTGAAATGGGGTGAAACGGGACGTTTTTTGTCTAATAAATATGGTGTCAAAGTGAAAAAATCTTGAAGTATATCAATTGTTTAATGTCAGAAAATGGAAGCTCAGATCGTAAAGTTGTGAAAAAATCACGAAATGAAGTAGTTGAAGAGTGTATTTTTATGTGGTTCATACAAAGACGATCAATGAACAGCCAATATATGGTCTATTACTATGTGAAAAAGCAATATTTTTCAATTCAAGATTAAATGGAAATCCCACCTTCAAAGCAAGCTCAGGCTGGCTTTAAAAATTCAAAGGACGACATGGAATCAGGGAACTTGAGAGTCAAGAAGAGATCTATTCAAGACAACTTATGCGTCTTAAAAGTTGAATGAATGAAATTCTTAACGACCAGATTACTTGTGATGCTTCACCTCATCTAAACCCTTTATTATGCAATAAACTAAAAACAATTTAAAAATTAAAATAGATGCACTTAAGACTTTGCAGATTTTAAGTGGTTTCACACGATAAAAATAACCCAAAAATAGCCAGATTATATTTCGCACCATTACTTTAGACCAGGCCTGGCCAACCCAAATTGCACCCCGGGCCGCATTGATGGCCTCAAATTTCCCCAAGGGCCACACATACAAACATTATACAAAAAAAAATTATATAAAAAAAATGAAACGACAGCCCCAACATGTGAAAAGAAAACACGCATTGAACCAACAACAAAAAATGTATTTGGGTAGTAATCAACATAAAATTTGTTAAAAAAACAATACAAAAATATTTTAACCCTGAAAATTATTAATTAAGACATAAATCAAACAATATTACAAATAAAACCAATTATCAGTGACTTCTCCTTTCAGTGCGAGATTTGAGATTCTTTACGCTTACTTAATTTTTCTAAATCTATTTCAATACTTGAAGTTGCACACCTTAACTGGTTTTCCAGATTTACGTCTGTTATTGACGCTCTATTTTTATTTTTATTATATTTCATTTTTGAAAAAAAAACTTCACAAACGTATGTAGATCCAAAGGCACTAATAATTTTTTGAGCAAAACATCTTATATTCGGAAATTTTGCTGTTGTTATGTACTTGCTATAAAATTCTATTTTAGGAATCGTGGGATATATATTTTTTAGTTCACTATTGCATTGTAGGTCGATTAATTCCATTTGTAAGGTTTCTGAAATAGTGGAAACGTCGACACTAAATGGAGAACTAAACGTCTCAAATGTTTTCTCATAATTTACCAGTTTTTTAAAACGACAATTAAATGCTACTATAAGTTTTCTTATCTCGTCAGAATATTTTGAAAAATTATTATTTTGCCTTTCTTTCAACATTGGAAAGTGTTGTGCATTATTATTTTTAAGTTGGCCTTCAAACAACAATAATTTTATTTGGAACGCTTTTTTTAATCAAATTGCAAGCATCGGTAATTAAATTATTCTGATTCTGCAACTCCATATTTAAATGATTCAATTTTTCCGTAATATCTACCAAGAAACAAAGGTCTTGCAACCACTCTTCATTTTTAATTCTAAAATAGGCATATTCTCCTCGGCCATAAAATAATAAATTTCTTCACGTAACTCAAAAATCGTCTTACACATTTTCCGCGACTCAACCACCTAATATTGGTAAAATAAACAATGTCACCATACTCAGAATCTAATTCAGTGAGGTATGCTTTAAATTGGCGATGCTGAAGAGCGTGCGAACGGATATAGTTCACTGTTTTTATAACAACCTGCATGACATGGCTCATAGATAATGCTTGAGCGCATAAATTTTGTTGATGTATCAAACAGTGTACCACATATATATCACTGGTTTTGTTTATTTTAGCCTCCAACTCATTTACAATCAACTTTACAGCACCTTTATTTTTTTCCAATCATAGCCGGTGCTCCATCTGTTGTTAATCCGGAAAGCATCTCTAAATGTAAGCCGTTATCTAACAAACATTTTTTTATGGCTTGGAAAACGTCTTCACCTTTTGTAGTATCTTTCAAATTGTACAAATTTAACAACAATAAAGTTCTTTAAAAAAATATTTGAAAAATCATCACACATGACCACGGGCCGCACGTAAAGGCGCCGCGGGTTGCATGCGGCCCGCGGGCCGCGGGTTGGCCAGGCCTGCTTTAGACCAATAAATTAAGCTTATTTAAATTCTTCCATGGTTGGTATGGTTTGAAAAGAAAGAGGATGGAATTTCAACCAATCTACTTTTTTTCGTTATCTACTCATATCTGTTGATAACGAAGCATGTTAACAAATGATAATGATCCCCCTTACGAAAATATCTATAAATGGCAGTTGAAGCAAATAGATAAAAAAAAGACTACGCTATTATTATTTCAAATGATTCAAATATTTCCACTTTGAAAACACCTTTTAAGGAGTTTAATCCAGACGTAAATATTTTAAGAATGCTTTCGTTTCACTCTCTTGCAGCTCGAACATCGATTTCAGTAGGGTAAAACCTCCTATTGTGGGCCAGCTACAATTATTGGCCACTTACATACATATAAAATCTAGTTTTTGACGTGACAACTTTGTCCCGCTGAGTAGATTATTTATTGTTTAGTGGCCAAATTTGAGTCAACCAGTTTGCGTAAATAATCGGCCAACACCTACCTGTACGTCATAAAAATACAATATCTGGTGAAAAAATTGTTCCCTTATTATTCCTCTATCGTTTAAACATAAAATTGTCCTGTTATGAATTCTCAAACCACTCCAAAAACGCATTTTAATCAGACAGCCGGAGTGTCACCGTGAAGCGTGTGAGATTCTTGTAAATATCATAAGGATTGGACTTTAGTCTAAAAGCATCATACACGTTTGTAAGTTAATTAATTGAAATTTTAATTGAACAGAAATATTGGTCTTTAGTGAAGTTATAAAATAATTATTTTTATGCATTGAAAATATTTTTGTAAATGGTTATTATGATGGTGGCCATTAACTGATTCCAAAAACACATACAATTTCTATTACTGGCCGGCCAAGCTAATCCTATAAATTCTTATTAAAAAATTCTAAAATATAATTTTTTATTGCATGAATAATGTTTCAATAATATTACTAATCACCTATGATGTTGGGAATCCAATAAAGCACTTGATTATACACTCAATAATGATTTGAGGTCATGTAATTATACATCTAGTTTCTGTTTTAAAAAAAAAAAATATTTTTTATCTTAACTTTTGAGGTGGCCAATAATTGAATCTTTTGGTGGCCAACAATTGCAGAAAGTGGCCCATAATTGTACTTTTTTTAAACTATTTTTTTTACTATCAAAAAAATATATTTTACGTATTTTAAAAATTGATTATAATAAACAAATCATCAATCTAGCACACAGTATTTTTTTATTTTGCCTCTTCTATGATAAGTGTCCACAAAAAATTACTAAAGTTGAAAAAATTCTTAAGTGGCCGACAATTGTAGGTTTTACCCTATTGAAACCAGAGTCGAAATTTTTTAAAGTTTGATTTTGCATTTATATTTAAAATTTGGCTATTGGCTGGATTGGTTAATTGATATATATGTTGCAGTGAAACTGTATTCGCAGTGAAAATATATTCTTCTCCAAGCTGTCATTGAAATTAAATTTTACCGCCCTATCGTCAGCCCAATGTTTGTCTGTGTTTTTATTTGGTTATCTTTTTATGAAAGGGACTACTTGCTGATTTTGTTTCATTGAAGCAAACCAAAATTTAAGGCAGGCAAGTCATCGACTTGGACCAATAATTTCAATAATGTTCACTATATTTATAAATGATATCGTAAAAGTCATCAAAAATTCAAAGTTCTTATTATTCGATGATGATTTGAAGCTTTTTTTAAGGGTTGTCACCTTGGATGATTGTCACCGTCTCCAGTCTGATATAGACAATATAATAGAATGGAGAAGATGTAACAAACTCGATTTTAATATTGATAAATGCAATCTTTTATCGTTTACAAGGGGATCACGAGTATTATTTTGTCGGTATTCAATGAATGGCCGAATTCTCTCGCGGATTTCATCAGTTAAAGATCTTGGCGTACAATTTGAGAGCAAAACTTACATTCAATAATCACATTAAGACTACTTGTAACAAAGCATTGAAAATGTTGGGCTTTATCCTCCGTACTACCAAGGACTTTCCAGGAGTAAAAATTGTGATACTAATGTATAATTCTTTAGTTCGAAGCCGGCTTGAGAGTGGATCGATTGTTTGGGCACCAAGAGGTGCGACATATGGTCTTATGGTCTTTATCCAACCGATTTTCTTTTAGGCATGCTCACGTTCAATAGTTTGAATACTCGAAGAGAAATGTACCTGACCACATATTTCTTTCGACTCATCCGAGGCCAAATTGAGAATTCCACCATTCTTGAGAATCTTATATTGAATGTCCCTGATAATTTTTTGCGGAATCGTGAACATGAGTTGTTTGTTCTTCCAAGGGGTAGAACCAGTCTGCCAATGGGAATGTCACTGGGAAGAGCTTTAACAATTTTAAACGGCATTGCTTCGGATATCGACATATTTCATATTGACGTGAGTGGGTTCAGACGAATACTATATTTTATGAATAAAAGTTGATTTTGTCAGAACTCACTCGGTTGATTGCTTTGAAAATTTCTAATGTGATATTAATAATAATGTTTCCCTTCTGTTTTTTTTATGACTATTGTGATTTTCATCTTATTTTTAATTTTAATTAATTTGTGATTTTTATTATATATTTACATGTATGTATGTATATATATAAATGCATGTATTTATATTTGTCAAATACATGGCGCATTGGCGTCAGCTGTAATGCCATGATTTGCTTTTTCTTAAATAAATAAATAAATAATCGTGACCAGTGAAATCATGTTGTCATACAAATCTATTCCTTGATACATTTTCACTGAGAATACAGTTTCACTGTAACATATACATAATTGAAAACACATTAATAGGAAAGGTTGGAAAAAACCTTTCTTTTAGTCGGAGTCGTGTTTTTGGTCAATGCTGGATTCGGAGTCTTTTTTTCATCGTGGCCGAGTGGGTAGCCCTGGCAACCTCAAGTCTATAAATTTGCATGCTTCCAGTTTTTACCTACGCGGTTGTAACCGAAGCTAAACATATTTTTTATGAGCACAATTTGCGATACTGTTTTCAAATATTTCCGATGGATTCGGCGGTAACTTTGAGGAAGTTCGTCTTACAGCTGAATATCGTCGACAAATTTTCAAAAAAAATACCATATTGTTAAGCAGAAATGATCACCGTTTACAGCAAAACACAAAGAAAAGAACAGTTGAAATGATACTATATCTATCGAGCCTCTTGTGGAGACTGCCAAGCTTCTTATGTTGGGCAGACAGGTAGAAACTTTAATATTATGATTAAAGAACATATAAGATGTCTAAAAAGTAACAGAGTAATAATTTAGAAATACTCGACCGAGTAAATTAGAAAAGGTTTAAAAATAAAGAGTTTAGAATTTATAGCAATAAATAAGAATTTTAACAAAAAAGAAGTATTATTGAATAATATTCGGAGCCGTACTCGGAGTCAGAAATTTTAATTTTTTTATTTTTTGCATAAAATATGTAAAATTTGGCTATTGGCCGGATTGGTAGGGTTGATATTTAATTGAATACACATCAATATGTAAATAAGGGAAAAAAAGTGACGATATCGTGTGCAGAGAATAAGTGACGAGTCGGAGTCGGAGTCGAAGTAGAGCTTTTTTCACCTACTCCACAGCCTTGATTTTAATTCTACAGAAATTATTTATATATATTTGTTGATAGCTATTTCGGCTTATGCCCTCGTCAGAACTACTGTTTAGTTCTGATGAGGGCGTAAGCCGAAATAGCTATCTATAAATATATAAAATAATTTATGTAGAATTAAAATACATTGTTATTTTTCTTACCGTAGTATAATGGAGTTCTACCAAGTAAATGCCTACTCAATCAATATATTAAGATAGATATTTAGTATAAAGTTACAGTAGGGATTGCCTGTCTAACCAATTAGAAAGCAAGTGTTGATAGCTGTTTCACCATCACGTCATCGATAAAGCATAAAAAAAATTGGTTTTCTGTAAAGTCGGTTTACCGACGATAGTTTAACGTGACAACGTCATAAGAAAACATTGATTAAATGATTGCATACTTTATTGCCGCAATTGTTGTTGTAATATAAACAATGAAAACCACATTAACATTTCACTTCACTTTATAAACAGTTGTAAACAGATCACGTGTAGGTACTGTAGGTGTATAAGTTGTGTGCTGCCGCTGTCTCTTTTCTACTCAGACGCATCGACCAATCGAGTGGAAGAGAGATAGATGCGGCACAATCCGAACGGTTGGCCGATCGTGCCTCTCTATCGCTTATCCGCGCTCTCGCTCGCACGCTTGCCTTCGGCGCAACGCGACAAACGGGACAATGAGTCATGTTTTTTCGTGCGTGCAGCGGGCGTTCATCGATTTATCAGACGTTGTCACGTCAAAACCGTACATCGATTCTTTCAGTACGTGGAAAAAATCGCACAAAACAACTGTTAATTAATATGGGAACATTACATGAACAAGGACGGACGTGTAATAAACATGTGAAACACTGGATTTTGTACGTCCAGCATGTGAAGAACGGGCTGTTAATTAATTTGTGATATGTTTACGTTTATACAGTCCCAAAAATATATTTGTTCGCACAAAAAGTGGTTTGAGTATTTGAAGGTTAGAGGTTTAGTATATGAAGGCCCGTCCTTGCGGGCCGCAGGATGTGCATCACTGCTGTAAATCTTATATATAAAACCGAAACGGCGTATGTATGTATGTGGGTCTGTAATTCCCTTTTGCATTGTTGTTGCAAGTTCCAATATAATAATGTTTATTATTTACGTGAAGGTATTATTTGACATTTCTTTGACAGCAAATTAGATTTTTTCCTTGATTTTGGACATTTTAATGGGCGAGAATGGGGCTGTCATCAAATTAAATAAAGTTTGTGATTTTATTTTAACTCTATTTTGGATGTTAGATTTTGTGATATAACATTAAATAATTATTGGTCGCTTAGTCCGAGCGACGCCGGGTAGCAATACTAGTAATGTTTTAAAATAAAATATTTATTTATTTACTTATTGTAACTTATTAACACAAATTTTAAGTTTATTGCTTTTGCAATGTGAAAAAAGATGACAACATTTGAAGCCAAAATAACATTGGAAATTGGCAAAGAAGTCAACTATAATACATAACAGATATAGCTAGTCTAAACTCACTCACGTCCGTGTAAAATATGTTGACATCCGAAGCAATACCGCTTAAAATCACTCTTGCTAGTGGCATCCTCATTGGCAGGCTCGTTCTACTCTTTGGAAGGAGAAACGACTCATGTTTGAAGATTCCTGTAAAAACAATCAGGGACGAATTAATGGTGGAATGGTGGAATTCTCACTTTGGCCTCGAATAAGCCGAAAGATATACAAGGCCAGGTATATGTCTCTTCGAGCATTCAAAATAGTGAACGTGAGCATGGTACTATTCATTTTTCTTTTCCTTTTTTCCCCCTAAACATCCATATCCTATACATATGTACATATCGATGGCTTAAAGAGAAAATCTCAATTTTTGTCTATTGTGCAGCAGAGGGTTTAAACTTAAAACTGATTATTCTGAGAATGGAAAATTGTGTGTAATAAAAAAAACCCCATTTTAAACGATTTATTTGTTAAATCCACTTATTTTGCTTTTTACTTTGTTACTGATCATTCATACTAAATTGATTTTTGATGTATTAGTTTGCATTGCTAAGAGGTCTTCAACATTTTAATTTTAATCTATTTTGCTTAAATTTATTTGCTTAGTTGTAGTGCCAATTGTTTGTCATACATTGCAATTCTTGCTTAACTTTTGTACACACTGTTTCGTTGTATCTCTTATCAGTTGATAATGCTAGCCGTGAGCGAAACCTGTAATAAAATTAATTGGATCAGGACCGGTTTCGCGCATGGCGTGCATTGTCAACTGAGAGTTTTATCATTATCATCAGTTGATAATGCAGGCATGCAAACATTTTTTTTTCCATATCCGCTCCCAACTTGGAGCAATTGGCCGCCACACGGTGTCTCCAAGATTCACTACCCGCCAACTTCCTCGCTTCTTCCCAGGTCGTCCCGTAGCTCCCCCGAGTACATCCTATGGATGGTCATCAAAAGCCTTCCGGGGCGTCGGGATCCATCAGATTGATAAAATGACTGATTCAGTTGACAATGCTCGCCGTTAGCGAAACTGGTCCTGATCCAATAAATTTTATGTGGAAGAAGTATTTACTAAAAATGTTTTATTATTTTAATTTTAATGGAGTTTGTGTTTGGTCCCTCAATCTGTAGCAGTGACATCTATTGTCATTAAGATGAAGCGATATGCTGGAGTCTCTTTTGCAACGACATCTGTTGACGAGCATAAATAATTAATTGTAACAAATTTCATATTCGAAATATGAATTTAACAAACAAAAAAAATTCTTCGTCTTTAAAGGTGAAAAAATAAAAGTGAATTTTTGCATTTATATAAATGCTTGTTTGACAGCTATAAAGTTAAATTTTGATCAGATTTCGATACAGATAAATAAAAAAAACAAGATATTTTCGATGGTTTCGGCGGTAACTTTGTGGAAGTTCATTTTAATATAAAATTTAAAATATCTTTGATTATTCCACGTATTGTGTAACTAACTGTGACACGTGTTTCGCCTCTTTCAGAGGCATCTTCAGACTTACTATCGCAAAGTTTGCTTGAGTAATGAAGCAAGATAAATTCTAACATTTTAAATTATGAAATTATAAAATGGATTACGGGTTTTTTTCCTTCTAAGGGAAACAAGGAAGGGGTGATAGAATCAAAATTATCAAAACCAGTTTATTATCTTATTATCACGAAGCTTCCAGCAATAAATCAATTAAAAGTAAATATAGTGTTTTATAAGTATTTAATTAGAGAAATAACACATAGATGGACATGAGTTAGAGGTCTGCACGGGCTCGGGTTTGGCCCGCGGGCTTTACCTGGCCCAGCCCGCGGGCTGGGTCGGACCGGGTAACGAGGGTTTTGATTCGGGCCCGGGTCGGGCTCGGGCCCAGGCACACAAAAAATATAACAAAAATCGGGCGATTTTCGAATGAGCTCACCATTATCGTAAATCTAAATTTAATACTATAATAAACTTTCTTACTCGTTACAGTCATTTTTTCAACGCCTTGTTCGTTATTTAAAAACCTTATTTTCCCTTATGAACACATCAATTCGATAGAACAACACGCATTGTTCTTGGTTTATTGACTGCTTACACCACTATATTATTTTGTAATGGATAGTCTTCTGTTGAGGTGTTTGTACAATACGCATAATAAATTTCATATTATGATCCTGAATTTAGTATTTGTTAAATGTATTTTGAAAAACTGCACACACGATAATTGGTCAGTCAATTTTAATTATTTTTAATTTTTATTAGAATTGTCGAAAAAAAAATGGTTTTTTTTCGGGCAAGGAAGAAAAATGTCGGGCTCAGGTCGGGTTCGTGTAAGATTTTTGAAATGAGCCTCGGGCTCGGGCCGGGCCAGGTTGGAGGTTTTCGGGCTCGGGCCGGTCAAATATCAAAATTTCGGCCCGTGCAGACCTCTAACATGAGTTAACACTTAACACATTCGTTAAGGGTGTTTTTGCGAATTTGTGCAAAAAATACAAAAGGTACTTTCGCAAGAAAATATAACTTCAAAACAAAGAGACAGTCAAAAAAAAAATTTGGACACCAGCTGCACAACACCTTGTCTCATTTTAATTAGCTTTTATTAGTGATACTTAACCTTTTGTATTTTTATAGACATAGAATTATGCATTTCATCGAAAACGTAATAGCCCAAATAGTTCTTACATATTACATATCCTGAATATATTATTCAATAAAAAATCAAGTTATATTTGAACTGTCAGATGGTTTTTTTTTAAATTTCTAGGAAAACCACCGAATAAAAAAGTCTATTTTTTTAATGATGCATCAATCATTTGTTATGCCATTTCTGTAGAGAATCTAAAACATTTTGTTGCATTGGATGTTTATATTTCGACGCCTCAGTCAGACAGCCGAAAAGACTCGTATACGAGTCATCCGTAACCAATGTGTTTGTGTTTTTAATCTACTTTATCCATTGGCGAATCGAGCACTTTCGAGGCCCGAGGCAAAATTTAATTTTGAACACCCCCCCCCCTTTTACGAATCATAAAAAAACTTAGCAAAACAATTAGAGAGTTTTTCGATTTTTTTGCCTAATTGATCACAAATATTTTTTAAAAACGTTGAAAGCATCCCGCTGAAAAAAACTAATTCAAAAATATACCAAAAATTATTCATGTTATTGATGCTCGCCATGAGCGACACCGGTCCTGATACAGTACATTTAATGTACAATACGTACTATAAGTGCACGGTCCGCGGTGCAGTAGTCAACGTCGTTGTCTACCGTTGCGAACCGCACAGGTTTTATTACCGGTACGTGTAGATTTAGCCAGTCGAAAAATTGATTCTGCTCACAGGCAATGGATGTTTTTGTTGATAAATATCCCTTCCAACCTTTCCGAACCCAAAGAGCGGCAGCATAGTGACAGCGATTAGCTACCACTAGTCCTGTGCTAGTCTTCGTTTCCTTTCAATCCATACTCTCTTCGAGAAAAGAGAGGTTGAGCAACTGAGTAACAAGCAGTTCACGTAGTTTTTATAATTATGCCATTCCACCAAGTGGTCACAGTGAACACCTTAGAAGTGAGAAAAACATATGTTGAGTACATATGCTCCAAGTTATGAGCTGACAAGCAAGTGAGCCACAAAATAAACTTTCAACTGAAGAAAAAATTGAGTGAATGACTCACATACATATTATGTTTTATAATCATTTTAAAATTGATCGTCCTCATTGAAAGAGTTTATCGGCTCTATCCAGTGGCGAATCAAGCACTTTCGAGGACCAAAGCGCAATTTAATTTTGAACACCCCTCCCCCCCCTTTTTACGAATCATAAAAAAAAATCGCAAAACAATTAAAGGGTTTTTGGATTTTTTTGTTTATTTGATCACAAATATTTTTTAAAAACGTTGAAAGCATCCCGCTGAAAAAAACTAATTCAAAAATATACCAAAAATTATTCATGTTATTGATGCTCGCCATGAGCGACACCGGTCCTGATATAATAAATTGAATGTACAATAAGAACTATAAGTGCCAGGTCCACGGTGAAGTGGTCAACGTCGTTGGCTACCGTTGCGGACCGCACATGTTCGATTACCGGTACGTGCAGATTAAGCCAGTTGAAAAATTGATTCTGCTCAGAGGCAGAGGGTGTTTGTGTTTTAAATATCCTTTCCAAAATTTCTGATCCCAAAGGGCGGCAGCATAGTGACAGCGATTAGCTTACCACTAGTCCTGTGCTAGTCCTCGTATCCGTTCCATCCCTACTCTCTTCGAAAAAGAAAGGTTAAGCAACTGAGTAACAAGCAGTTCTCGTAGAAATAATTATGTTGAGATAAACTCCGCGAGGAGTCCATACGCTCCATATCGGGAGGGGACATGGTAAAAAAAGTATTTAAAATATTTTATTATTTTTCTTATTATGCCATTCCACCAAGTGGTCACAGTGGCCACCTTAAAAATGAGAAAAGTGAGTATGTTGAGTCCATATGCTCCAAGTTGTGAGTTGACAAGCAAGTGAGCAATAAAATATACTTTCAAATAAAGAAAAAATTGAGTGAATATCTCACACGCATCTTATGTTTATATTCATTTTAAAGTCAACTGTCCTCATTGAAAGTTCATATATATATTAGTTATAATTGAGGCCCCTTGCGCTCGTGGGGTGTTCTGACACTGTGCCATTATCAGTGACTACGGGACATATCTTATCATATGATAAGCAATCCAATTTTAGTGATTTTATTCGCGATAATTAATAGTTTGGTCTTATTACCATTGATCGAGGTGATAATAAGATCGTCCGAGAGAGTTCTGATACCCTACATCATCATGCGGTATCAAACTTAATCTTCCAAATACACCGTTGTGATAAATCTTTTAATACATATCATTAATTATAATCTTACATGCTTTAAATCGATGAATTCAAAAATAATAGTTTGAAAAAAACCATCGATTTATTCCAATGTCAATATTAAGTGCGATACTAAATACAAATTACTCTATATATCTTCTACATAATCCATTGAAACGCATTTACATAAATTTTCGCTTATTCTTATAGACTACGGTAAAAGCAATTAAGCATAGTGATCTACTTTTATTGATTGATTGATTGATTGAGTAGGCATTTACTTGGTAGAACTCCATTATAATACGGAAAGAAAAATAACAATGTATTTTAATTCTACATAAATTATTTTATTTATAGCTATTTCGGCTTACGCCTTCGTCAGAACTATGTTTAAAACGTGTATTAGAGATAGCATATATACCCTTTGCTAGACAGGGTGCCTCCTACATAATCTCTTTCTGTTGAAACCATACCTACGTCACATGAAAGAATTTAAATAAGTTTGATTTATTGGTCTAAAGTAATGGTGAGAAACAATAATTTGGGTATTTTTGGGGTATTGATCGCGTGAAACCACTTAAAATCTGCAATTTCTAAGTGCATCTATTTTAAATTGTTTTAAGTTTATTGTTTGTTAATGGTTTTAACAGAGGTGAGCTATTAATTGTGATCTGATCGTTAAGAATTTCATTGGACTGATTATATCTATTAATTTCAAGCTGTTCCAATGCATTCAGTTTTAGGCCCTTATTGCAGGAATGTAAACGAATCGGGACCGAATTCGGATTATGTGCTAATTCTATAAGGTGATTTGCATATTGTGAATCAGTTTTTCCATTGTTAAAGGATCTAACATGTTCGTTTGCGCGAATGGATATCTTGCTACCAGTCTGTCCGACATATACTAAATCACATGTACCGCAAGTCATCTTATATATACCTACTTTTATTTTTATATTTTGAGACGACCTGGATTCGGTTTCCCTCGTTAAATGAGAGGGAACCTCTGTCCGTCACTCTAGGGCAGGCATGGGCAACCTTTCCTAGGTCTGGGGCCGGATTGTCATTCCGTCTTCGAGTCAAGGGCCGGACCAAATTACTACACATAAGTAATATTTAATTCAGTAAAACACGTTCCTACATCTTTTTTGACGTGACAACGTCTTATAAATCGATGAACGCCCGCTGCACGCACGAAAAAACATGACTCATTGTCCCGTTTGTCGTAATTTTACATAAATTATTTTATATATTTGTAGATAGCTATTTCGGCTTACGCCCTCATCAGAACTAAACAGTAGTTCTGACGAGGGCATAAGCCGAAATAGCTATCAACAAATATATAAAAAGATTTCTGTAGAATTAAAATCAGGGCTGTGGAGTCGGTGAAAAAAGCTCTACTCCGACTCCGACGTCACTCGTCACTTATTCTCGGCACTCGATATTGTCACTTTTTTTTGCCTTATTTACCTATTTATGTGTATTCAATTAAATATCAACCCTACCAATCCGGCCAATAGAATAATCTATACTTAAAAACGGCTTAACAACATATATTGTGTAAGAAATACCGACACGTGTTTCGCTTCTACAGTAAACAACTTCAGACTTACAATCGCAATGTCGTACGTGACACAACAAGTGATAAAACAAATTTATTTTTAATGTCATTTTAAAATGAACTCTCACAAAGTTACCCCTGCCCCATTGAAAGTTTTCTTCTGAAATGTTGAAATGCTTCATTATGAAACCAAATGCTCCACATTGGGAGCGGACGTGGGTTAAAAAATAAATCTTATTAAATTTGAATTTTTACATTTCCATGAGTTTTGTCGCTAACGACCCAGGTTTCACCTTTCAGCGTCTTCAGTCATTTCAAGTGCACGGATGTTCTTAAACTGACGAACAGTAAACAGTTTGTATCGTTTATTTACAAAAATAGAAGTAGATTACTAAGTTAAATTGCTATTTGAATGTAAATTAGCGAAAATTTTAAACACGACACGAGCGAATCAATGCTTCTCCATTTCAGGTTGCAGCCGGTCGGTCGGGTGCCTTTGAGACAACAATACAAGACGATTAGAAAGAATCTTTTCCAAGGATTTGCAGTCGAATTTTTGTATATATTGATACCGCATGATGTTGTAAGGTATCAGAACTCTCTCGGACGATCTTATTTATCACCTCAATCAATAATAATAAGACCAAACGAATAATATAACGCGAATAAATGCATTCAAATTGTTATAAATTCATGTAACCGACTCATTGCGACGGCTTCGCAGTGATTGGTTGAATTCAGCTCAGGCGAGAATGCTTTGCGTTGATTGGTCGAGCTGTTTTTCATACTAGAATCACGGAGTATAAATTCGGCTGTCAAATAAAATAACCGCGAAGCGCGTCAGTCGTAACCGTTCAAGCCGATAGCCATATCGCTCTCCTGTCTCGGACAGGAGGAAATCACATTATTCATTTGGTCTTACGCGTTTAAAAATGTTCTTACTGCAATGTATTCGTGTGGAATAAAAAAATGTAATAATTTGAAGACAATAAATTAGCCGACTCTAGGATAGAGTTTTCGGCCAAGATAAATTACCGATTGTAATCTATACAGAGATACCTTTCCTCCCATCCTATCCCTAAGTTCCGTCTCCGAACGCCGTGGAAGGATGCTGTCTGACGCCAGTCAGATGGAGAAGGAACCCTGGTCGTCTCAATATTTTCTATATTATACAAAATTATTGCTAAGCAATAAATATAAATGATGCAAACAAAACATATTGAAGGCATTTGAATTATTTTTAACTCCCTTATGTGTAATTTAACTAATATTTTTATCGTAATGTACCAACCATCCGATGGTCATACGAATGATAGAGTGTGCCAAGTCTTATGAACCAAAATTATTATTTTTAATAAAAAATACTTTGGTAGTTTTTAATTAATCATGTACTTCATCCAACCCTATTGAAGACTATCACGCACTTGACCATATTTTTTTTTTTGTAAATTCAATATTTTTTTTAAGCCAGAGTAGCTTACCAGACATGAGAAAATTTTGTCAGAGTGGAGAAGGTTAACAAGTTTCAATGAATTAAGTGGGTTTGTTATAATTATCGCGATTTTTGAATGCATGTAGTATTAAATCACTAACACCGTCCCATTGGACTAGCCAGTTTATTACCGGCCATGGCAAGTTCAATGCAAAACTCTTCGCGCTGGGCAAGTTGGTTTTAAGGCCGGACTGTACTTGTGGGCACGCCCACCAGGACGCTAATCACATCCTATGGGACTGCCCCCAAATGAATTCCGAACGAGCAGAACTGTTTGCTGTGGTCCGTCCTCACACGGGCCCAATAGACCACGCTGACTTGATTGCAACTAAGGCTAACTTCATTGCATTTGAAAAAAATTTGCAAATTTATTCGGGGATCGACATAATCTCGATTCTTCCCTAAAGTCAATATACTCGTCTAACACGACGGGCTCTCAGTATACGGATTATACACAGGATACTCTGTATCAAAATGATTTCAGTGGTTATTATTTTCTATTTCAAAGCACTTAAGTGCATGGTTCAAAATCAGTCCCGTGCAGATCTGCTCGGGCCATGAATTTGAGGGGTAAATTCCTTTTTCTAAGTCGATAGCGTTGTGAAAGGCGGCTATGAAACATTGGCTGCATATACACAACGGGTGGTGGTGGGAAAAACCAACTTGTATGCAGTATGGCAAATAACTTTTGCATAAATACCACTGTTTTATTGTATTCCTTATCAGTTGATAATGCTCGCCATGAGCGAAACCGGTCCTGATGAAATAAATCTCATGTGGAAAAAGTACTAAAAATGTGTTATTATTTTTATCATAATGCCTTTCCACCAAGTATTGACAGTGAACACCTTAAAAGTGATAAACTTGTTCGTTTAAAATAGATGACTGATAAAATTATTGAATAATTGCAAAATAAATACAAAATTGATAAAATATATTCTATTAGATAAATTTTCAAAGGTTCATCATTCATTTAATAACTGATAAAAAAATTGCTCATAAAAATGATTATTATTGTTTTTTTCGAATAATTGATCAACCTTCGAAAGACGGTACCTGAAAAAAACGCGTGATCCGAAGAGGTTACCCCAGTGGTATGGCTTTATTGGCATAGAAGGTATATTATGCTTTAACGTATCTTTATACATCGTCAAAAAATATATATTTAAAAATAGATAGTTTTCCTGTAATTATTAATATTTTAAGTCATGCATGAACGGAAAAGCAGATCGTGTTTATGTCCAAGACAGACTGGCGTAATCTAAATTGTCAGCGTGAGCGCTTAGCAACGTTTTTTAATGTAAAAAGCATCCAATTGATTTCAAACGGACGAGACGCATTCGAGATAAGATAACGTTATCCTATCGCGAATGGGCGAATAACTTTGTATCATGGCAATTAGTAGCGACGTTATAAAGGGTTTTCGTCCTATGATTTTTTTTTTACCCATATCCGCTCCCTATTCGGAGCATATGGCCGCCACACGGTGCGTCCAAGATTCTCTGTCTCCCGCCAACCTCCTCGCATCTACCTAGGTCATCCCAGCGTCCCTTAGCTCCCCTTAGTACATCCTATGGATGGTCATCAGAGGCCTTCCGCGGCGTCGGGATCCATCAGGTTGATAGAAGAGGCAGGCAGGATTCAGGCTCCCCTGGGGCATCCGCAGCACATGTCCATCGTCGCCTTTTAATTTTAGACGTAATAAGGGGCTGGTCTGTCCGTTCTCTTACCTCCGTATTCCCGACAAAGTCAAACCACTGTACTCCTAATATTTGCCGCAGGCATCTGTTTTCGAAGCACAGTATACGGTTACCCTGTGCTTTTGTGATGTGCCATGACTCGCAACCGTAAAGCAGCACAGTCAGTATGCATGCGTTGAATAAGTGGCACTTGGTTCTGACCGAGTACAGCCGTGAGTCCCAGACTTTCCGCATTGAATTAAATGTTGCTCCAGCTATCCCTAATCGGATCGCGAGCTCATTACGCGGGTTGCCATCTCCCGTAATGTGTACTCCCAAGTACCTAAAACCATCGACTCTCTCGGTTTCTTGCCCCGCATCTATCAGAGAGTAGTCTGGATCTAGACAGGCGCTGTTGCAGAGCACATTGGTTTTACTCGCGTTGGCCTCAAAGTCAACGCGATACGAGTTGCTCTGCAGTCTATCCATTGTTTCCTTGGCCGGCGCCTCAAAACCGGTCTTCTGGCTAAGGGAAGGAAATCCCCGACAGAAAAACCGGTTTGAGCCAACCTGTAGAGCCCTCGTGACTCAGGGTTCGGAGGCGCAGGGTTAATCACCCTGTCCTCCCATAAAATACCACCTTTAAGTAAAATACCCATTATTAAGAATTTCAACTGGACTTAATTGATGGAATTTCAATATTAAATTTGAATTGTTTGAATTTTGTACTATTCGATGAGTACTGTCGCTTACAACCCGGGCCACAATTTTATACAAATTATTGCAAGCAGAATGATCTTTAATTAAATAATAATACCCATATTTCAGTCTTTTGCCAAGTCAGGATTTTCATAGGCAGTGCGGGACTCGGGATTTGTCTGTTGCACTCGGAACAGTCCCGCTCAAATAGGGACGCCTGACAACCCTGGTCGTGTCCGTGGTACTATGGTCAACGTCGATGGCTTCCATGAAAGACTTCACGGGCTCGAGTTGCGGGTAGATTCTGTTCAAATAGGGCTCTGGAATCGTTAAAAGAAAACGCGACACCATCTCCAACTAAAAAAAAAAAAATTTGTTCCTTTTTTCCTAACTTTCCCATTTTTTTTATATTCAATTAAATATAAACCGACCAATCCGGCCAATAGCCAAATTTTACATTTTATTTGCATATATAAAAAGTTTTTCACGACTCCGACTCCGGCCAAAGCACCACGACTCCACAGTCCTGGTTCCTAGGCATGTGTTTGTCTAAAAATTCTCAGCGATTAGCTTACTGTACTATTCGATGAGTACTGTCGCTTACAACCCGTATTCCGCCTTTCGACATCTTCAGGCATTTCAAGCGCACTTAAGTAGATAACTCACCTTAATTGCATATGAATTGGCGAAAATTTTGATGTTGATGAGTTTCAATGAATTGCGTGGGTAAATTATAATAATCGGGTATTTTGAAAGTAGTATCGCAAATGCTAATTACCAGATAGTTACATGAAAATGTTGATAAATATAAAATTCAAAAGATTCAAATTTTATATTGAATTCCATCAAGCACCTTCAGTCAAAATCCTGAATTATTTAATGTCATAAAAGAAACATTTGTTTTTTCTGGTACTTCAACGTGTAAATTATTACCAATTTGAGAACCGGTTTCGCAAATCGCGAACACTTTCAACTGAAATGACGACCCCACGACCCCACAGTCCTGGTTCCTAGGCATATGTTTGTCTAAAAATTCTCAGCGATTAGCTTACCAATAGTTCTC
The DNA here is from genome assembly GCA_028554975.1 of Himalopsyche kuldschensis. Lineage (NCBI taxonomy): Eukaryota > Metazoa > Arthropoda > Insecta > Trichoptera > Rhyacophilidae > Himalopsyche > Himalopsyche kuldschensis. The sequence continues at coordinate 22,154 of JAHFWI010000113.1, forward strand.
ATCTTAACCTTCTCATCCCAAAGAGACGCAATCTTTTACTTACATGTCAATTGTAAGATTCGGCGTTAACTTTGTGGAAGTTCATTTAACATAACTTTGATTATTCCACGTATTGTGCTTCTAGCTGTGGCACGTGTTTCGCCTCTTTCAGATGCATCTACGGACTTACTATCGGAAATTTTACTTAAGTAATGAAACAAGATTGATTTTAATATTTTAAAATTACAAAATGGAGATTAGGATTTTTCCTTTTTATGTGAAGCAAGGAGGTGGTTTTAGAATCGAAACAAAGCAAACAAATAAATATACTACTAATGACGTCAGCGTTACAAAATATTAACTAATGAGATGCAATCAATCAGATAGTTTTGGGTTAAACCTTTTATTTGGAAATAATGTAAGCAGTGGCGAGCAACCTGGCATATTAAGAATATTATTCAATAATACTTTTTTGTTAAAAGTTTTATTTATTGCTATAAATTCTAAACTTTTTATTTTTAAACCCTTTCTAATTTACTCGGTGGAGTATTTCTAAATTATTACTCTGTTACTTTTTAGACATCTTATATGTTCTTTAACCATACATTATATAGTTTCTACCTGTCTGCCCAACATAAGAAGCTTGGCAGTCTCCACAAGAGGGTCGATAGATATAGTATCATTTCAACTGTTCTTTTCTTTGTGTTTTGCTGTAAATGGTGATCATTTCTGCTTAACAACTATACGACACGATTATTTTTTTTTGAATATTTGTCGACGATATTCAGCTGTAAGACGAACTTCCTCAAAGTTACCGCCGAATCCATCGGAAATATTTGAAACAGTATTGCAAATTGTGCTCATAAAAAAATATGTTTGGCTTCGGTTACAACCGCGTAGGTAAAAACTGGAAGCATGCAAATTTATAAACTTGAAGTTGCCAGGGCTACCAACTCGGCCACGATGAAAAAAAGACTCCGAATCCAGCATTGACCAGAAACACGACTCCGACTAAAATTTTTTTTAATTACGTCACGTTTTTTTTCCAACCATTCCTATTAATGTGTTTTCAATTATGTATATGTTACAGTGAAACTGTATTCTCAGTGAAAATGTATCAAGGAATAGATTTGTATGAAAACATGATTTCACTGGTCACGATTATTGAAATTATTGGCCCAAGTCGATGACTTGCCTGCCTAAAATTTTGGTTTGCTTCAATGAAACAAAATCAGCAAGTAGTGCCTATCATAAAAAGAGAACCAAAGGGAAACACAGACAAACATTGGGGCTGAAGATAGGGCGGTAAAATGTAATTTCAATGACAGCTTGGAGAAGAATATATTTTCACTGCGAATACAGTTTCACTGCAACATATATATCAATTAACCAATCCAGCCAATAGCCAAATTTTAAATATAAATGCAAAATCAAACTTTAAAAAATTTCGACTCTGGTTTCAATAGGGTAAAACCTACAATTGTCGGCCACTTAAGAATTTTTTCAACTTTAGTAATTTTTTGTGGACACTTATCATAGAAGAGGCAAAATAAAAAAAATACTGTGTGCTAGATTGATGATTTGTTTATAATAATCTATTTTTAAAATACGTAAAATAATTTTTTTTTGATAGTAAAAAAAATACTTTAAAAAAAGTGGTACAAAACTACAATTATGGGCCACTTTCTGCAATTGTTAGCCACCAAAAGATTCAATTATTGGCCACCCCAAAAGTTAAGATAAAAATATTTTTTTTAAAACAGAAACTAGATGTATAATTACATGACCTCAAATCATTATTGAGTGTATAATCAAGTGCTTTATTGGATTCCAACATCATTTGTTAAGCTGCAGTTATTGGCCAAATAGTCACCATTTTCCTATAAATATTGGAGAAATGTAATAAATACATAGGTGATTAGTAATATTATTAAAACATTATTCATGAAATAAAAAAATATATTTTAGAATTTTTTAATAAGAATTTATAGGATTAGTTTGGCCGGCCAGTAATAGAAATTGTATGTGTTTTTGGAATAAGTTAATGGCCACCATCATAATAACCTTTTACAAAAATATTTTCAATGCATAAAAATAATTATTTTATAACTTCACTAAAGACGAATATTTCTGTTCAATTAAAATTTCAATTAATTAACTTACAAACGTGTATGATGCTTTAAGACTGAAGTCCAATCCTTACGATATTTACAAGAATCTCACATGCTTCACGGTGACACTCCGGCTGTCTGATTAAAATGCGTTTTTGGAGTTGTTTGAGAATTCATAACATGACAATTTTATTTTTAAACGATAGAGGAATAATAAGGGAACAATGTTTTCACCAGATATTGTATTTTGATGACGTACAGGTAGGTGTTGGCCGATTATTTACGCAAACTGGTTGACTCAAATTTGGCCACTAAACAATGAATAATCTACTCAGCAGGACAAAGTAACATATTTTGAGCGTCCCTATTGAAATACCTTTTATAAACCAAAAGTTGGAAATGTTGTTTTGGTTTATAAAAAAATTGGTTGTCTGTAAAGTAGGCTTACGGACGATAGTTTAACTTGACAACGTCATAAGAAAACATTGATGAAATGATTGCATACATTATTGCCGCAATTGTTGTTGTAATATAAACAATGAAAACCACATTAACATTTCACTTCACTTTATAAACAGTTGTAAACAGATCACGTGTAGGTACTGTAGGTGTATAAGTTGTGTGCTGCCGCTGTCTCTTTTCTACTCAGACGCATCGACCAATCGAGTGGAAGAGAGATAGATGCGGCACAATCCGAACGGTAGGCCGATCGTGCCTCTCTATCGCTTATCCGCGCTCTCGCTCGCACGCTTGCCTTCGGCGTAACGCGACAAACGGGACAATGAGTCATGTTTTTTCGTGCGTGCAGCGGGCGTTCATCGATTTATAAGACGTTGTCACGTCAAAAACTAGATTTTATATGTATGTAAGTGGCCAATAATTGTAGCTGGCCCACAATAGGAGGTTTTACCCTACTGAAATCGATGTTCGAGCTGCAAGAGAGTGAAACGAAAGCATTCTTAAAATATTTACGTCTGGATTAAACTCCTTAAAAGGTGTTTTCAAAGTGGAAATATTTGAATCATTTGAAATAATAATAGCGTAGTCTTTTTTTTATCTATTTGCTTCAACTGCCATTTATAGATATTTTCGTAAGGGGGATCATTATCATTTGTTAACATGCTTCGTTATCAACAGATATGAGTAGATAACGAAAAAAAGTAGATTGGTTGAAATTCCATCCTCTTTCTTTTCAAACCATACCAACCATGGAAGAATTTAAATAAGCTTAATTTATTGGTCTAAAGTAATGGTGCGAAATATAATCTGGCTATTTTTGGGTTATTTTTATCGTGTGAAACCACTTAAAATCTGCAAAGTCTTAAGTGCATCTATTTTAATTTTTAAATTGTTTTTAGTTTATTGCATAATAAAGGGTTTAGATGAGGTGAAGCATCACAAGTAATCTGGTCGTTAAGAATTTCATTCATTCAACTTTTAAGACACATAAGTTGTCTTGAATAGATCTCTTCTTGACTCTCAAGTTCCCTGATTCCATGTCGTCCTTTGAATTTTTAAAGCCAGCCTGAGCTTGCTTTGAAGGTGGGATTTCCATTTAATCTTGAATTGAAAAATATTGCTTTTTCACATAGTAATAGACCATATATTGGCTGTTCATTGATCGTCTTTGTATGAACCACATAAAAATACACTCTTCAACTACTTCATTTCATGATTTTTTCACAACTTTACGATCTGAGCTTCCATTTTCTGACATTAAGCAATTGATATACTTTTATTTTTTCACTTTCACACCATATTTATTAGACAAAAACGTCCCGATTCACCCCATTTCAAAGCATCGATTATATCCAATTTGTCTTTTAATGAAACTACGACACGTTAAAAAATCTGACCTTGCCGGGAATTGAACCCTGGTCTCCAGATCGCTAGGACAAAGCTCTTGCCACTAGACCACAGGGACCGACTATTATGTACCCTTATGTGCTACGAACAGAATTATAATAATTATGTTATTGAATTTAGCACACTATTAAAAGTAACAAACATTAGTAACGAATTTAAGACCAATATAAAATTTAAAATAACTTTGATTATTCCACAAACTTTGCGATAGTAAGTCTGAAGATGCTCTGAAAGAGGCGAAACACGTGTCACAATTAGTTACACAATACGTGGAATAATCAAAGTTATTTTAAATTTTATATTAAAATGAACTTCCACAAAGTTACCGCCGAAACCATCGAAATTTAAGACCAATTCGATTACATTGTGATCCTCCTGCTCCCCAAGAGCAGGAGGGACTTGACTACCAAAGCAGGAGTAAACTATCAAGTCCGGGATGACTTAAGGCAGTATTCTGGTCTAGAGGCTCAAATTTTAGGTGTTTATGCAAGTACAATATAAAAAAAGGGAAAATGTTTTTTAACCAGATATTTATTAATACTTTAACAAAAGAAAATCTATTAAATATTAAAACCATAAAACCAAAAAACCCCAAAAAAATAACAGGCTGGTTTAGTGGGGGGGCATGGTTGCCTTGATCCCAACTTTTCTTGTCACATTAAATAAAAATAAAAAATATATTTTTATTTTAAGCAAATAATAAACTTATGTGACTGTCTCTATCTGTATAATATTATTATTTGTGTAGTTTTTGGTTGCATTTTTGCTCCTTTAAATTAAAATAACTCGATTTCATACTTATTGCGACGTATTCTTTAGGATCTTCTATTATAATAAATTCAAAAATTAAAGACGAAACATTTAAAAAAAATCGTAAGCCATTTCATTTAATGTGCTTATTTTTCATAAGTCTTTACAAAAATTCTGTCTCGTGACCATTTATCCATAATTTACCAAATCTTTTTTTTCCCAGTTTTTTTGAGTTTTTTTAATTTTTTAAAACTAGTAAAAATTGAATTTTTTTTTATAATCCTAGTATATACCATAAAAGAATGTATTTAGAAGGTTCTCATCAAATTTTAACTAAATCGGCTGTGTAGAACTTGAGTTTTCATGCAAATTTTTATTTGAAAAATCCGAAAAATAGTTCCGAGAAAAACGTGTTTAAAGTTTCGGGCAAAGTTAAAACTGCACAGATTGGTTAGATTCTACGTTACTAAAGTAGCTTTATCTCTAACAATAATAATAAATTAAACAAAAATCTTGTAAGGACATATTTTCAAAGGCCTGAACAAATATGCAATAAAAAAAAGGCTTTTTCAGAATCCAAGACCAGAATACTGCCTTAAGATAACGGGGATCTGAAAGAACACTGACTAACTCAGTATTTTTTCCTACCTTTACTTTCCCGCTGAAACTATATGTGGAGTCCGCTAGGTGGGCTCCTAGTTTCCTTTTCTATTTTTATTGCTAGGGTGGATACAGACTAAGCCTTTGTTTCCCTTCCCCGCATGTAAGCTAGCTAAGTATTGACTTTCTAAAAGATTCTGTCAGCTGAGGGCTTTGTGTGAGGAAAACACTTAAGAAAAACCCCTTACGAGAATGATTAAAAAGGTTCATTTCTTACCAGGAGTTGCTCGTAATGTTTACGTAAACTTGAGTAGTTTAATTGTTGTTATAATAGACATGCCCAGTCCCTAAGTGTAACTGAATCGACGAGCCTGGCTCGTAGACTAAGATGTATCTCCGGGTCTCACCTTTAGCAACTTACAGGAACATTGAACTTATCAGTCCATTGTGGCTATGACGACATCACGACACTCCACCAGCTGTCATTATTAGTGCTTCGTATTTGTGAAATTATACAAGAATTAGTAATTATTCACAGTTTATTTTTTCAGGACTTCACTGTTGCAATATTTTAAAGTGACCAAAGTAATTCTATATCTATATATACATATATATATGAGTTAAACATAGTTTTCAAATTGTTACTTTACAATTTTCTATTAGAGTTCACTTGTTTTCACCTGTTAATTTAATAAACTGTAACATTTTTTCAAGTGTATCTTGTGTAAGTGTATTGTAAATCAAAATGGATTTAAGCAGTGAAATAAGAGATATTATTCAATGTCTGAAGGTTCTTACTGAGCGAGTTGAAACAGTTCAATGCTTCATGAAATCTGGAAACTGCGATAAGCCTTTAAATGAGCCATCTCAGCCACGCCAAAAGACGAAGAGGATCACTCGTTCAGTGCCCTACATCATACCAGTACACCTACTAGTAAACCAAAGAGGCGTCAAGTGTCTCCTGCCTCCACACCGGTTGAAAGAGTTATAGTGTCCAATCATAAGCTTATAAAGCCCAGTCAACCCATTCCATCAACTTCATTGATTACGTCCCACGATGGTCTATTGAATGTTGATGAATGGACAACGGTGAAACATGGAAAAAACAAAAGCTATACCACTTCTTCAACTTCTTCCACTTCACCTTCACCAGTGAGTGCTCGCATATGCGGCACTAGAACTGGGACTACTGCTTGCTCAGGAATTGAGCAACTTCATTATATTCATGTATGGTCCCTACATGCTGATACAACCGTCGAGGGACTTACTGATTTTTTGATTCAAAGTGTACCAGATGTCGCTGTCAGTGTTATTAAATTGCTGACAAAAGCAAGGTACGCTTCATTTAAAATTGGAGTGCCTAAATCTATGTTAAATAAATTTTTGTGTCCTGATGTGTGGCCACTTAATTCAGTGGTAAAAAAGAGTGGCAATATAAACCAAAAAAGCTTACCAAAAAAGTTGTGACTCTTTTCAGAATATTGATATATATTATCAGAACGTTCGGGGTCTTCGAACCAAGTCTGTTGGGTTTCGTAATGCTCTACTGGCGAACAGCTATCCAGTTGTTTGCCTGAGTGAGACGTGGCTCAATGAATCTGTTAATGACGCTGAACTTTTCACTGATGAGTATATCGTATTTCGTCAAGATCGTAGATATGGCCAAAGAGGTGGTGGTGTTGTCATTGTCATACGTACTGACTGCGTTGTGAGTGTTACTAGGATTGAGTGTAATCCATATGTCCAGGTTGATGTTGTCGTTGTTGAAGTGATGTGCGGTGGGTCACTTCTGAGGGTTTGTTGTATTTATTTTCCCCCTAAGTGCTCACTTGAGTCATATGAACAAATTTTCAACTTTTTTTTGAACTTGTCAGTGCGAAATTCTATTGCTATCATTAGTGATTTCAATTTGTATTCGTCGGTACCCGGAGTAGGAGTTGAGTTTGCTCATTTTTTAAGCTGTGTGAATCTGAAACAGTTCTCACAGATTGAAAATGTGAAGGCAAGAGTCCTGGACTTGGTGCTTGCTGTGTATCGGTGTGTGCAAGTGATGACCTTCTAGTCTTTGAGGACAGTTATCACCCAGCTATAGTGGTTGAGTTTCCTATTGCTTTTAACAAGAGATTATGCGCTTATCGCCGTGGGCAATACGTTGAGGGTGAAGATTACCCTGATATCTGTGATATTAGAGTTTCATGGAATTTTTGCCGAGGTGACCTATTGCAGATGTACAGCGGGATACACAGCTTGGATTGGAGTGATATGTATTCAATCAGTGATGTAAATAAAGCAATATGTATCTTTTATAATAATATTTATAATGTTTTCAATGATTTTTTTTAATGTGTATGAGTACTCTGGCGTGAAACGTGGATATCCAAAATGGTTTACATCTGAAATATTGAATTCTATAAGATTAAAATATGAATGCCATAAGAAATGGAAATGGTCCAACTGTCATAGTGATTATATATTTTTTCTGAGAAGCGTAGAAGAGTTCACGAACTAATTTCGTAGCTACAAATCATACATCAGTCAGATTGGTCGAAATATCAATTGTGATCCGAAAAACTTTCTGGTCGTATGTCCGCCATATTCGTGACTCTTCTGCTCAGCTCTCATCTATGTCTCTTGTTAAATTTACAATTTTGTTTGTTTGCTGCCTGTTGATGTTGACATCTTCGGCAGTGAACTTGATGCTTTGTTTAAAAATTATGTTTTCTTATGTAAATAATATGTTTCTGTTCTGTTTCTTATTTTTGTGCACGATGCCGAAAGGCGAACAAAACTCTTGGAATAGTACACAATTCAAACGATTCAAATTTGTTGATTGTTTTGGCATATACTTGGTAGAACTCCATTATAATACGGTGTAAAAAATAAGTTTTTAATTCTATAGAAATTATTTTATATATTTGTTGATAACTATTTCGGCTTACGCCATCGTCAGAATAGTTGATAGTTCTGACGATGGCGTTAGCCAAAATAGCTATCAACCAAAATATAAAATACTTTCAGTAGAATTAAAAAACATTGATATTTTTTTCACCGGATTCAAGGTTGATATTCAAATTACGTCAAATTGTTTTTTTTTGTTGTTTCCCACCACCACCCGTCGTGTACATGCAGCCAATGTTTCATGACAGCATTTCTAAAATTACAAAGACAAAACGAAATGTATTATCTGGGTGAAAAGAAAAGTTGGCGATCCAGTTGCTGGTTACGTTTTGAAGCTTATCATTTTGTTCGGAATATTTGATAGTCAAAAGATAAAAACTGTCAGTTCAGTCATCGTTGTCACTGTGTGCCTGTTGTGTTATTGATCACAGGTGAGTCTTTTAAAATATTTATTTGAATCTTTGGCATTGTGTTACACTTTGAAAAGGTTCTTATTGACATTTTTGTCTCAAATGACCTTTTGGCTCGAAAAGCTTGTATTTACCGCATTTTATCACATACCTATCAGGGAGGTAAATTTCAAATTTGGTCAAATCCACTTTTGACAAACTGAGAAAATGAGAGATTTTTGGTTTTAAATTTTTTTTTTTATTTAAAAAATATTTGGCATTACAGCTTACGCGTTGAAATTATTGGCGGCGATCGACCAACATTAAAAGAAGTAATTTAAAGCCTATATCAATCTTATTGCCAACCCTTGTTTGACCCGGGTTTTAGAAAGAATTTTTGTCAATAATCAACTAACTTCGAAATTTTAGCCTGCTGTCCCTGTCACACGAAATGTCTCGCACGCTTCTTGGGACGGGCACCAGAGATTTGTACAGATCAGATAGGCGATCGACGCTTTGGCCACTTCTGATATATATGAATTTCAGAATTGTCTATGGTTGAATAACGGATTTATTTGTCAAAGTTCTAAGATTGTAATAGCAATTTGAAGCATTTTTACTTGCTCATTTGTTACAAGTGAATTTCAATTAATTCTTACTTAAAACGCTCATATCTCAAAGCAGTGTCAAGAGCAGCTAGAACTTTTTCAAAGTAAGGTGTCGATATATAAAAAATACTAACGTATTTTTTCTACACATAAGTAAATCTCGATTTTTTTAAAGTTGAATGAACAATTTTATACAATACTTTTTCTATATGATTTTTTCTTTCGTGACACATTTTGTGGCAGCGACATCTATAGCCGATGAAGCGATATGCTGAGTATCTTTTGCAGTGACATCTGTGATAAGAAAAATTATAAATCTTTGGAAGTATAAAAATGTTTTCAACGCCGGGACATAGAGGGCCAGCAATTAAAAAAAAAAAAAAATATAATATACAGTCATTATGTATTATTCTATTAATTAATGATAGGTCGGATAAATTCCTAGATTTATTTTAGATATTCCTATGTTATTATCTGGTCATTCGTATTTTCAAAAATCCCATTAATTATAACAAACCCACTTAATTCATTGAAACTTGTTAACATACAAATTTTACTGATTTACATTTTAATAGCAATTTAACTTGGCGATCTACTTCTATTTTTGTTTATAAACGATACAAACTTTTTACTGCGCGTCATTTCAAGTACATCCGTGCACTTGAAATGCCTGAAGATGCTGAAAGGCGAAACCCGTGTCGTTAGCGAACAAACTCATAGAAAAGCACAAAATACAAATTTTTTAACTATTTTCATATATTTTTTTAAATCGTTACAAGCCTGTGTTAATCAATATAATGTCGATAATAATTGACAAGATGTCGCGTCTTATTATTTCACCATGATTCTAAGAGATGTCACTTTGCGTTTTAAAAATTTAATTATTTAAAAAAATCAAGCGGAAATAACAAAGGCGAAGAAGAATTTTTTTTTAGTTGATGTCTATTAATTTCTTATATCTCTTATATCGAATATCTATTCAGCCTTTTTTATTTAATTGATAGATTTCAACTGTTTGAGTTTATAATTAATGATATTTATTTAACCTGTTACCAGCTAGAAGAATTCCCCACCCTTTGCCCAGTACGCTACGACATTTCCAAAAATTAAAAAAGAAAACCTTATATTATTATTATATAAAAATATATATTATTAATTCAAATTTGTGTACATAAATACATAGATGGTAAATAAATATATAAGCATATTTGATTCAAGCATATATCAATAGTAATAGAGAATTTAACGTTTCATATTTTTGTTTTTTTTTTATTTCTGCAGTAGAAAAAACTTTCTCTGTTGCTGTGGACGTCGGCTTAAAGGTTAGCATTGAATTAAATAGTGCTTTATAGTTTTTCTGTCGACTGTTTAAAAAAAATATAATTCGGAAATAAATCTTCATTTATCACTTTTAAGGTGTTCGACATCAAATTTATTTGATCAGGACCGGTTTCGCTCATGGGGCGCTTTGTCTACTTCCAACAAATCTTTATTTATAAAGTAGGAGTATTACTCGAGTATTTTTCAAAATGCTCGAATATCGAGTACTCTTTTTTAACCATGTCCGTCTTACGAATGTTGAGAAATAAAAGAAACGCTATTTAGGCACTGTCCTTCGATGGAAGTTTAGGGGTGTTGCTTTTGATCTCAGCAGGGAGGAGTGTATTTTCAACATCAGGCTTATTAGAAGCAGGCGTAGATTTTCTTATTCGCCAAAGAAAATAGCATACAAGCGACAAAAATAGTACAATCCCGACCGCGACATAAAATGCCGTTATATGTGTGGCAAAAAAATTTCCATCGTCTGAATTTATATTTTTTGTATCGTTTTTGTTTTTGCCATCATCTTTACCATGGTTGATCACATCTGATACGGGACCGGGCGTTGTGCTTGCACTATAATTCTTGTCGATGGCCGTGCTTTTTTCCTCTTCCTGCCTCGTCGTGTTTTTGACATGGTTTTTACGACGGTGAATCACATCTGATACGGGACTGGGCGTTGTACTTGCTCTATAATTCTTGTCAATGGTCCAGTATGTTTTCTGTCCTTGGGGTTCATTGCATGTAACATTTTTACACTTGCAATACTTTTGATTCTGAATGCATAAGCGAGAATCTACGGTGTAAACACCGTCGTAGCTGAAGCGTGTTTCACAGGTATAGCAACCAATTTCATCTTCCATACCATAACAATCAGATGTTTGATCGCACAGCATTGAAGCGTAGATACGATGTCCAGATTCACACTGAACAACGCTATCCTTGTAGATGGAAGAAGCATTATTTGATATTTCACACAGATTTTCCACTTTGGTGTTGGCTGACGAACTCTTTGAAATAACGCGACCATGAGACAACGTTATCAAAATAATTAAGATATATAATATATATCTGGCCATATCCAAGCGATCCTGAAACAAAATAAAAAAGTAGTATTAAACTTTTGAACGTGGAATATAAATAATAATACATTTTTAGTGCTTATCAGGACCTGTTTTGGTAATCGCGAGAATTATCATGCATCTCAAAACAAAACAAGACGAAAAAATTCAAACAATTGTATTTGGCATTACAGCCTAAGACAACGCGCCAAATATTCTTAATTGTGAAAGTCATATGAGATTAACTCGATGATAAATAATGAATCAGTAGTGCACAAAATCAACGATAAATAACACACACCCAGCCCAAGATCTCTGTCTTCAATTGAAAAATCTGACCTTGCCGGGAATCGAACACGGGCCTCTTGATCGCTAGGACAAAGCTCTTGCCACTAGACCACAGAGACCGACTTTTGAAATTTTAATTTAAAATAACTCTTATTCGACGTATTGTGCTACTAACTGTGACACGTGTTTCGCCTCTTTCAGAGGCATCTTCAGACTTACTATCGCAAAGTTTGCTTAAAGAATGAAGCGAGATTGATTCTAACATTTTAAATTATGAAATTACAAAACGGATATCGGGCTTATTTTCCTTCTAAAGGAAACAAGGATGGGGTGATAGAATCGGAACATCAAAGCGTAATACATCATTTTGGGAATATGTATAATTTACAGTCATTATGTATAAATCAACTAATTAATGATAGGTCTGATAAAATCCTAGATTTATTTTAGATATTCCTATGTTATTATCTGGTCATTCGTATTTTCAAAAATTCCTTTAATTATAACAAACCCACTTAATTCATTGAAACCTGTTGATATAAATTTTTTACTGATTTACATTTTAATAGCAATTTAACCTGGTGATCTTCTTCTATTTTTGTATATAAACGATACAAAAATTTTACTGCGCGTCAGTTCAAGTATATCCGTGCATTTGAAATGCCTGAAGATGCCGAAATGCGAAACCCGGGTCGTTAGCGTTAAAACTCATGGAAAAGTACAAAATTCAAACAATTCAAATTTTATTCATGCATATAACAAAAACATATGGCCAGATTGATTGTTTAATCTTTTATTTAAAACAAATAATAAGGAAAGGTTGAAAAAATTTTGAACAATGGTTTAAAGCAGTGATGCACAAACGAGGCCCGCTGGCCGCATGCGGCCCAAAATAACAAATACTCCATGAACAAATTTTGCATTGAATATGATAAAAAATAGTATTCGATACTCGAAGAAATTATGCAGTAGCAACGGTGTATAAAAAAAACAATGTTATTTTTTATTATTTAATATGATTACGTCAGCGATTTAAACTTCAAGATGCAGCAGTCGTTGCCGAGTGACTTGATATCATACAAATCGATCGATACAGTTTGCGATCCCAACGAAGCTGTAAATTATCCAACAGAGTGTGTGAAATCACAACTGGATTTGCCAGGCATGTCACAACACCTTCTACGACTGAAAGTTGGATCTCCGGTTATTTTACTTCGGAATTTGAACCCACCACGGCTGTGCAATGGCACGCGATTGGTCATTAAAAAATTGATGAAAAACATTATTGAAGCCACCATTTTGAATGGAAAATTCCGATCCGAAAATGTTTTGCTGCCACGAATTCCAATGATTCTCACAGACGTGCCAATTGAATTCAAGCGCCTTCAATTTCCTATTAGATTGGCATTCGCAATGACAATCAATAAGTCGCAAGGCCAAACGATGTCTGTTTGCGGCTTAGACTTAGGCACACCATGTTTTTCACACGGACAATTATATGTGGCATGTTCTCGCGTGGGCAAACCACCGAGCTTATTTGTGTTGGCTAAAGACGGACTGACAAAAATATCGTACACTCAATTGCTCTTCGAAATTAATAATGATTGTCTTTACAGTAGCACCTCGATTATCCAGACTAATTGGGGATGAAGATTCTCCGGATAAGTTCAATCCGGATAATCAAAATAATCATAATTGACAGGAAAAGACAAGCATATTCAGTATAAATCATTTTTATTTCTTTAGATTAATTCATAGCTTTAATAATACATTATTTTTTATTGAAAAAATTTATTATCGATTTCTGCTTAAAGCTAGCTTTTCTTTTCGATGCTGCCAAATCACGAATACTTTTCAGAAACATAAGTTGTCTTGAATAGCACTCTTCTTGACTCTCATTAAACAATTGGTAAACTTCAAGATTTTTTTATATCCTAGATCGTTGATGTTCCGACACCATATTTATTAGACAAAAAACGTCCCGATTCGCCCCGTTTCAAAGCATTGATAATATCCAATTTGTCAGAGTGGAGGACCATCGGATGGTTGGTACATTACGATAAAAATATTAGTTAAATTACACATAACGAAGTTAAAAATAATACGAATGCCATCAACACGTTTCGTTTGCACCATTTATATTTATTCCTAAGCAATAATTTTGTATAAAATAGTAAATATATACAAAAAATCGACTGCAAATCCTTGGAAAAGTTTCTTTCTAATCGTCTTGTATTGTTGTCTGGAAGGCATCGAACTGACGGGTTTATACCTGAAATGGTGTACCATTGATTCGCTCAAGCTTACGGGGTAGTCTTTGGTACCTTATTTTTTATTGGTTACTTAGTTGAAAACGTCGCCTCTCGATTATCAAACAAAAGATTGGTCAATCCCTATGTTGTAAAATTTAAAAGCCGCTTCAACTACATTCTACACGGTGTTTAGCAGATGTTTTATAAAATGATACATAAATAGGTATAACGAATACTTCATTTAGTTGGCTTATTTGGATTGTATGATATGAAGATAATTCTCCGCTTGAAATTTATATAGGTTCGTCAATAACTATTATTCTTCCAGGAATATTTTTTTTGCAGAATCTTTCATTTAAATGCTTCACCTACAAATCGATTTTCTTAGTGTAAATGTAGCAAAAAATATATTTGTAGAAAACGTTCCCTTTAAAAAAAATAGATCTAAAAAATGGTGAATGTGATGTAAATGCCGTAGAAAAAAATCTTTGAAAATGAGGATGAAATCAAATTTTCGTATTTAAAATAACACTAAAAAATACTTAATATTCTTCTTTTAAGCCTCTTATTTTTTTCCACAGCGAATGTTTTCGAGGATTGAATTGAGTACTAACATATTTGTTCGTTTCATCAACGATGTTACAAAAAACGATTTATTCGGAACGTCATAATAGTAACATAATCATCATGATAATTATTGAACGAATGCGGTGTATACCTACATGAACGTACACTTATAAAATGTTCCTAATAATTACTATAGACATTCGTTATAATACTTTAAATCAGAAGCTTAATTTTCATTATTTTATTTTTTTCCAAGAACGGTTATTAAAATAAATATACATATGAAAATCAATATTTTTATAATGTTAAACTACTAAGATCAATATCGCGGAGTTGAGAAATATAATCGTTCCACAATACGAATATGGTGGCAATATGTGGGAGTGGCCTTAGAAAACCGTCATTAACACAAGATCACGACTGACTGTCCAAAAATATTAGAACATGAAAAATTTTTCAACAACTAAAATAGTGCACATATTTTTCTGAGAAGATATCCAGCGAACGGTTGATTTAAATTATAAAAAGTTGGCTAATCCAGCATGTTAAAATGTTTTACTGTTTTTATCGAAAATTAAATTTTGTAGAATTTACTTGCATGCATGAGAAATCTGTCAGTAAACTTATGCCTACGCTCGGCCTGGCGTGTTGGCCCGCGGAGCCTCCTAACAGAATCTTCCGGGCCAGACTCATTGGCCTTAAGATTGCTAAGCGTTAAGTTATAAATACTTACTGACTATATTGAGTGAAATATTTAACTTTTTAGTTGCTTAAAATCTTACGAGAGCCGTATGGATAAGCAGGTGTTAACAATTGCGAAAAGCCGATACTAGGGACTGTACGCGATTAAAAGATACTCGAAGGAGGGAGGATACCTCGACCAATCTTGCAAACAAGTGCACTCGAGGAGTTTAAACTCTAACTGGTAAAAAAAGCGGTTCTTGTAGGTAGTAGACCGTTGGAACAAAAGATCGTCAAGCGAGATAAGCAATTTTATTTATGGGTTATTGCACTTAACATGAGATTAACCGTGCACTCGGAGTGACACAGCCAGGGACATTTGGGAGCGAGCCGCCCGTATTACAAGAATGAATTTTTTTTTTTTTTTTTAAAGAAAAATATTTGGCATTACATTGGCCAAATATTCTGAGTTGTGAAAGTCACACGAGATTAACTCGATGGTAAATAATGTATCAGTTGTGCACACAATCAACGATAAATAACATAACACCCAGCCCAAGATCTTTTTTTTCAATTGAAAAAATCTAACCTTGCCGGGGATTGAACCCGGAATTTGATTGCTAGGACAAAGCTCTTGCCACTAGACCACAGGGACCGACTTTAATTCCGAATTTATTTCCTGATATCTTAAACTCATTGACTGAGGCGAACAAAAGATCGTTCGAGAGAGTGCTGATGTCCTACCATACTAGGAGGTGTCAACACAAACAATGCCTCACAAAAAATGTTTATCTTTTCAAATTTCAAAAATTTCAAAAAAAAACCATAATTCTTACTTTAATTAAAATATTGGTATCTGCTTTCAAATACCTGAATATGAGAAATCATTTCATTTAATGTGCCTATTTTTCATAAATCTTTGATTGCGTAAACTGTATCTTGGTGATCAATCTAGATCAGTGGTTCTCATGTGCGGCCACGGTGGCCGCATGCGGCCACCAACAGCTTGATAGTTAATATTGATATTTAATAAAGATATGTTTTTACAAGTTAATTTGTCAACAAAGACACTAAAAGTTTAATATTTTGTATGCATTGTATTGTGTATCAAGAATTGTTTGTTCGCAAAAACTTTAACACATACAAGCTTTTTTACATGGTATTTTAGACAAAAAGGCTCAACAAAAATTTTTGTGCGGCCACCAGGCAATTTTGCAGGACCACTGATGTTCCTCATGCGGCCACAGCCAAATTTTACGTGAGAACCACTGATCTAGATACAATTATCGTCAACACAAACAATGCAAATTCTACACTTTCGTAATGAGCAACTATGACTGTAGCACTTATCAATCACTGGCAGGCTGTGACAATAAGATTCTTTGAGGATAACTGAGCATTCCAGGTAGGAGCATTCCAGTTTTAAGGTGTTCAATGCCAATACTTTTTAAGTACTTATTCGACATAAAATTTATTATTAAATCCTGCATGTTAACAATAAATCTTTAAAATTCGATAAACTAGAGATCCTAGAAATTAATAGACATAACTTCTTACCAAACTCTAATTTATTAAGCGATCAAATAGACTTTGTTTCTTCACCCATGATATATCCGTTTTTTACTTTTCTAATGATTATTCATACTCAATTAATTTTAGATGTATTAGTTTGGATTGCTAAGAGGTCTTCAACATTTTAATTATAGTCTATTTTGCTTCCATTTATTTGCTTAGCTGTAATACCAATTGTTTGTCATACCTTGTAATTCTTACTTAAACTTTGTATAAATATCACTATTTCGTTGTTTTTTTTCTTATCAGTTGACAATGCTCGCCATGAGCGTAACCGGTCCTTATCCAATAAATTGTATGTGTATAAGTACAACTAAAAACGATTTCTTATGAAAAAAATTCACTTTTATTCCGAGATAGTTTATCATTGGTTCGGTGGTAACGAGGCACACCTGTAATAAAACATTTGAATGAAAGCAGCGTATAAGACCACACGCTGTTTTTGTATCTCTGATTTGCCATAAATATTATATCCACATTTTTATTATCATTGTAAATGGCGGAAGAGATATTAAATTGAGATAATGATACCGGCAATATTTTCAGCAGCACACCAGCAATGTCAGCAGCAGCAAAAGCTAGGGGGTAAGATGTGCTACAAACCCATTTTTACTTATCAATGTCGAAATCAAATTAGTAACATCATCTCTATTATATTGATTAATATCTTAATCAGACTCGAGGTGGTGACAGTTATATTAGGTTATATTTTACTAAGCACTAACATGTATTGAGAAAAGCTACGTTAGGTAGATTTCGAGGATTCTAAGTCATGTAAATTTCAGTGAGCGAAAGTGTTTTCCAAAGGTTGTAAAACAATCAGGACTGTGGAGTCGTGGAGTCGGGGCTTTTTGGCCGGAGTCGGAGTCGTCGTGGCTTATTGGCCGGAGTCGTACTCGGTGTCGGAAATTTTGAACTTTTTATTTTTTCATACAACATGTAAAATTTGGCTACTGCCGGATTGGTTTTGTTGATCTTTAATTGAAAACACATAAATAGGAAAGCTAGGAAAAAACATGAAATTAAACTTTTTTTTAGTCGGAGTCGTGTTTTTGGTAAATGCTGGAGTCGGACTTTTTTTAACCGACTCCACAGCCCTGTTTACAATCATCCAATCTACATGACGTCTGCCATTACTAGCGAGTAGAGACTCCAATTCAGTATCAAGTACTTGATACTCGAGTAAACTCGTCCATTTTTCAAGTACTCGATACTCGAGTATTTTGAAAAATACTCGAATAATACTCGTAATTTATAAATGAAGACATATTTCCAAACTAAATTTACTTATTTAAAAAATATATTTATGTATAATTTTTATCGTTGCGCTTAACTGAGTCTTACGAGTGGTTTTATTGTCAGGTAATATTTATTTTTACTGGTTTTGCCGTTGAAAAGGCTGCGCGAGAATTTCTTTTGTTGCATTTGCTTTGGGTCCTGCTGACTTATCTTATCAACGACTATGATGACACGGGACGAAATAAAATCTTGAAAAATATTGTGGCATAATCAATTAAGTGTGCTTATTTATTTATTAATCATTCATTTAAATACACAAATTTGAACTAATAAAAAAAACGGTACATCTGAAACTACTCGAGTATTTAATAATTTTACTACTCGATACTCGAGTAGTTGTTAGTGAGATGTCGAGCAATTGGAGTCTCTACACCACAGCCCTGGTACTTTCATATAAAATTTTACATTGAATCACAAACTTGATTGCCGAGTCCTTAATCTTTTGAAAACAATGATTCTTTGACTATAATCATGAATTGGATTGGGATCCTTTTGTTCTAAGATTAAGAAATGGCAAAAGTTTAATTAGTTTTAATAATAGTATGACAATAAAGCATACAATTTATTTCAATTGTATATTGTCTTTTAATCTACTGATTGTGCGGTAATAAATTGCGTTATTTTTTGATGTAGTATGGCAAATACTACATTCAAATGTATTAGTTCAAACACTTGAAATCAATCAACTCAGTAATAATAGGTCGGATAAAACCATAGGCGGATCCACGGGGGGCTCTGGGGGCCATGCCCCCTGAGAGAATTTATTCCATACAAAATTTTATAACATTAATTTTCAAATGATTTTTTATTTAAATAAATATGTTGTAGTTCTCTTTTTTCACGACCCTTTGTTTAACAACTACAATTACGGCAAAAAAAATCATACCCTTCTCAATTGCATTTCATTTGGAAATATTTCCTCGAAATCTTTACCGATTGTAAAGAAAACTAATAGCCATATTTTGAAGAACAATCGGTTGACACCTTTCACCAACCTTAAGATGGCCTGGCTGCTTACCGCGTCTTGTCCTTATGAATTAGACTTGAAATCATCAGTGTATACAATCGTCCAAAGTCAATTTTATGCACCTTCGTCCATTCTTACCTCCATTTTTACATTTTACAGTGGCAACTGTTTTTTGGCGCCGAGCGGAAATCCATGTGCTACGATTCTTTCGCGGCTATTATGGACATTTAGCATCAATCATGTGAAATCACTAGTCGACTAAAAACTCAGCATGGAAAAACTGTAGCAGTTTTGAAGTGTTTTTCGAAAAACCATACTCCATATATGAAGGTCGTCGGTCGGTTGTTAAGCATTCTCTTCCGGTTCAAACATACCCCTCCAGAGCGCCAGTTTCACGAAATATTTCAAAAAATCCACACTATACTTTTTCTACACAGTCTATTCTAACCGATTCTATGCCTGGAAGAATAAGTATGGCCGTGCATGGCGAGCCACGATTTTCTTTCAAAATATGATTAATAATATGAATTCGATGTATTATAGGATAATAAACAATATCTTTCCAGTTCAAAGTATTATAACATGATGTTAAAAGATGTCACTGTATGCACGACAGATTTAAATATTAAGAAATACTGGTGTAAATCAAGTAAATCAAGAATCAAGTAGAGAGCGTATTAACTCGCGCATTTTGTATGGCCCCATATACACAGAATTGTAGAGCGATTAAACTCGCTTGGCAGAGAACCCGCTAAGCGAATTTTTCTACTATCTATGCTATCCATAATTTCGTCAGATGCTTACGACCAGGTCTGGCTCATTACTGTTGAAGCTTTCAAATCTTGATTGGTTTTCAAAATATGGTTATTGGTTTTACAATTGAATGAAAAAAAATGGAAATCGGTAAAGATTTCGAGGAAATATTCGCTAAGTAATGAAATTATGAAGAGTGCGCGGATTTATTTTGCCACAACTGTATATAATGTGATAAGTTAATAATTATGTCGTAATTGTGAGGTTTTGTTACGAATTTTACTGTTTGACAATCAGCGTTGCATCTGTTGAAAGGAGGTTTTCCACATTACGACGCATGAAAACCTGGCTAAGGAATCGTATGAGTTCAAAAAGACTATATGGTCTAGCTTTTGTAACATATCCTCTGGGAAATGGATATTTATCCTGAATATTTTTGGGCTTATTTGCAACGTCAAAAAACGAAAATTCGACTTCTCTGGTATAAAACAATATTTTTAATATTATGTTGTTTAATGTTTGCATTTTGAATTGAAATATGTAGAAGAACCGATGATAATAGTCAGAGTCATCAATTATATCACATGATTTTGCTCGGCACCAACACTTTTTAAGCACAGGGTCATCATTCCGTAAAAAAATCGTGTAAAAAATGTAGCAGTGCCGTTCAAATCACGTAAAAGGGGACTGGGTGTATATATTTTTTCAAAATGGCCACCCCCTGGGACAATTCCTGGATCCGCCAGTGGATAAAACCCTACATTTATTTTAGATATTGCTATGTAATACTGGTCATTAGTTAGAATATTCGTGCACTCGAAATGCCTGAAAGATGCTGAAAGGCGAAACTCAGGTCGTTAGCGACAAAACTCATGGAAAAATACAAAATTCAACAAATAAAATTCGATATTGAAATTCCATCAAGCAACCTCAGTCTAAATCCTTAATTTATTAAAAAAAAAAAATTAAACCGTTTGTATCGTTTATACACAACTATTATTAAACCATAAATTTTGGCTAACAACACGAAAAACTTCAACACTGATTTACTGTAGAGTTCAGTCAATCTTGCCAATTCAAATTTGATATTGAAATTCCATCAAAGCACCCTCAGTCAGAAATACTTAATTATATCAGAATTGATAAAATTGTCTTTTGATAAAAAAAAACACTCGACGCTTTTCTTTTTGTTTCGTATTGATAGTGAATATTTATCTTATTTGTCCTAAATACTCTAGAGTCAAGATTTATTAATTAACATGGCTAAGACAGCAATCTATTTTCGCAGTTTTTACATTCATTCGATAAGTTTCAAATTCATCCGATAATTGAAAGTAGGATTATGAATTTTGATTAAGCGTCAAAAGTGTTTTCTTATCATATCTATGGTTTTTTTGTGATTAGTTTTTTTTTTTTTTTTTTTTTTTTTTTTTTTTTTTTTTTTTTTTTTTTTTTTTTTTTTTTTTTTTTTTTTTTTTTTTTTTTTTTTTTTTTTTTTTTTTTTTTTTTTTTTTTTTTTTTTTTTTTTTTTTTTTTTTTTTTTTTTTTTTTTTTTTTTTTACCTTGCCGGAATCGAACACGGGCCTCTTGATCGCTAGGACAAAGCTCTTGCCACTAGACCACAGAGACCGACTTTTTGAAATTTTAATTTAAAATAACTCTTATTCGACGTATTGTGCTACTAACTTTGTGACACGTGTTTCGCCTCTTTCAGAGGCATCTTCAGACTTACTATCGCAAAGTTTTGGCTTAAAGAATGAAGCGAGATTGATTCTAACATTTTAAATTATGAAATTACAAAACGGATATCGGGCTTATTTTCCTTCTAAAGGAAACAAGGATGGGGTGATAGAATCGGAACATCAAAGCGTAATACATCATTTTGGGAATATGTATAATTTACAGTCATTATGTATAAATCAACTAATTAATGATAGGTCTGATAAAATCCTAGATTTATTTTTAGATATTCCTATGTTATTATCTGGTCATTCCTATTTCAAAAAATTCCTTTAAGTATAACAAACCCAATTTAATTCATTGAAACCTGTTGATATAAATTTTTACTGATTTACATTTTAATAGCAATTTAACCTGGTGATCTTCTTCTATTTTTTTGTATATAAACGATACAAAAAATTTTACTGCGCGTCAGTTCAAGTATATCCGTGCATTTGAAATGCCTGAAGATGCCGAAATGCGAAACCCGGGTCGTTAGCGTTAAAACTCATGGAAAAGTACAAAATTCAAACAATTCAAATTTTATTCATGCATATAACAAAAACATATGGCCAGATTGATTGTTTAATCTTTTATTTAAAACAAATAATAAGGAAAGGTTGAAAAATTTTGAACAATGGTTTAAAGCAGTGATGCACAAACGAGGCCCGCTGGCCGCATGCGGCCCAAAATAACAAATACTCCATGAACAAATTTTGCATTGAATATGATAAAAAATAGTATTCGATACTCGAAGAAATTATGCAGTAGCAACGGTGTATAAAAAAAACAATGTTATTTTTTATTATTTAATATGATTACGTCAGCGATTTAAACTTCAAGATGCAGCAGTCGTTGCCGAGTGACTTGATATCATACAAAATCGATCGATACAGTTTGCGATCCCAACGAAGCTGTAATTATCCAACAGAGTGTGTGAAATCACAACTGGATTTGCCAGGCATGTCACAACACCTTCTACGACTGAAAGTTGGATCTCCGGTTATTTTACTTCGGAATTTGAACCCACCACGGCTGTGCAATGGCACGCGATTGGTCATTAAAAAATTGATGAAAAACATTATTGAAGCCACCATTTTGAATGGAAAATTCCGATCCGAAAATGTTTTGCTGCCACGAATTCCAATGATTCTCACAGACGTGCCAATTGAATTCAAAGCGCCTTCAATTTCCTATTAGATTGGCATTCGCAATGACAATCAATAAGTCGCAAGGCCAAACGATGTCTGTTTGCGGCTTAGACTTAGGCACACCATGTTTTTCACACGGACAATTATATGTGGCATGTTCTCGCGTGGGCAAACCACCGAGCTTATTTTGTTGGCTAAAGACGGACTGACAAAAATATCGTACACTCAATTGCTCTTCGAAATTAATAATGATTGTCTTTACAGTAGCACCTCGATTATCCAGACTAATTGGGGATGAAGATTCTCCGGATAAGTTCAATCCGGATAATCAAAATAATCATAATTGACAGGAAAAGACAAGCATATTCAGTATAAATCATTTTTTATTTCTTTAGATTAATTCATAGCTTTAATAATACATTATTTTTATTGAAAAAATTTATTATCGATTTCTGCTTAAAGCTAGCTTTTCTTTTCGATGCTGCCAAATCACGAATACTTTTCAGAAACATAAGTTGTCTTGAATAGCACTCTTCTTGACTCTCATTAAACAATTGGTAAACTTCAAGATTTTTTTATATCCTAGATCGTTGATGTTCCGACACCATATTTATTAGACAAAAAACGTCCCGATTCGCCCCGTTTCAAAGCATTGATAATATCCAATTTGTCAGAGTGGAGGACCATCGGATGGTTGGTACATTACGATAAAAATATTAGTTAAATTACACATAACGAAGTTAAAAATAATACGAATGCCATCAACACGTTTCGTTTGCACCATTTATATTTATTCCTAAGCAATAATTTTGTATAAAATAGTAAATATATACAAAAATCGACTGCAAATCCTTGAAAAGTTTCTTTCTAATCGTCTTGTATTGTTGTCTGGAAGGCATCGAACTGACGGGTTTATACCTGAAATGGTGTACCATTGATTCGCTCAAGCTTACGGGGTAGTCTTTGGTACCTTATTTTTATTGGTTACTTAGTTGAAAACGTCGCCTCTCGATTATCAAACAAAAAGATTGGTCAATCCCTATGTTGTAAAATTTAAAAGCTTCAACTACATTCTACACGGTGTTTAGCAGATGTTTTATAAAATGATACATAAATAGGTATAACGAATACTTCATTTAGTTGGCTTATTTGGATTGTATGATATGAAGATAATTCTCCCGCTTGAAATTTATATAGGTTCGTCAATAACTATTATTCTTCCAGGAATATTTTTTTGCAGAATCTTTCATTTAAATGCTTCACCTACAAATCGATTTTCTTAGTGTAAATGTAGCAAAAAAATATATTTGTAGAAAACGTTCCCTTACAAAAATAGATCTAAAAAATGGTGAATGTGATGTAAATGCCGTAGAAAAAAAAATCTTTTTGAAAATGAGGATGAAATCAAATTTTCGTATTTAAAATAACACTAAAAATACTTAATATTCTTCTTTTAAGCCTCTTATTTTTTCCACAGCGAATGTTTTCGAGGATTGAATTGAGTACTAACATATTTGTTCGTTTCATCAACGATGTTACAAAAACGATTTATTCGAACGTCATAATAGTAACATAATCATCATGATAATTATTGAACGAATGCGGTGTATACCTACATGAACGTACACTTATAAAATGTTCCTAATAATTACTATAGACATTCGTTATAATACTTTAAATCAGAAGCTTAATTTTCATTATTTTATTTTTTTCCAAGAACGGTTATTAAAATAAATATACATATGAAAATCAATATTTTTATAATGTTAAACTACTAAGATCAATATCGCGGAGTTGAGAAATATAATCGTTCCACAATACGAATATGGTGGCAATATGTGGGAGTGGCCTTAGAAAACCGTCATTAACACAAGATCACGACTGACTGTCCAAAAATATTAGAACATGAAAAATTTTTCAACAACTAAAATAGTGCACATATTTTTCTGAGAAGATATCCAGCGAACGGTTGATTTAAATTATAAAAAGTTGGCTAATCCAGCATGTTAAAATGTTTTACTGTTTTTATCGAAAATTAAATTTTGTAGAATTTACTTGCATGCATGAGAAATCTGTCAGTAAACTTATGCCTACGCTCGGCCTGGCGTGTTGGCCCGCGGAGCCTCCTAACAGAATCTTCGGGCCAGACTCATTGGCCTTAAGATTGCTAAGCGTTAAGTTATAAATACTTACTGACTATATTGAGTGAAATATTTAACTTTTTAGTTGCTTAAAATCTTACGAGAGCCGTATGGATAAGCAGGTGTTAACAATTGCGAAAAGCCGATACTAGGGACTGTACGCGATTAAAAGATACTCGAAGGAGGGAGGATACCTCGACCAATCTTGCAAACAAGTGCACTCGAGGAGTTTAAACTCTAACTGGTAAAAAAAGCGGTTCTTGTAGGTAGTAGACCGTTGGAACAAAAGATCGTCAAGCGAGATAAGCAATTTTATTTATGGGTTATTGCACTTAACATGAGATTAACCGTGCACTCGGAGTGACACAGCCAGGGACATTTGGGAGCGAGCCGCCCGTATTACAAGAATTTTTTTTTTTTTTTTTTTTTAAAGAAAAATATTTGGCATTACATTGGCCAAATATTCTGAGTTGTGAAAGTCACACGAGATTAACTCGATGGTAAATAATGTATCAGTTGTGCACACAATCAACGATAAATAACATAACACCCAGCCCAAGATCTTTTTTTTCAATTGAAAAAATCTAACCTTGCCGGGGATTGAACCCGGGCCCCCCGATTGCTAGGACAAAGCTCTTGCCACTAGACCACAGGGACCGACTTTAATTCCGAATTTATTTCCTGATATCTTAAACTCATTGACTGAGGCGAACAAAAGATCGTTCGAGAGAGTGCTGATGTCCTACCATACTAGGAGGTGTCAACACAAACAATGCCTCACAAAAAATGTTTATCTTTTTCAAATTTCAAAAATTTCAAAAAAAAACCATAATTCTTACTTTAATTAAAATATTGGTATCTGCTTTCAAATACCTGAATATGAGAAATCATTTCATTTAATGTGCCTATTTTTCATAAATCTTTGATTGCGTAAACTGTATCTTGGTGATCAATCTAGATCAGTGGTTCTCATGTGCGGCCACGGTGGCCGCATGCGGCCACCAACAGCTTGATAGTTAATATTGATATTTAATAAAGATATGTTTTTACAAGTTAATTTGTCAACAAAGACACTAAAAGTTTAATATTTTGTATGCATTGTATTGTGTATCAAGAATTGTTTGTTCGCAAAAACTTTAACACATACAAGCTTTTTACATGGTATTTTAGACAAAAGGCTCAACAAAAAATTTTTGTGCGGCCACCAGGCAATTTTGCAGGACCACTGATGTTCCTCATGCGGCCACAGCCAAATTTTACGTGAGAACCACTGATCTAGATACAATTATCGTCAACACAAACAATGCAAATTCTACACTTTCGTAATGAGCAACTATGACTGTAGCACTTATCAATCACTGGCAGGCTGTGACAATAAGATTCTTTGAGGATAACTGAGCATTCCAGGTAGGAGCATTCCAGTTTTAAGGTGTTCAATGCCAATACTTTTTAAGTACTTATTCGACATAAAATTTATTATTAAATCCTGCATGTTAACAATAAATCTTTAAAATTCGATAAACTAGAGATCCTAGAAATTAATAGACATAACTTCTTACCAAACTCTAATTTATTAAGCGATCAAATAGACTTTGTTTCTTCACCCATGATATATCCGTTTTTTACTTTTCTAATGATTATTCATACTCAATTAATTTTAGATGTATTAGTTTGGATTGCTAAGAGGTCTTCAACATTTTAATTATAGTCTATTTTGCTTCCATTTATTTGCTTAGCTGTAATACCAATTGTTTGTCATACCTTGTAATTCTTACTTAAACTTTGTATAAATATCACTATTTCGTTGTTTTTCTTATCAGTTGACAATGCTCGCCATGAGCGTAACCGGTCCTTATCCAATAAATTGTATGTGTATAAGTACAACTAAAAACGATTTCTTATGAAAAAAATTCACTTTTATTCCGAGATAGTTTATCATTGGTTCGGTGGTAACGAGGCACACCTGTAATAAAACATTTGAATGAAAGCAGCGTATAAGACCACACGCTGTTTTTGTATCTCCTGATTTGCCATAAATATTATATCCACATTTTTATTATCATTGTAAATGGCGGAAGAGATATTAAATTGAGATAATGATACCGGCAATATTTTCAGCAGCACACCAGCAATGTCAGCAGCAGCAAAGCTAGGGGGTAAGATGTGCTACAAACCCATTTTTACTTATCAATGTCGAAATCAAATTAGTAACATCATCTCTATTATATTGATTAATATCTTAATCAGACTCGAGGTGGTGACAGTTATATTAGGTTATATTTTACTAAGCACTAACATGTATTGAGAAAAGCTACACGTTAGGTAGATTTCGAGGATTCTAAGTCATGTAAATTTCAGTGAGCGAAAGTGTTTTCCAAGGTTGTAAAACAATCAGGACTGTGGAGTCGTGGAGTCGGGGCTTTTTGGCCGGAGTCGGAGTCGTCGTGGCTTATTGGCCGGAGTCGTACTCGGTGTCGGAAATTTTGAACTTTTTATTTTTTTCATACAACATGTAAAATTTGGCTACTGCCGGATTGGTTTGTTGATCTTTAATTGAAAACACATAAATAGGAAAGCTAGGAAAAAAACATGAAATTAAACTTTTTTTAGTCGGAGTCGTGTTTTTGGTAAATGCTGGAGTCGGACTTTTTTTAACCGACTCCACAGCCCTGTTTACAATCATCAATCTACATGACGTCTGCCATTACTAGCGAGTAGAGACTCCAATTCGAGTATCAAGTACTTGATACTCGAGTAAACTCGTCCATTTTTCAAGTACTCGATACTCGAGTATTTTGAAAAATACTCGAATAATACTCGTAATTTATAAATGAAGACATATTTCCAAACTAAATTTACTTATTTAAAAAATATATTTATGTATAATTTTTATCGTTGCGCTTAACTGAGTCTTACGAGTGGTTTTATTGTCAGGTAATATTTATTTTTACTGGTTTTGCCGTTGAAAAGGCTGCGCGAGAATTTCTTTTGTTGCATTTGCTTTGGGTCCTGCTGACTTATCTTATCAACGACTATGATGACACGGGACGAAATAAAATCTTGAAAAATATTGTGGCATAATCAATTAAGTGTGCTTATTTATTTATTAATCATTCATTTAAATACACAAATTTGAACTAATAAAAAAAACGGTACATCTGAAACTACTCGAGTATTTAATAATTTTACTACTCGATACTCGAGTAGTTGTTAGTGAGATGTCGAGCAATTGGAGTCTCTACACCACAGCCCTGGTACTTTCATATAAAATTTTACATTGAATCACAAACTTGATTGCCGAGTCCTTAATCTTTTGAAAACAATGATTCTTTGACTATAATCATGAATTGGATTGGGATCCTTTTGTTCTAAGATTAAGAAATGGCAAAGTTTAATTAGTTTTTAATAATAGTATGACAATAAAAGCATACAATTTATTTCAATTGTATATTGTCTTTTAATCTACTGATTGTGCGGTAATAAATTGCGTTATTTTTGATGTAGTATGGCAAATACTACATTCAAATGTATTAGTTCAAACACTTGAAATCAATCAACTCAGTAATAATAGGTCGGATAAAACCATAGGCGGATCCACGGGGGGGGCTCTGGGGGCCATGCCCCCCCCCCTGAGGAGAATTTATTCCATACAAAATTTTATAACATTAATTTTCAAATGATTTTTATTTAAATAAATATGTTGTAGTTCTCTTTTTTTTCACGACCCTTTAGTTTAACAACTACAATTACGGCAAAAAAAAATCCGCATACCCTTCTCAATTGCATTTCATTTGGAAATATTTCCTCGAAATCTTTACCGATTGTAAAGAAAACTAATAGCCATATTTTGAAGAACAATCGGTTGACACCTTTCACCAACCTTAAGATGGCCTGGCTGCTTACCGCGTCTTGTCCTTATGAATTAGACTTGAAATCATCAGTGTATACAATCGTCCAAAGTCCAATTTTTATGCACCTTCGTCCATTCTTACCTCCATTTTTACATTTTTACAGTGGCAACTGTTTTTTTTGGCGCCGAGCGGGAAATCCATGTGCTACGATTCTTTCGCGGCTATTATGGACATTTAGCATCAATCATGTGAAATCACTAGTCGACTAAAACTCAGCATGGAAAACTGTAGCAGTTTTGAAGTGTTTTCGAAAAACCATACTCCATATATGAAGGTCGTCCCGGTCGGTTGTTAAGCATTCTCTTCCGGTTCAAACATACCCCTCCAGAGCGCCAGTTTCACGAAATATTTCAAAAAAATCCACACTATACTTTCTACACAGTCTATTCTAACCGATTCTATGCCTGGAAGAATAAGTATGGCCGTGCATGGCGAGCCACGATTTTCTTTCAAAATATGATTAATAATATGAATTCGATGTATTATAGGATAATAAACAATATCTTTCCAGTTCAAGTATTATAACATGATGTTAAAGATGTCACTGTATGCACGACAGATTTAAATATTAAGAAGTACTGGTGTAAATCAAGTAAATCAAGAATCAAGTAGAGCGTATTAACTCGCGCATTTTGTATGGCTGGCCCCATATACACAGAATTGTAGAGCGATTAAACTCGCTTGTGGCAGAGAACCCGCTAAGCGAATTTTTTCTACTATCTATGCTATCCATAATTTCGTCAGATGCTTACGCGACTAGGTCTGGCTCATTACTGTTGA
Organism: Himalopsyche kuldschensis; assembly: GCA_028554975.1. Lineage (NCBI taxonomy): Eukaryota > Metazoa > Arthropoda > Insecta > Trichoptera > Rhyacophilidae > Himalopsyche > Himalopsyche kuldschensis. Next base: position 51,817 of record JAHFWI010000113.1, read on the forward strand.
AGCTTTCAAATCTTGATTGGTTTTCAAAATATGGTTATTGGTTTTTTTACAATTGAATGAAAAAAAATGGAAATCGGTAAAGATTTCGAGGAAATATTCGCTAAGTAATGAAATTATGAAGAGTGCGCGGATTTATTTTGCCACAACTGTATATAATGTGATAAGTTAATAATTATGTCGTAATTGTGAGGTTTTGTTACGAATTTTACTGTTTGACAATCAGCGTTGCATCTGTTGAAAGGAGGTTTTCCACATTACGACGCATGAAAACCTGGCTAAGGAATCGTATGAGTTCAAAAAGACTATATGGTCTAGCTTTGTAACATATCCTCTGGGAAATGGATATTTATCCTGAATATTTTTGGGCTTATTTGCAACGTCAAAAAAACGAAAATTCGACTTCTCTGGTATAAAACAATATTTTAATATTATGTTGTTTAATGTTTGCATTTTTGAATTGAAATATGTAGAAGAACCGATGATAATAGTCAGAGTCATCAATTATATCACATGATTTTGCTCGGCACCAACACTTTTTTAAGCACAGGGTCATCATTCCGTAAAAAAAATCGTGTAAAAAATGTAGCGGTGCCGTTCAAATCACGTAAAAAGGGGACTGGGTGTATATATTTTTTCAAAATGGCCACCCCCTGGGACAATTCCTGGATCCGCCAGTGGATAAAACCCTACATTTATTTTAGATATTGCTATGTAATACTGGTCATTAGTTAGAATATTCGTGCACTCGAAATGCCTGAAGATGCTGAAAGGCGAAACTCGGGTCGTTAGCGACAAAACTCATGGAAAAATACAAAATTCCAACAAATAAAATTCGATATTGAAATTCCATCAAGCAACCTCAGTCTAAATCCTTAATTTATTAAAAAAAAAAATTAAACCGTTTGTATCGTTTATATACACAACTATTATTAAACCATAAATTTTGGCTAACAACACGAAACTTCAACACTGATTTACTGTAGAGTTCAGTCAATCTTGCCAATTCAAATTTGATATTGAAATTCCATCAAGCACCCTCAGTCGAAATACTTAATTATATCAAGAATTGATAAAATTGTCTTTTTTGATAAAAAAAAACACTCGACGCTTTTTCTTTTGTTTCGTATTGATAGTGAATATTTATCTTATTTGTCTAAATACTCTAGAGTCAAGATTTATTAATTAACATGGCTAAGACAGCAATCTATTTTCGCAGTTTTTACATTCATTCGATAAGTTTCAAATTCATCCGATAATTGAAAGTAGGATTATGAATTTTGATTAAGCGTCCAAAAGTGTTTTCTTATCATATCTATGGTTTTTTTTGTGATTGGACATTGAATTATTATTTATCTTATATAAATCTAATATCACGATAAATTCAAAGAAAATATTGAAATTGTATCATATTTTTTCCATGAAGTAGACAAATATTGCAGGCAACTTTTCGTTATCGAATCATCTGCACATTTTTTTAACTAAAGTTCTAAGATTAGTTCCTTCATTAGATCATTGTTTATCAGTAGAATGGTTCGAGTTGTGAATAAAAATGTTTATTTTAAGTAATTTGAATCATTTGTACTTGTTAATTGTTACAGGTGAATTAAATAGTGCGATCGATCTAAACTTCAAACGCTCATATCTCAAAACAGACACTGCACTTGACAAACTAAGAAGTGGATTTTTCTTTGTTGTTTTTTTCTCTTTGTGGGAGATTTTCTAGATGGCTGATTGAAGAGAGTCATACCACGCTTCCTTCGCCAGTGTGTCGACGTCTTCTGTGAGGACATAGCACTGAATGACAGTTTCCCAAGCTGTCATTCGTTCTGAGATGAGTTTCCATTTGACAGGGCAGTGGATGGACCTCTTCCACATCAATACTGCCTGGGAGAATTTCGAGATTGCTGCTTGGTGAGAGTCATACAACGTTTCCTTCGCCTGTGTGTCGACATCTTCTGGGAGGACAGTTCCCTAGCTGTCATTCGTTCCAAGATAGGTTCTCATTTGATAAGGCAGTAGATAATCCTTCTCGACATCAATACTTCTGGGTAGAATTTAAAGATTGCTGCTTGGAGTTTCGTTCGCCTATGTGTTGGCTTCTTCTGTGAAGACGTAACACTAAAGAGCATTTCCCTAGCAGTCATTGGTTGCAAGATCGGTTGATTCTTGACAAGGCAGCGGATGGTCCTCCTCAATATCAATACTGCTGGGTAGAATTTCGAGACTGCTGCTTGGAGTGTTGGCTTCTTCTGTGAGGTCATAACACTAAAGGACATTTCCCTAGCTGTCATTCGTTGCAATACTGGTTCCTTTTTGACAAAGCAGCGGATGGTCCTCCTCAACATCAATACTGCTGGGTATACTTTTGAGATTGCTGCTTGTAGAGACTCATAAAACGTTTCGCATATGTTTTGGCTTATGCTGGAGGACGTTGCACTGAAGGACAGTTCCCGAGCTGACAGCCATTTCAAGATGGGTTCCATTTGATAAAACAGTGGTCAGTCTTCTTCGACATTAAAACTGCTGGGTAAAATTTGGAGATTGCTGTTTGGAGTTTCGTTCGCCTATGTGTTGGCTTCTTCTGGGATGACATAGCAATAAAGGACATTTCCCTAGCTGTCATTCGTTGCAAGATTGGTTCCTTTTTGACAAAGCAGCGAGCAGTCATCCTCGTCATCAATACTGCTTTGTAGAATTTCAAGATTTCAGCCCGTGCAGACCTCTAATGTGACGTGTCAAAAAAAGCTTTATCTCTATCTTTTTGTAAATAAAATTGTGGCAAGATAATTGTCTTGGACAAGCTGAACTGTTCAACGGGCGCAATACTCCGTCGGGCCTGGATTCTTATAACTATTTTGAAGAAGCAGATATATGTGACGTATCAAAGTAAACGTCTCCATTAGACGCAAGCTGTCTCTTTAAATATTACTCGGGTCATAAAGTAAATATCACCATGCTATGTGACGGACACACAGATTGCCCAGATTTCAGCGAAGAATTTGGTTGCACTGATAGCCAGTCGCGTTTCTATGATGACGGAGTCTACAACATAGACTCCCATTTATGCGCACAGGCTCAGGTGAATCGCTCGTGTGTGCATGTACAGTGAAATGAACGCAACGGTGAGAGACTGTACAGACCCATCTAAGAAATAACCAGTGAAGCTCTTCAAAATTGAAAAGTGCCAGCCACTAATAAAGTAAATGGAAAAAAATGCAGTCTCCATCTCTACCGTTGAAAAAATAATCTCGTTAAATGTTTCCTTATCAATAATTTGTGTAATTTTTTTAAAAGCAATATCTATATTAATCTAGATCAAGGGTTTGTTAGTTGTTTGCGATTCGCAAACTAGCTTTTGGTATTCTCACAATCTTTGATTCTACAAGCAAACATTTTCAAGTATGAACCAAATAAAAAATACTTTGAAGCAGAATAAATGATGAAAAATAACAATCATTTATTCAATCGAAAATAATAAATATTAGCAAAGACATCAAAAGCAATGCATGGACCCTTAAAAGTGGTCTATGAATTTCTTTGCAAAAAAAGCATAAAATCTAGCTTTCTTGGCAAAGGAGGTGTTAATGCAACTATTGACTACTTGCTTACAAATAAATCAGTTTATTTTCGCATCAAATGTTAGCAATGGTGAAGAATAACGAAGTGTAATTCTGAAGAGCTTCACTGGCTATTTCTTCGATGGGTCTTTACATTCTCTCACCGTCGCGTTCATTGCACTGTACATGCATACACGAGCTATTCGCCTGAGCCTATACGGATATATTGGAGTCTAGGGTGTAGACTCCGTCATCATCGAACCATGACTGGCTATCAACCGAATTCATTGATGAAGTTTGTGCAATCCGCGTATCCGTCACATAGCATGGTGTTGTTTACCATATGACCAGACTCATATTTAAAAAGACTGCCTACGTCTATTGGAAACGTTTTATTTGATATGTCACATACATCTGCGCCTTCGAAATAGTTATCAGAATCTAGATCTGACGGGAAACTGAGTACGTTGAACAGTTTAGCTTGTCAAAGACAATTATCTTGCCACAATTTTATTTACAAAAAAATAGAGGTTAAGTTTTTTTTGACACGTCACATAAGAGGTCTGCACGGGCCGAAATTTCGAAATTATATCAGGCCCGAGCCCGAAAACTTCAGATCTGGCCCGGCCCTTGTAAGAGGTTTATTTCCAAACAACTCACCCGAACCCGAATTTATATTGTGTGTACAATTTAGACCAACGGAGAAAAAACTACACTACAAACTGGATCCGGCCGTCCAAAACTTCCCAAGTTTTGTATGTAAATTATTTAAAAAGAAAATATTTATTTATTAAAATTTCACGATTTGGTTAAACGTTTAAAACTAGCTAGACAACTTATTTACCCTAACTTAATACAAGAAAACCGCTTCTTTAAATCAATTAACTACTTACGGAGTATTAGTGAAAAAAATCACCACGAGATTAAAAATTCAGTAAATGTAGCATTTAAAGTTAATAATAATTTAGGTACACATCTTAAAAATAGTAAAGACAGGATTAATAAACTTGATAGAAGCGGTATATATAAGATGACTTGCGGTACATGTGATTTAGTATATGTCCGACAGACTGGGAGACGTATTTCTACCCGCGCAATCGAACATGTTAGATCCTTTAACAATGGAAAAACTGATTCACAATATGCAAATCACCTTATAGAATTAGCACATAATCCGAATTCGGTCCCGATTCGTTTACATTCCTGCAATAAGGGCCTAAAACTGAATGCATTGGAACAGCTTGAAATTAATAGGTATAATCAGTCCAATGAAATGCTCAACGATCAGATCACAATTAATAGTTCACCTCTGTTAAAACCTTTAACAAACAATAAACTTAAAACAATTTAAAATAGATGCACTTAGACATTGCAGATTTTAAGTGGTTTCACACGGCCAAATAACCCAAAAATACCCAAATTATTGTTTCCCACCATTACTTTAGACCAATAAATCAAACTTATTTAAATTCTTTCATGTGACGTAGATATGGTTTCAACAGAAAGAGATGATGTAGGGGGCACCCTGTCTAGTAAAGGTATATAAGCTATCTCTAATACACGTTTTAAACATAGTTCTGACGAAGGCGTAAGCCGAAATAGCTATCAACAAATATATAAAATAATTTATGTAGAATTAAAATACATTGTTATTTTTCTTTCCGTATTATAATGGAGTTCTACCAAGTAAATGCCTACTCAATCAATTAAATATATTCCGAATTTTGTACTTTTCCATGAGTTTTGTCGCTAACGACCCGGGTTTCGCCTTTCGGCATCTTCAGGCATTCCAAGTGCACGGATGTACTTGAACTGACGCGTAGTAAACAGTTTGTATCGTTTATATACAAAAATATAAGTAGGTCACTAAGTTAAAAGGTTATTAAAATGTAAATTATGTGTATTAAAATGAAGATGCTGAAAGGCGAAACCCGGGTCGTTAGCGACAAAACTCATGGAAAAGTACAAAATTCAAAAAAATTCTAATTTGATATTGAAATTCCATCAAGCACCCTCAGTCGAAATACTTAATTAAATATATTCCATCGCAAACGGTACTGCATACAATATTTGTAGCGTGAGCGAGCTTAATACACGCTTAAATAATATTGATGTTTTCAAATAATATACATTGATTTATGTATTTTATATTTTTACATTTTAATTTTAACTTCTTGTGGGTGCTGTAGTTCCGCAGTGCTTAAGGACGAGCCGCCACTGGGAAGACGTATCTTGACCGGCTTTGATTGATTATATTTCAGTGATGGCTTACCATATTTTTAAGATCAAATTCCATTTTTTTTTAACTTGAAATATTATATTGAAATCTGGCTTAAAGCTTGGTCAGTTTAAAAAAAATGATTTGCACTTGGGCCCAAAAAGAGCCCTCCGTGTCACACCACTGATAAGCATATTAATTTATTGTTAATCTTTGGTAGTGATTATCTTCTCTGACACTAATAGTATCTAGATTAATCACCAAGATATTTTTTTTTATTCTAGTGATAAAATAAATCAAAGATTAAAATTAAGTATAAATACGAATTTTGGACGTAATAAGGGGCTGGTTTGTCCGCTCTGTTACCTCCGTATTCCTGACAAAGTCAAACCACTGTACTCCTAGTATTCGCCGCAGGCATCTGTTTTCAAAGCACAGTATACGGTTACCCTGTGCTTTTGTGATGTGCCATGACTCGCAACCGTAAAGCAGCACACTCGGTATGCATGCGTTGAACAAGTGGCACTTGGTTCTGACATTCTGAAATTAAAAGGCGACGATGGACCTGGCTTGGACATGTGCTGCGGATGCCCCAGGGGAGCCTGAATCCTGCCTGCCTCTTCTATCAACCTGATGGATCCCGACGCCGCGAAAGGCCTCTGATGACCATCCATAGGATGTACTCAGGGGAGCTAAGGGACGCCGGGATGACCTGGGAAGATGCGAGGAGGTTGGCGGGAGACAGAGAATCTTGGAGGCACCGTGTGGCAGCCATACGCTCCGAATAGGGAGCGGATATGGGAAAAAAAAAAAAAAATACGAAACAAACTTTAGAGTCGAGAATCAGTGATAAATAAACATATCACTACTAGTAAGACTATTAAAATCTTTGAAATTGATCAAATAATTAATTTGTTTTTTTTGAACAAGAACCAATGCAATATTCTGTTATTGTAAAAATTCGAATCATGCTAGAACTTTTATTTGCATAATTAAACGGCCCACCAGGGTAAAAGAATCTTGTCTCGATTGTTGATTATTTTTAGTGACTTAAGTAATCTTATATATAAAACCGAAACGGCGTATGTATGTATGTGGGTCTGTAATACCCTTTTGCATTGTTGTTGCAAGTTCAAACAAACGAATTGATTTCGCTCGCGAAAGTTTCGACGGTAAATTTGTTTCGTTTTCAATGTGTGTGTAGAGACTCCAATTGCTCGAGTATCGAGTAGTACATTTTACAAAATACTCGAGTAGTAGTTTCATATGAACCAAAATATCTTATCTTATATATAAAACCGAAACAGCGTATGTATGTCTGTGGGTCTGTAATTCCCTTTTGCATTGTTGGTCATTAAGTTGCCAGTTGTTTCAACTTGGCCCGTCTGAATTTACGCGCCGAGGTGAACATAACCCCAAACTGGTCCGAGCGAAGCCGGGTTCGAATACTAGTATATACATATATCAGGAGGTAATTTACCAAAGTGGTAAATTCCAAGATATTTTTCCTCAACTGCCAGTTTTAGATTAAACTTTTGAGACCTTTTTTATTGACATGGAAAAGTTTGAATTTTTACACATTATCCGTAATTCTTTAATTTAAGACATATTTTAAAAATGTTGATAGTAAACACAAAATTGGAAGAGGAAAAAGTAATGACAATATCACAACAAATGGATTTGACCACTTTTGAAAACTACCTCCTAATATGTAGCTTTTTGGAATTTAAAAAAGAGAAAATCCATTTTAATGTACAACTTTTAATAAAAATAAAAACACATTTTTAGTACTTATTCCACACTAAATTTATTGGATCAGGACCGGTTTCACTCATGGCGAGCATCAATAATGCCATTCTACCAAGTTTTGACAGTGGACAGCTTTTAATTTAATTCAAATATCATTTCATTCAAAAGCAGGAAATAAATACTGAAGTGTGTGATGAATATTTTTTGAGGATTGTTCAATCAGCTCTTTAACCTGTTGTCAGCTAAGACTTTTTCAAAAATTAATAAAAGGACAATACCTTAAAACTACTTACATACGTTAATTAAGGGCTTAGATGTCTTTGATCCCTGATGAAAGCAATCCCATGTTAATTACCATACGGCATGGCTTTTAGAGCGTATTTACGAATCGTCGATAAGGGCTGTCACACATAGTTTATAATATTATATCAATTTTGCATTGATTGGCTATCATAGAGTCTTTTTCGGATGGTAAAAAAATGACAAAATTTATTCGAGCTAGGCAAAGCTCGGCCGAGTAGTAGTTTTAACTATCAGAAAATAAGCTGCGAAATTAAGCCAACTCCAGTACCTGGCACACTCGCACGTCGTTTCTTGATGATTGATGACCAATGGCGAATTATTTTATAAGCAGGGACCGCTCGTGTAAAGGTGCGCGAGTGCACTGCACCGTCATCCAAATACTCTTGAAATAAAGAATATGCATACATAATAATTGTACAAGTTGCGTAATTTTCAATTTCCAACGTGAATATCATAAAATATTATTGCAAACAACTATGATGAAAAAATATCAAGCGAAAAGTACGAGGCGCACCTTTTGAAACCGCTTTGCTATGAAGCACCAAGCAGGTACCTATCATGAGGACTAGGAAGAGCAATTCCCGCTCTAGCTCTCCGTCAACGACAAGAGTTTTGTATAGGAATCTTCATTTGTGTGACGTCTCTCTAGTTGATCTCGTGACAACTTTCGATATGTATGACAAATTTTCAGAATCGATGGTGCACTGCCTTCCGAGAGTGGGCCAACAAGCGTTTGGCAGCGACATCATTGATCTCTATTTTGTTATAAGCAATGAAATATGTGAATCTATCCTGAAGCAAACGTTAAATCATTTCTTATTCAATGGTTATAATTACAACAAAATTAATTTTACCGGAAAAATTCCTGAATTGACACATTTTTCCGATTGCAAATTTTAATATTTGGCAACCTTAACATACGATGTCATTGATTATAGAGAAACAGTTGGTATTGCTAATATCTGATATTAGTATTAGTTTTACAGAAGGGCCTTTGAATCCCATGAATCGGAGGATAAATATGTGAAGCATCTTTTGCACTCCCTCATATTCTGGGGACCAGCCGTCACTTCTTATAAGCAAAAGAGACGCGCACTTAAGACCTCCAAAGCTTAATCAAAAATAACACACGAGTAAGAAAAAACAAACAAATATTGAGTATTATATATTACTGTCCGGTACCCGGCAAGCGTTGCGATGCCACTCAAAGAAAGAAAGTGTTTGTGTTTATTGAAGTGCTTTCGGACGCACAATATTTTAGATACATAATTTCGATTTAATTTCACTAACTTTGATCGGTATCGATGGCAATTGGAGTTTATCATTTGCCTTTTGTATAGGGTACGACATATTTGACGGTTTCGAATCCCGGTAGGAGCGGATGTTTTCGGTCGATAAATCTGTTCAAAGGCATGGGTGTTTGTGTTGTTGAAAATCACATCCTACTTTTCCGATCGCAAACTATTTCTATAGGTCCATTCAAAAACTATAAATAGGGGTTTTCTGTATTGACAGTGCCATCTAGGCTAAGATTAGTATGGCCGTGATTTTCTTTCAAAAAATAAAACTTAATAAAAATACACTTTTTTGACATATTTTAATAGTACATCACAGTAGACACGATGTGTCATTTACGCCATCATTTATTCAAAAACAGAACCAACAAACGTTTTACAAAACACTCACACAGAAAATACACGAACGTGATTTTAAATCGGAATTGATTCATAATATATTTAATCTTAAATTTAAAATAAATGAAAAAAACGTTCAAAATTCTGAAAGCTAATTAATAGTCTTCCACTGAGTGGTATGCCTCAAAACAAGGCCCTAAGCATACCCTGCTGGCGACACATTTCAACACAACGAAACAGCTCTTTTTAAAATCGATATGTTATAAATCAGTGGTTCTCATACGCGGCCACCAACAGTTTCATAGTAATATAAAATTTAAAATAACTTTGATTATTCCACGTATTGTGTAATTAACTGTGACACGTGTTCCGCCTCTTTCAGAGGCATCTTCAGACTTACTATCGCAAAGTTTGCTTGAGTAATGAAGCAAGATAAATTCTAACATTTTAAATTATGAAATTACAAAATGGATTACGGGTTTTTTTCCTTCTAAAGGAAACAATGAAGGGGGTGATAGAATCAAAACAATGCAATAACAAAATAATACTAATAAGGTGCAAACAATCAGATGGGGTGATTACTCTATTAATTGGGAATAGTGTTAATAAAGGCGAGCATCCTGTCCTGTTAAGAATATTATTTAATAATATATCTTTTTCAACCCAACATAACTGATTGATTGCAGCTCATTAGTTTATAGTTTAATAGTTTGTAATGTTTAACGTCATTAGAAATATATTTATTTGTTTGCTTTGTTTCGATTCTATAACCCTCTCTTGCGTCCCTTAAAAGGAAAAAATCCCAAATCTAATTGATTGATTGCACCTTATTAGTATCATTATGTTATTGCATTGTTTTGATTCTATCACCCCATTCCTTTTTCCTTTAGAAGGAAAAAAACTCGTAATCCATTTTGTAATTTCATAATTTAAAATGTTAAAATGTTAGAATTTATCTTGCTTCATTACTCAAGCAAACTTTGCGATAGTAAGTCTGAAGATGCCTCTGAAAGAGGCGAAACACGTGTAACAGTTGTTACACAATACGTGGAATAATCAAAGTTATTTTAAATTTTATATTAAAATGAACTTCCACAAAGCTACCGCCGAAACCATCGAAAATATTAGTTTCATAGTAAATATTGATATATGATAAAAATGTGGTTTTACAAGCTAATTTGTCAACAAACACGAGTAATTCGTATGCATTGTATTGTGCACCAAGAATTGTTAGTTCGCAACAACTCAAATTACATACATGCAGTGACGGCTGGTGACGGAGTGCTGGGGGTGCAAAAGGAAGATTCAACTATTTTACCGTACTACGGAAGAGAAACAGTTGGTATTGCGAACATCCCATGAATAGGAAAGAACTCTTGCAAAAATGGTTGAATCTTCCTTTGCACCCGTCACCCCATACATGTTTAGGTCTTTTTGTCAAAAAGACTCCACACAAAACATTTTTACGTGAGAACCACTGTTATAGATTACTACGGTCCGTGGCGCAGTGGCAACGGCTTTGACATGCCTGCCGGACCGCCCGAGTTCGATTCCAGGTACGAGCGGATTTTTTCAGTCGACGAATCTGTTCAAAGGCTTGGGTGTATGTGTTGTTGAATATCCCTTCCCACCTTTCCGACCCTAAAGAGCGACGAATAGTGAAAGCGATTATAGCTAATCACTAGTCCTCTCCTTAGTCCTCGTATCCTTTCCATCCCTACTCTCTTCGAAAAAGAAAGGTTGAGCAACTGAGTAACAAGCAGTTCTCGTAGAAAAAAATATGTTGAGATAAACTCCGTGAGAAGTCCATATGCTCCAAGTCGGGAGTCCGCTCCCATGGTTAAAAAAAATACAATATCTTTAAAGTTTAAGTATTACATTTGTTATGTACGATATTTTAAAATTGTTATAAACGTTGTCAGTGGCCTTTTAAACCACGTCTCAAATACTGCGTGTATACACGCGCATTTTATATGTCCGGCCTTACGAGCACGGAATTGTTTGGCGTGTTAGCACGGTCGCGGCATCGAAGAGATTAATGGTGTATCTTCAACTCGAAACATTCTCGGAGCCCCTCATTCGACAAATTCTCAAGTCAAACTTTCTATGACATTTAAACTGTTACTGGTCGCATTTGGTCGGCTTAATCCAGCATGTTTAATTTGATGTCTCTTTAAGCCAGACCTTTGCGCACATTCAAACATACACAGATCGCATTTGAATGGCTTTTCACCCAGATGTCTCATTTGGTGTCTCTTCAAGTCAGATGAAACGGCACATTTAAACTCACATTGACCGCAATTGAATGGTTTTTCACCCGAATGTATCATTTTATGGTTTTTCAAATGTAATTCACGTTTAAATTTAAATTTACATTCATTGCATTCAAAAAGTCTATCTTCTGAATGAATTGTTTGATGTCTTCTTAAGCCAGATTCACTCAAACATTTAAACATACATTGAAGACATTTAAAAGGTTTTTCTACTGAATGTGTATTTTTGTGTATTTTTAATACAGATTTTTTATCACACATAAATAGACACTGACCACATTTTAATGGCTTTTTATTTAAATGTTTAATTTGATGTATATTTAAATCAGATTCTGCAACACATTTAAACAGACATTGATCGCATTTAAATATCTTTTCAGCTGAATGCGTCAATTGATGTTTTTTAAAAACAGATCTTTGATCACATATAAACTGACATTTATTACATTTAAATATTTTTTCATCTAAATGTATTATTTGATGTCTTTTTAAATCAGATTTTGTAGTACAATTAAACTCACATACATCACAGATGAATGGCTTTTCACCTGAATGTTTCATTTTGTGTGATTCCAGATGTGATTTTCGCGTATAATTACAGTCACATTCATCGCATTTGAATGGCCTATCACCTGAATGAATCATTACATGTCTTTTTAAGCCTGTTTCAAGGCCACACGAAAATGAACACTGATTACATTTGAATGGCTTATCACGCGAATGTGTTTTTTGATGTCTTTTTAAGCTTGTTTTTGTATAACATGTATACAGACATTGATTACATTTGATTTTTTTTTCACCTGAATGCTTTATTTGATGTATTTTCAATTCATATCTTTCACCACATTTAAAATCACACTCGTCACAATTAAATGGCTTTTCATTCAAATGTTTAATTCTATGTTTTTTTAAGCCAGATTTACGTATGCATTTAAACTGGCACTGAAAATAGTCACATTTAAAAGATTTCTCCCCTAAATGCGTCTTCTGATGTAAATTCAAGTTCACTTTAGTAGCACAATTAAACTGACATTGATTGCATTTGAATGGATTCAAACCCATATGTTTCATTTGATGTTTTTTCAAACCAAATTTTAGCGCACATATAAAGTCACACTGATTGCATTTGAATGGTTTTTCATCTAAATGTTTTATTTGATGTCTCTTTAGGTCAGATTTCGTAGCAGATTTAAACTTACATTCATCACAATTGAATGGCTTTTCACCCGAATGTATCATTTTATGCGAATCCAAATGCAGTTGTCGTTTAAATTTAAATTCGCATAAATCGCATTTGAACTGCCTTTCGTCTTCATGAATTGTTTGATGTCTTTTCAAGCCTAAATCACTCATACACACAAACTTACAATGAAGGCATTTAAAAGCCTCTTTAACAGATCTTCGTTTTGGTTCGCTCTCAGACTGACCGCATTGGTTTGCTTTAGCCTTTTTTAAATTTCTATGTTTGCACAGTGAATGAAACGACGGGAATATATCGAAACAAACGCCGCAAACAAAATTCTTTTTATAGAACACAGTTTTTACTAGTATTATATCCACCACAATCGGTTGAGGTCCTAAAATCTCACTTTTGATGTCGATTTCTTTTATATCTACACTGGATATTGGAAAGCTTGCCTGAGAAGAATCAACGAATCGACTTTCGCAAGGAAAAGAGACATCATTAGGTGGAATCTAAAAAAATAAAATAAGAATTAGTTCTAGAATAAGTACGTATACATTTTTTGTGGTCTCGTAGCAAAAGCTTTGCTTTTGCGATCAGGCGGGCCTGTGTTCAATTCCTAGCAAGGTCAGATTTTTTTTAAATTAATAAAAGATACCTTATATTTTATTAGCTGTTATGCCAAATATTTATTTCGGAACATAGTTTTCTACAAGAACGGCTTGTAAGTCAGTTGCTCGACCTTTCATTTTCGAAAGGGGTAGGGTTTGAAAGGATACGAGGACACGTTGGCTTCCGTATCAGACCGCTCGGGTTTAATTCCCGGTAAGAGCAGGTTTTTAGTCAATGAATCGATTATGCTTACTTTTCCGATCAAAAAAAAGGGAGGTGCAAAGCGATAGTGATTAGCAAACCACTAGTACTGTACTGTACCTAAATGTTTCATCCTTTCAATTCCTAATCTTTTCGAAAAACAGAGGTTGAGCGAATGACTTACAAGCAGTCCTTGTAGAGAAAAAACATGTTTAGATAAACTCAGCAAGAAGTCTATATAATTCAAGTTGGTAGCGGACATGGTAAAAAAAATGTATGTTTGAACATAGTTCAGACGATGGCATAAGCCGGAATAGCCATCAACAAATATATAAAATAGTTTCTGTAGAATTAAAATACATTGCTATTTTTTCACCTTATTATAATGGAGTTCTACCAACTAAATTCCAACTCAATCGACTACGTAAGACGTGAGCATGAAAAAATATTAATAAATGATATGCAATAAATTGGGAAGGGTTAATCCCATCATTGGAAATGAAGTAACTGCTTATTAATTACATACCTCTTTCTGTTTATTTTCGATGTAATCATATGAAGTGACGTCACAACTATTTTCTGTTTTTAAAGGGCTAATCAAAGAGCCAAATTCTTCGGATTCATTGTTTTGCAATTTGATTTCCACTTCTTCTTCTTCCTCTTTTTTATAATTCATGAAGTCGACAGGGAAATCCTTTAAAATAGAAACGATTTATTATTTTTTGAACATTGACTGAAGGTGCTTGGTGGCATTTGAGAGCAACTTCGAGTATTTCAAACTCAACATTCTAAAAACTAAAAATAATAACACATTTTTAGTAATTGAGGACTTCGACTGAGGGTGCTTGATGGTATTTCAATATCAAATTTAAATTGATTGAATTTTGTACTTTTCCATGAGTTTTGTCACTAACGACCCGGCATCTTATGGCATTTCAAGTGCACGGATGTACTTAAACTGACTTCAAGTATATCGTGCACTTGAAATGCTTTATCAACTGAAGCATTATCATTGATCAGTTGATAATGCTCGCCATGAGCGAAACCGGTCCTGATCCAATAAATTTGATGTGAATTCGGTACTAAGATTGTTATATTATTTTTATTATAATTCCAACAAGTGTACAAATTAAAAGTGAGCAAATTTTAATCCTTGGAATTTTGAACTTTTTCATGATTTTTGTCGCTAACGACCCGGGTTTCACGTTTCCCTTAGTTCAAGTTCATTCGTGTACTTGAAATGCCTGAAGATACCGAAAGACGAAACCCAGGTCGTCAGCGACAAAACTCATGAAAAAGTACAACATTTTAAAGATTGAAATTTAAATATAATGATAAATATTTGAAAGGTATAACAATGGTGAGTTTGGAAGATTGAGTTGCTCATTTAAAATTGGCAGACATTAAAATTTCAAATATTTATAGATAAAAAGATTTGTGATCGACATTTTTTTATATAATACTAGCTGGTACCCGGCAAGCGTTACAATGCTACTCAAAGATAGAAAGTGGTTTTTAAAGTGCTTTCGGATGCACAATATTTTAGATAAATAATTTATCAATTTATTGTTGCACGTACGCAAAGGTTATAGGCGTAGTATCATTAACTTTCATTAGGTGGTGCGTGTGTCGTATTATAGAAATTCGGCAAAAGACAAACAGCAAACGTCAAACGCCAAATGTCATCGATACCGATCAATGTTAGTGAAATTAAATCGAAATAATTTATCTAAAATATTGTGCATCCGAAAGCACTTCAATGAACACAAATACTTTCTTTGTTTGAGTGGCATTGCAACGCTTACCGGCAAGTATTTTATAAAAATCTGTAAAGAGTGATACCCAGGGCCCGGACAGGAGATTAATTTGATGTCTTAGCTTGTTACCAGCTAGACGAATTCCCCACTTTATGCTCTGTGCGTTACGACTTTTTCAAAAATTAAAAAGGACAATACCTTAAAATAATTTACGTTATTTAAGGGCATAGATGTCTTTGATCCCTTATGAATGTTAATTACCATACCAAATGGCTTTTATCTACTGATTTTATGGATAATTTATATTTATTCAATTGATTTCAAACATATATATTGACACCGCCTAATGTGGTAGGTCATCAGAACTCTCTCGAACGATCTATTATTCACCTCAGTCAATGAGTTAAAGTCGATATCAGGAAATAAATTCATTTTTAATAAAACTCTATATTGAAATCTATAGCGATTCAATATAGAGTGATTCAAATTTGTAAAAGAGACATTTATGCGGACGTCTCGCTCTAAATGTCTGTTGACTCTTTCACGCTCTGAGTGCATGGTATTTCATGCACAGTTCGATAGGCCATAAATAATCGGTTATCGCGCGTGACGTTTAACGTTCTTTTTGGTTGCAACGGTCTCCTACCTAAAGGAACCGCTTTTTTTCAGTGGCAGTAAGAGATTTGAGAGCAGGGAGAGAGCACGGGCTTGCCAGATAAGTCTTACAATTGTTGTAAGCACTGGAAGTGGCCTGCAAGCTCCTAATCCTCTCCCTAAGAATTAAATTTGAGTAAAATTCCTGATATCTTCTTCGCTATCGTAATATTTGTGTGTTGTATAACGTCTGTGTAAATTCTTAACGATTAAATAATGGGTCTTACCACACCCACGTAACGCTTTGAGATCGTGTTTTGGTTTTAAAGAGTTCCATGTTTCTCCTACTCCGTTCACAAAATCCCTCTACCTGAGTGTCGGATAGGAGGCTCTTTCTCGATTTACGAGGGAGTCGAATCAAGTTTGTCTCAATATATACATGCAAATTAATATTTACGTTAATATTGTGAATATTTTATGAAAAGTTTTGACAGCCCTGATAACCTCCATACACTTTTTGTTGAACATCTCTTAAGAAAACAATTAAAACGAAAAGTTTATATTCATTTTGTGAGCCTTAAGAGATTTCGGATACATATGCTAGGTGATAATTTGAGAAATATTATTTTTGACGCCTTAAGCACAGTTGCCCACCGGTGAGTTCTTAGCTGTCAGAGCTTTTTCTTATGCGACACACCAGTGTGTCGTTAGATTTAGAACGGGTAAAGCGGCAAGACTAACACAGTATAATCTAGAGTCAATTTTATGTTACAGTAATGAAACATTGGACTTTTTACCTCTTCTGCCACTTGGTAAACGTCATCGGCGAATAGCTCTTCTTGCTTCACTTGTGCGTGTTCAATGCAGCCACCAGAGAGACCTTCATTTGGAATGTTTACCATGTTATTCTGAAGATTATCATCGCTGTTACTGTTCTGCCATACATATTTGGACAAGGATTCATCGTATGGTTCTATTTTGATATCCATTGTTAGCAGTTTTCGATGTTCTAAAGGTGAAAGGTTTTATTTTGACGGTTTATGACAATTGGCGTCAGACCATAGACAAAAGTAACAAACCGTCACAGAGGAAAACAGTATTGTCTATTACATATCATTCGATACAATTATTTGCTTTAATTAAAAACACTCACATTGATGCTTTTGTTTTCTAACGTGATTTTTAAAATGATTATCTGCAGGATATGTAAGGTTTATATGGCTAACATATAATTCACCCAAAAGTTTTTGTTGGCAGTTACTTTATAATAAATTTCATTAGTTCACAAAAAAATCCATCCCACAGAATTTTCGAAATGCAATAGTTTGACAGGATAGCTAAAATTGAATTATATTTTGTTCTCATTAAAAGATAGATTCTATCAACATATCCGTTCCATATTTGGAGCACATCAAAGTAAAATAACGATTTGGCATTTGGACGCTTCCATTTTTGTTGATTTATGTATATTAAAAATAAAAGAATAATTAAATACGATTATCAATAACTAAAATATAATCAATTCTCTTCAGAAAATTCCAGAGGTAAATTATTTTAAAGCAATTAATTTTTTTTTAAATAAAAACCATATAGAATAATCAAAATAAAATAATTCTCTTATGAAAATCCCATAGTACATTGACATTAAATTTACTGCAATTAAAAAACAAATACTTTATCCTTATAAAATATTTATTGTCTATGGATATTCATTTCGGAATAAACGGAAAATCTTTGTCTATGATATAAAACATATCGTATTGTAAATTTCAAGCTGGAAATTAGACTCAGATCCAAATGGATATTAAAATAGAACCGGACGACGATCCAGTGATACAAGAAAACAATCTCCATGGCAACGATTGTGATAATAATCCAAATGAGAGACTTTTGTTTCACCATGATGACAATAACGTTGTCAAGTCGGAAAACATTGACGGAGACGAACTTCAAGAGACGAAAAAGGTAATTTAATAATGGATTTCTAACAATAATTGATGCTGGGCAATGGAAAACAATTTTCTATCAAACAATTAATGATTATTCTCATATTATTATTGATGTGTTCTTATGGTGGGAAGGTTCAGAAGAAATTTTTGAGAATTCTCTATTTGAGGACATATGGGTACTACTAATGTCTTTATCCAACCGACTTTCTCTTAGCGATGCTCACTTTCAATAGTTTGAATGTTTGAAGCGAAATGTACTTGGTATTCCATTTCTTTCGGCTTATCCGAGGCCAAAGTGAGAATTCCACCATTCTTGAAAATGTTAAATTAAATGTTCCTGATATTTTTTTGAGGAATCGTGAACATGAGTTGTTTGTTCTTCCAAGGGGTAGAACCAGTCTGCCAGGCATTTCAAGTGAACTTGAACTAACGGGTAGTAAATTCTTTTTATCCGTTTTATCTGTAAATGTATATACATATGTTTAAGCCATGTCCGATCCCAGGTAAGAGCATATGCACTCTTCATGTGCACACAGTTTATCTAAACGATTTTTTTTACCAGAACTGCTCGTTACTCAGTTGTTTATTCTCTCGTTTTTGAAGAGAGTAGGGGCTAAATCGTAACGAGGAATAGGAAAAGACTTGTAGATAGCTAATCGCTCTCGCTATGGGCCTTGCTTTTTTTGTAATCGAAAAGGTGGGAAGGGATTTATAACAAAACCAACACCACCGACAAGAACCGAATCCGGGTGGTCCGTCACGGAAGCTAACGACGTTGACCAATCTACCATGGACTAGACTAGGAGTCGTCAACCTTTTTATGAATACCGCCAACTTTTCATTTCACATTTTCCTTACTATGGAGACCAACATCGCTTTATTACACTCAAGTATTTTTTTTAACCATGTCCGCTCCCAACTTGGAGCATATGGACTCTTCACGAAGTTTCTCTCAACACATGTTTTTCTACGAGAACTGCTTTTTATTCAATTGCTCAACCTCTCTTTTCGAAGAAAGTAGGGATGCAAAGGATACAAGGACTAAGACAGAACTAGTGATTAGCTAATCGCTGTCACTATGCGTCGCTTTTTGGCATTCAAAAGGTGGGAAGGGATTATCAACAGAATAAACACGCATAACTTTGAACAAATCGTTTTGTGCCGGGAATCAAACCCGGGTGATCCGGCACGCAAGCCAACAACGTTGACACTGCGCCACGACCAAACAAGTATATGGGCGGAAAAATATAATTCAATTTTCTTTGAAATAAAATGAAGGTCTTCTCTTTCAGTGATTTTCAGACAACTTCTTTGTTTTGTCATTATTTTGAAAGATAATTGGGTATGAACAAAAATCGCCAACCCCCCACCATGGAAGCTTTTATCGCCTACTTGTGAATGATACGGTACATGTATTTCGACTGAGGAAGCTCGATGGAATTTCAATATCAAATTTGAATTGTTTGAATTTTGTACTTTTCCATAAGATTTGTCGCTAACGACCCGGGTTTCGCCTTTCGGCATCTTCAGGCATTCCAAGTGCATGGATGTACTTGAACTGACAAGTTCTCTCAGTTCAGACAACTCTGATGAGATGCTGGAAGGCGAAACCCGGGTCGTTAGCGACAAATCTCATGGAAAAGTACAAAATTCAAACAATTCAACAATAAAAAAACGGTACAGGTTGACGACATGTAGTTTAGACAAAAAAAAAACGTACTTATTTTGTATTTTTTTCAAGGTTTTCTTCGTAAATATCAAAGAAGAACAGGTGGAAGTAAAATTGGAAAACAATGAATTCGAAGAATCTGAAACTTTGGTCCCTTTAAAAGAAGAAAATAAGTCTGATGTCAATTTTTCTTCATATTATAATGAATACAACCAAGATGAGGTGATTATTTCTTCGATATAACTTTGATTGTTTATGGTTTTATGGATTGGAAATGAATGTCTGTATGTATGTCCGCTATGGACTACTAAACCGCTCTACCGATCGATGTGAAACTTTACAAATTTATTGAGTACACTCCCGCAATGGTTTCTGGCCTACCAACCCCTCCCCCCAAACCACCTCCCAACCTCCACCCCCCAATTTTTTTTTTTAACTTTATGAATTTTTCGAGTTCACTCCTTCTAAGGTTTTTGGCATACCCCCCCCCATACGCCCCCCAAACAACCCCCTACCCCCCAAAAATTGATATCGAGCTTTTACAAATTTCTCGAGTACACTTCCGCGAAACTTTCTGGCGTAGACCCCCTCCCCCTCCCCACCCCCCAAATCAGCCCTACAATTGATATGGAAGTATACAAATTTCTTTATAACTACTCCCGCGAATATCTTTTTTAGTTGCTGGCGTAGCAACGCGCGCAGGGTACAGCTAGTTCCACATAAAATATATTATATCAAGACCGGTTTTGCCCATAGCAAGCATTATTAACTGATATGAAAATAGATAGGATTTTTTTTTCTTATCAGTTGATAATGCTCGCCATGAGTGAAACCGGACCAGTTTCAATTAATTAAATGTAAAATTAGTACCAAGGTCTGGTCCGTATGTGCAGTGGTCAACGTCGTTGGCTTGCTTGTCGGACCGCCCGTGTTCGAATCCCGGAGCGAGTAGATTTTTTCAGTCGATAAATCGATTCTGTTGGAACGCAATGGGTGTTTCTGTTTGTCAAAATCCTTTCCTCCCTTTCTGATACCTAAAAAAAGAAAGGCACGTAGCGATTAACTAACCACTAGTTTTCGTATCCTTTTAATCACTGTTCACTTTGACAAAGACCCAGGTTTCGCCTTTCGGAATCTTCGGGCATTTCAAGTGTAGGGATTTTTCTTGAACCAACAGTTCATTCGTCATTTCAATTTCATTTGTGCACTTGAAATGCCTGAAGATTCCGAAAGGCGAAACCCGTGTCATGACAAAACACATGCTAAAGTAGAAATTTATACCGATTCAAATTTCCGTCATTAATATTTCTAAACAATTTTCTACCAACTGCATTGATTTTTTTTAGATTACATATGCCAAAAGTTCTTCTTCTTCTTTGGACAGCCAAATCGTGGACTCCTTCCAAACGAAGTCTCCGATACCCTATGACGTAATCAAAATCGAAGAGTTGGAAGCCAGAGTGAAAGTTCTAAAACAGAAACCGATGGAAGTTGTTATTAATTTAAAAAGAAATATCTTCTATGAGAAAAATTTCATTTGCAGTGTTTGCTACGATATCTTCCCATCTCTTCATTTGCTATCAAAACATAGAAACGTGAACAAAAACTATCAAGTTAACATTGGAAGTACTGACAGCCAAGCCAACGAGTATCAACTATCGGTATATCCTTGTAAAAACCGTTTCAAATGCACCCAATGCGAGTTTAAATCGAGCAATAAAACCGTTTTTAAATCGCACAAAATGATACATTCGGGTGAAAAACCGTTCAAATGCGACCAATGTGAGTATACGTGTGTGCAAAAATCTTCAATTAAGAGACATAAAATGACACATTCTAGTGAAAAGCCGTTTAAATGTGACCTTTGTGACTATACAGCAAGTCAATTAACATATCTAAATTCACATAAAACAACACATTCTGGTGAAAAAACATTTAAATGTCTTCAATGTGATTTTATATGTAGCCGCAAGTCGATTTTAAACAATCATAGAATTACACATTCTAGTATTAAACAATTCGCTTGTAATTTGTGTGATTATAAGACTGCGCGTAAATTTTCTTTGAATATACACAAAATGAGACATTCCAGTGAAAAGCCATTCAAATGTAATCAATGTACTTACACAGCCGCTTTAATGTCGACCTTGAAATTGCATCGAATAATACATTCCAGTGAAAAGCCATTCAAATGTAGTGAATGTAATTTTACTTGCTTCCAACGCGGTCAGTTAAAATCGCACCGAATGATACATACGGGTGAAAAACCGTTTAAATGCAACGTCTGTGACTATAGATGTGCACAAATTTCTAACTTAAAGGCACACAAAATGATACATTCAGGTGAAAAACCGTTCGCTTGTGATTTGTGTGATTATAAATCATCGCAAAAGTCTCTTTTAAATTCACACAAAATGAGACATTCAAGTGAACAGTCTCTAAAATGCAATCAATGTGATTATGGAACTAGTCAAAAGTCTCATTTTGATATACACAGCTTAACACATTCACTAGAAAAGCCTTTTAAATGTAATATATGTAATTCAACATTTGCACAAAAGTCTATATTAGATAATCATATATTAACACATTCTGGTATACGGCCGTATAGTTGTGATCAATGTTTGTATACTTGCACTCAAAAAGGTAGCTTGAAATCTCACAAATTAACACATACAGGTGAAAAACCATTCAAATGCGATCTTTGTTTATACAGTTGTACTCAAAAAGGTAGCTTAAAATTGCATAAAATAAGTCATTTAAGTGAAAACCCATTTAAATGCGATGAATGCCAGTACTCTTGTGCTCAAAAAGGTAGTTTAAAAAGACATAAAATGATACATTCGAGTGAAAAACCGTTTAAATGTAATCTCTGCGAATATTCATGTGCACAAAACGGTAATTTAAAATCACATAAATTGATACATTCGGGAGAAAAGCCATTCAAATGCAATCAGTGTGACTTTTCATGTGCGCAGAGAGGAAATTTAAAAGCCCATAGAATGACACATTCAAGTGAAAAGATTTTTAAGCTCGAATAATTGATAATTTTTGACAACCATGACCGCTTCAAATGTTGTCCATATAGACCAATGAGGCACCACTTTTTTGGGAGAACGGAAAGATTATCAATTCTCAGATAGTTCGAGGGCCGCACGGGTAAAACTGAATGAATTATCGATATTTTTAATGTATATAAAATCGAAAATTTTATTTATTTATATTGATTGTTCAACCACTTTCCAACAAAAAAATGATTGATATTTGTCATTGTGGGCCGCTTGAAATGTTATAAAAGGCCGCAGGTTGTATATCACTGATATAAACTTATGCTTAAAACTACATGTTACTGACTTGATAAGCTTCTCTTTTTTTACGAAAAGAGAAAAGATTGAAAGTATACGAGGACTCGTTGTTAGCTTGATGCTCTCGCTAAGCGTCGATTTTTGGATTGGAAGGGTAGAAAAAGATGAAATTAACCTGCAGAGAATTGAGCTTATGAGGTCCGTCATAGAATCCAACGACGTTGACCGCTGCACCACGGGTCCGGCAAAAAATATATTTATGATTTAAGGCCTTTGCTAGAAACAAAGAATTACAGTTTTGTTAAAAATCTTGTCTCGTCAGTAAATAACAATAAAGAAACATGACCCAAAAGTTTTTTTGACTTCATTTAATTGTATTGTTATTTATGTATTACTAGTATTGCTACTCGGCGTCGCTCGGACTAAGCGACCAATAATTATCTAATGTTATATCATTCGACATAATTATATCACAAAAACTAACATCCAAAATAGAGTTAAAATAAAATCACAAACTTTATTTAATTTGATGACAACCCCATTCTCGCCCATTTAAATGTCCAAATTCAAGGAAAAAATCTAATTTGCTGTCAAATAATACCTTCACGTAAATAATAAACATTATTATATTAATAAAAGCCGGGAAAAGTTCAGTAGAAGACTAATTTATTACATTTCGACTAAATGTCTTCGCCGATAAAAATTCAAACATATTTTCTTTCATATTTGTTTTTATGGCAACTTAATGACCAACAATGCAAAAGGGAATTACAGACCCACAGACATACATACGCCGTTTCGGTTTTATATATAAGATTCATATCGTGGGTTTAGGGACATACGGGCGAAACTACAAAAACAACGAACTGAGATAAATGGCAAAACAGTTTTCAATGTTAAACTTTGTCCTTAAGGATTTGCAAGAAAACCGAGCAATATCTGGTAAGCCGCTCTTCGTACAAGTTTAATATTTTTATATTGATTGAGTAGGCATTTACTTGGTAGAACTTCATTATAATACGGTAAGAAAAATAACATTGTTTTTTTATTATATCTTATAGAACTGCATTTGAGCATGACAATGCCATATTCAACTCAAAACAGCCATTTTTGTAGTTACGCCCGTATGTCCCTACACCCATGAATTATATTTTCGACATATGTACTACGGTTCAACTTATGACAATTCGGACTTACGAACGAAGCAAAAATTATCATTTTATTCAAAAATGTAGCTTGGGGCATTATTTTAACATATAATGAAATATTGTTGGATCCTTGCGTTGTTCCCAACCACCACCCGCCACGGCCGTACGTTCTGGTTTCAGCAGACGTGTCCCGTGGCGTAACAACGTGAAGCGTATCTGTTCAGTTTTGATCGCAGGAATTGTCCGAGAGCAGAAGCTCAAGTACTTGGAGGCTTGCACTTAAGTGTGCTGACTGTCTCTATCATTTAAGTTTAAAATATTAAAAATGCAAAACAGTGAAATGACTCTAGTTTCCGATCGCGAAGCGGGGGGACTATACGAATAGGTCCGCTCTGTTGCCGTACGACGCCGCAAATTTGCTGAAGGCCGCGTAATTCAATTTACTAGCCACCAAGTCCGCATGTCCCGTGGGTCCGACAGAAGGTCTTACCACCTTGAGCAACTCTTCTCTTTCTCCCGACATTAATGGACAATCCCACAGTATGTGGTCAACATCCTGTATTTCGCCGCATTTGCATGTCGGCCCATCTACCCTCCGGCCAAGCTGGAAGAGCTTGGCAGCGAAACCACCATGGCCAGATATGAACTGGCTGGTCCAATGATTAACAAAAAGTCCTCTCGAGACTTCCATTCGCCACTTGACGGCAGGAAAAAATTTATAAGTTTGCCGCCCCTTTAGGGAGGCGTCCCACCGCGTCTGCCAGACCCGAAGCGCTTCCTCCACTGCATGTGCGCGAAAGGCGTCCAGGCGAAGGTGCCTGTCAATATTTGCAAGCCCCGGGGGGAGAGCCATCATCTGGTCTCCGATCATGGCAGATCTTCCCGCCATAAAATGGGTCACAGCGCCCCGAGCCTGTATGTGCAAGTCCAACGGCAGGACGCCTGCCATTACCGGCAGGGCCTCGTTGCTAGTCGTGCGATATGTGGAAGAGAAGTGGCAAGAGTTCTGCCTAAGCGATCGGGTGGGCCCCGGTTCAATTCCCGACTAGAATTTATTTCAATTGGCGTCAGCCAAAATAGCTGTCGACTATGTTTCATATAATTTCTGTAAAATTAAAATACATTTTTTTTTTCACTTTGTAATAATGGAGTTCAACCAAGTGAATGCCAATTCAATCTTAAAATTTGTATAAATATCACTGTTTTGTTGTTTTTTTATCAGTTGATAATGCTCGCTATGAGCGAAACCGGTCCTGATCCAATAAATTTTATGTGGAATAAGTATGTACTAAAAATATTTTTTTATTTTTGCAATAAGAATCAGTGAAGTCATTTAAAATGTCTACTGTTGTTATTTCAATTTCAAAATAGAATAGTTTGAACTCTGCATATTTCATGAGTATTGTCTCAGACAAGCTTGGTTTCACCTTTTAGCATCGACAGGCACTTCAAGCAAGGCTGTGGTGTCAAAATCGGAGTCGGGGTCAGAGTCAGAAATTTTGAAAACTTTTTTTTTTAACCATGTCCGCTCCCAACTTGGAGCATATGGACTCCTCACGGAGTTTATCTCAACATATATTTTTCTACGAGAACTGCTTGTTTACTCAGTTGCTCAACCCCTCTTTTTTCGAAGAGAGTAGGGATGGAAAGGATACGAGAACTAGGACAGGACTAGTGATTAGCTAATCGCTGTCACTATGCGTCGCTCTTTGGGATCGGAAAGGTGGGAAGGGATTTTTAACAACACAAACACCCATGCCTTTGAACAGATTTATCGACTGAAAAAATCCGCTCATACCGGGAATCGAACCCGTGCGATCCGTCACGCAAGCCAACGACGTTGACACTGCGCCACGGACCGGACAAAATATATACTTTTTGAAATTAAAGATTTTGTCTGAGGGTGCTTGATGGAATTTCAATATCAAATTTGAATTGTTTAAATTTTGTACTTTTCCACGAGTTTTGTCTCTAACGACTTGGGTTTTGCCTTTTGGCATCTTCAGACATTTCATGTGCACGGGTGTACTTGAAATGACTATTTTTTTATTTTTCACATCTTTTATTTTTTATGTCAAATATGGCTATTGGCCGGATTGGTTGGTTGATATCAAATTGAATATACATACTGAGACGACCAGGGTTACTTCTCAAGCTGACTGTGACAGACAGCATCCTTCCAAGGCGTTCGTTGACGGAACTTAGGGACAGGATGGGAAGAAAGGTATCTCTTGTAAAGATTTCAATCGTTTTCTCTTGGCCAAAACTCTATCCCAGAGTTGGCGAGTTTATTTTACACAATATTGATTGTCGGTTACAAAAAACACAGATATACAACTACAATTAAAAAGGACCAACAGACCAACACGATTAAATTGACCTCCTGCCTGCCGAGGCAGGAGCGGAGACGACCGTAGACTTTGAAAGAAGGATAACGACTGGGAGAAATTGGCTTAAGACACGCATATTTATGCCCTATGATTCTAGTGTGAAAAAGAGCTCGACCAATCGACGCAAAGTGGTCGCGGATGACTTGGACGAGAGACGTCGTTTCTAGAAGTCGGTTATATGATTTTATAACATTTTACTGAATTTAATCGCGTTATATTAATCGTTTAGGTCTTATTATCATTGATTGAGGTGATAATAAGATCGTTCGAGAGAGTCCTGATGACCTACAATATCAGGCGGTATCAATACGTAAATAGGGAAGGTGGAAATTGAAAAAGACGAAATTAAGCCAATTTTAGTAGGAGTCGTACTTTTGTCAATGCTAAAGCCGGAATCAAAGTCTTTTTTCAAGCGTACAAAGAAATAAGAAAGGTAGGAAGCAGTGACGGCTGGTGACGCGGTGCTGGGGGGTGCAAAGGAAGTATCAACTATTTTCCGTACTACGGAAGAGAAACAGTTGGTATTGCGAACATCTGAATTGGAAGTCCATGCTATAGAAGTGTTTTAAAATCCAATGAATAGGAAAGCACTCTTGCAAAAATGGTTGAATCATCCTTTGCACCCCCCAACACCCCGTCACCAGCCGTCACTGGTAGGAAGAGACGTATGATGAAATTGAGCTTTATTTAAGAAGTGTCGTTCTTTTGGTAAAAACTTGAGCCGGAGTTAGAATCGGAGTCATGTTTTGTTTCAAGTGCAAGATTGCCAATTAAAGAAGCAAACCGGAGTGGACGTTGGGCTCAATTTTTTTTAAAAACCGGGACATATATTAAGCCCACCTATTTAACGAGGTATGTGGAGTCGTTAGAATTTTTGAGAATTGCTGGACTCCACAGCCCTGGGTTGTAATGGACTTCTACCAAGTAAATGCCAATTCAAATCAATACACTACACTTGGGGCACGTATAACACGTTGTAATATACAAATTTTTAAGTTAATACAAAATTAGTGTTTGCGTTCCAAAAAAATGATCGAATTACGTATTTCCTTATAATGTTCCAGAATATTTTGTAATTCCCTTTTGTATTTTGACCTCTTTTCTATTACATTTCATTTTCAATACAAACAAATCTAATTTAATAGCCAATTCAAGGCCGTCATTTATTGTTTTTAATGTGAAACATGGAGTTAGTTCTTTTTGAGTCATTAATTGTGGTAGTTTCATCCAACATTTCGACTAATTGAGGGGTTTAAATGCATAACCGCCTCTCTCCACAAAGTCACATTGTTCTGCAATCGACAAAAACGATTTTAATCTTCAAATATACTATTAGAATAATTTGCAAAGGGAACACAAAACGTTTGTATGGTGAGATGGCGATAGATCAGTGTTCTCTGGCTCGTGATTCGTGCATTTAGATTGTGACGGTTTTGAACTTTACATATGGTGGAGAGAGGCGGTTGTGCATTTGATCGTCATTTTTGATGAGATAATTTTTCATTGGATTGCAGGGCATAGAACGTAAGAACCGAATCATTAATCAATCATTATCTCAAAAATGATAATATATGGATAGAGGTGGTTATGCTTTTACACCCCTCACTATTCTTCTTCGTTCAGCGTACGATCCTCCAATATTTCATGGATGTCATGAATATCCATGTCATAAAAATCACGCAAAATGTTTATTGTTATTTTATTTTTTATCCTTATACCGTGTTATAAAAAGCGTGTTTTATAAAAATATGTCACAATTTATACATCCGTGTTGTATTTAACTATGTTCTACAATGCCCAAGTTGATTATGTACTGTCTATGGTAATAATCGTTGTGATAAGTATACTTGTCTATGGTTCGGGTAAAACGTTAGCTGCCCATTTCGCTGTGATATATTTACATACAACGGGTCAAGATGGATACTAAAGCGGATCTTGAAGGCGATTTAATGATGCCAGAGACAACTTCTAATGCAGGTCTACCTACTGAGTTGGGATACGTAGCAATTGTGAAAACGGAAATGATTGATGAGGTAAATTGATTTGATTGTCTTTGATATCTAAGCTGTCAATGACATGTCCAAGTTTGGCATGTTGTCTCTCTAATGTCAACATGTTGAGACAATCTCCTATTACTTTTACTTAGATGTTCACTGTCAATACTTGGTGGAATAGAATTATAATACAAATAATAATACATTTTAGTACAGTAAAACGGGGTGATACAGTTTGTAATATCATGTCAACTTTGCACCCCGATTGGCTATGTACGATTGAAAATGTATCAAGTTATAGTTTGTTATGACTACACGAGTTCACGTGTCACGATCCATGAAATTATTGGCCCAAGTCGATGATTTGCCGGCCTAAAATTTTGGTTTACTTAAATGAAACGAAACCAGCAAAAAGTCCATTTCATAAAAAGAAAACAAAAGAAAAACATACGGCTGAAGATAGGGCGGTCAAATTTGATTTCAGTGACAGCATGGAGAAGAATATATATTCCCTGATAATACAGTTTCACTGTAACATATACATGCAAATGTAATATTTACGTAAATATAGTCAAAATTTTTGACAGCCGTGATGACCTCTATACACTTTTTGTTGAATACCTTTTTAGAAAACTGTTAAAACGAAAATTTTATATTCATTTTGTGAGCTTTAAGAGATCTCGGATACATATTCTATGTAATAATTTAAGAAATATTATTTTTTGACACCTTAAAAGTGGTTGCCCACCGGTGTCGCATTAGCTTTAAAACGGTTAAAAACGCAGAATTATTAAAGCCAGGGGTCACAAAACTTTTTGAAAAACTTCCCGGGTGAACGGTTAACATACTAAGGCGACGATGGATCTGACTTGGACATGGTTGCGGATGGCAAAAGGGAGCCTGAATCCTGCCTGTCTCTTCTGATGTCCGTCGTCATGGAGGGATATTGATTAAATATTCAAGGGGTTAAAAAATAATTGTGATTATTTGATGTCATGCTATAAATAAATACCGCCAATGGGGTGAATAGAGGCACTTTTTACCCTTCACGACTATGTATCTTCATACCTGCGCCACATAATTCAAATATGAATGGTTTGAAACTTGTTTCTATGGTCCTACTAATCATTCATGACAATATTTTTCAAATATTAACTATCTTTATTATGACACAGGCAATTTTTCTCTAAAATTTCGATATGAAAAACCTAGGTCGTAAGCGACAAAACTCATGGAAAAGTATAAGTAGTCTTTTTAGAATTTATTCCGCATTAAATTAATAAAGATCAGGGCCGGTTTCGCTCGTGGCGAACATTATCAACACATCGAGCATCATCAGCTGATAATGCTCGCCATAAGCGAAACCTTAATAACCTAATAACCCCACCTAACCTATTTTTAGCATATAAATTATAAGTTCAGAATCACATACACCCAAACCACTTTTTGTGCGACTTGTTTTGTGCGATTTCAAAGTAATGTGGTTTTATTAATGCATTTTTTTAAATATGTTTTTGGACCTTTTCGATGTTTATAGTTATGTTATACCGTAATTAACAGGGAACAGTTCACATACTGTTAGTGCTTAATCAAGTGTTACACCTGTTTATAAAAATGTGACCTTGATATTGAGTCATAGCTTTTTTTGTGCGATTTTCCGTGGAACGCATCTACCGCTTAAAAAAAGGTGTTGTATAACGGAGTTCACCTGCACACTTTATGTACTAGATTTATTTGATCATGTTCTAAGATTTGATCATGAGTTCTAGAGCAGTGATCCACAACCTGCGATAGAAAAAGAGGAGGAGTCCATATGCTCCAAGTTGGGAGAGGCCACGGTAGAAAAAAAACTTTATTGAATTTTTTGTTGAACTGTTTGCAGTTGGTCCCAAATTCTTTTCCTGGAGACGGCTCATTGAACATGATGGATATCAAACAGGAAGAAGAAGAATATTCCCAATGGAATAAGAATGAAGACGATGCTACATTTGGTGACGATCCATTGAACATACTTGAAGTGGAATTTGAAGAGTTTCCACATGCTCAATGCACATCGGATCAGGTGACTTAATTCGATATAAATGAGTTTAAACGATGACGTGATGGCGAAACAGCTTCTTTTAAAACTCAAATCATTGCAAAAGCAACTAAAACAATAGAAAATTTTAATCGTATGTATTTTTTACTTTTACATCAGTTTGACTCGGGTTTCGCCTTTGAGCATCTTCAGGCATTTCATTTGCACGAATGTACTTAAACTTACGCGTAGTAATCAGTTTTTATCATTTATATATAAAAGTCCCCGAAGCGTGGTGCAGTGGTTTACAACGTTGGCTACCGTGTCAGACCGCCCGGGCTCGATCCCCGGTATGTGCAGATTTTTTCAGTCGATTAATCGATTCTGCTGAGGCAATGGGTGTTTGTGTTGTTAAAAATCCTTTTCCCACCTTTCCGATCCCAAAGAGCGATGCATGACAGACATAAGCTAACCACTAGTCCTGTCCCTCGTTCTCGTATCCTTTCATCCTCACTCTCTTAGAGGTTAATCAACTGATAACAAGCAGTTCTCGTAGAAAAAATATACGTTGAGATAAAAAAAAAAAAAAAATTTAATTAAAGAAAAAAAAAATATTTGGCATTACAGCTTACGCCAATGCGCCAAATATTCTTAATTGTGAAAGTCATACGAGATTAACTCGATGATAAGTAATCAATCAGTTGTGCACAAAATCAACGATAAATAATATACACCCAGCCCAAGATCTCTTTTTTTTCAATTGAAAAAATTCTGACCTTGCCGGGAATTGAACCCGGGTCTCCAGATCGCTAGCACAAAGCTCTTGCCACTAGACCACAGGGACCGAGTCGAGATAAACTCCGGAAAGTTTCCATATGTTGGGAGCGGGCATTATGAAAAAAAAACTTGTTTACTTCGCGTCAGTTAAAGCTTATTCGTGCACTTGACATGCCTGAAGATGCCGAAAGGCGTGAGGAGTCCATATGCTCCATGTTGGGAGCGGACATGGTTAAAAAAATATATTTAACGTGCTTTGTGCCCGATCCGTGGTGCAGTAGTCAACGTCGTTGGCTTCCGTGACTAACTAACTACCTTGGTTCGATTCTTGGTACTATCAATTTTTTAATACGGAAAGAAAAATAACAATGTATTTTAATTCTACATAAATTATTTTATATATTTGTTGATAGCTATTTCGGCTTACGCCTTCGTCAGAACTATTTCTGACGAAGGCGTAAGTCGAAATAGCTATCAACAAATACATAAAAATACATTGTTATTTTTCTTTCCGTATTATAATGGAGTTCTACCAAGTAAATGCCTACTCAATCAATAAATCAATTTTTAAATCGATTCTGTTTGAAAGCAATGGTTATTTGGATTGTTATAAATCCCTTCCTACTTTTCGAATCCCACAAAGCGGCTAGCAGCGAGAGCGATTAGCTCATCATTCATCCTCGTTTCCTGTAAATCCATACTCACTTTGAAAACGAGATTTTATGCAATTTACTAACAAGCAGGTCTCGTGACAATGTTGATTTAAACTCGAATTGCTTTCCGTTGATATCTTCTAAAAAAATCTTTATTTTTAGAGTCCAGCAAACAAGAGTTCTTTTGTCGTCGTCCCAGGTTTGAATCGTCCCCGTTCAAAATTGACAGAATCGTTTGAAGAAATTGAAATCGAAAAATTTGAAGTCAAAGAAGAAGTGTTGGAGCATCAGCAGGTGGTGGTAGTTATAACATTAGAAAAAAAAGTGTTCAACAAGAGGAACTTCGTTTGCAGTGTTTGCTTCGATATACTCCCGTCGAAGCGGTCACTCATGGCACATCGAAATATTCATTTAAAATCCAATATAAAACGTACTAAAGCAGAGAATCTTCGATTTAAATTAGAACCTGGTAAAAGTAGTTTTAAATGCGACCAATGTGCTTATACGTCTGTTAACCACTGCCAGTTAAAACGTCACCAAAAGATACATTCGAGTGACAAACCATTCGTCTGCAATCAGTGTGATTACAAATCTGGAGACAGATGTAATTTAAAAAAACACAAAATGATACATTCCCGTGATGAAATATTCAAATGCGCTCATTGTGATTACACATCTGTTCACTTGAGTCATTTTAAACGTCACGAAAAGAGACATTCGGGTGACTCACCATTCGTTTGTGGTCAATGTAATTACATAACTTATGATAAAAATACTTTTAGAAAGCACAATTTGATACATTCGCGTGGTAAAATATTCAAATGCGACAATTGTGATTATTCAACTGGTTACCCACAACACTTGCGACGTCATAAAGAGAGACATTCGGGTGAACAGGTAGTAGAATGCGATGCGTGTGCATATAAAACCGCCTATAAACACCAATTGGTGGCACACAAAATGATACATTCTACTGAAGTAACTATAGCATGCGAAATGTGTGATTTTAAAACTGTGAACAAAAATGATTTTCAATTGCATTTAATAACACATTCAAATGAAAATAAAATCGAATGTGATTTTAAGCCTGAAGCAAATGTGACCTTGAAAAAATACAAAAAGAGACAAGTGGGTGAAAAAATATTCTCATGCGATTTGTGTTCTTTTAAAACTGAGAATAAGAAGTTCTTGAATAGGCACAACGTTACACATTGGCTTGAAAAGCCATTCAAATGCGATGTGTGCCCTTATGCATCTGCGCGTCAGCACGATATGAAAAAGCACAAAATGATACATTCGGGCGAAAAGCCATACGGATGCGACGTTTGTGAGTTCAGATCTGCCTATCAACACTGCTTGGAAACACACAAAATGGCGCATTCGGGTGAGAAACCGTTCGCCTGCGATCTTTGTGATTACAAATCGTCATATAATACTCATTTGAAAAGGCACAAACTGATTCACACTAAAAAAAACATGGTATCAGCAATTTCGGTAAAAATATGAAAATTTAAATTTTGTTCTTTTTCACAAGTTTGGTTGAAAACGACACGGGTTTCGTCTTTCGGCATCTTCATGCTTTTTTAAGTGAACGGATTTAGTCTGTCGGACAGTAAAGTACTGGTTCAGTTCAGCATTGGTCAGTTTAAGTAAATCCGTGCCCTTGAAATGCCTAAAGATGCCGAAAGGCGAAATGAAAATTTTTCTCAAAATCTCATCGTCTCGGCACATTCTGCGGCCCGCGTATTACATTTCATGTGGCCTAATAAAACAAAGAATGCATCACTTTTTCTTAAAATTATATGTATTTATAGGAATGTTTAAGAACATTTATAAATTTAAAGGATGTGAAAGTCATTCTCATAAAATGATTGAAACTGGTCCTGATCTTAATAAATAAATTGTAGAATAACAAATATTGTTTTAATATTATTGTAACTGTTGAAAGACAGTCCCAAAAAATGAACGCGTGGACCGAGGTCTGGTGTAAAAATTACCCCAGGCGTATGATTTAATGGCAAAGATTGAAAAAACAATATATATATATTTTGTTTAGACGTATCTTAAAACATCTTTCTAAAAAACACTAAAATCGATAGTTTTCTAAAAACGATTCATTTGTTAAGTCTCACGTGAAAGAGATGACATCTCAGCTAAACTACTCCCAACCACCACCCGCCACGGCCTTACATTCGGTATCAGCGATCGTGTCCCGTGGCGTAACAACGTTAAGCGTATCTGTCCTGTTTGCGAGTATGGAGTTGTCTCGGGAGAATTTGCCCAGGACTTGGAGGCCAAGGCACTCAAGTGTGCATTACTGACTCTAAATAATTAGCAAACCCTATACGTTACTGATTCTAGAAATGCTGTCATTAATGCAATCAACAAGGGCCGGTTACGGACCTATACGAATAGGTCCGTCCTTGCACCGTATGACGCCGCAAATTTGCTGAAGGCCAAATAATTATTTTTATTGGCTACCAAGTCGGCGTGGCCTACTGGCCCGACAGCTGGTCGGACCAACCTGAGTAAATCTTCCCGCTCAGAGGACATAAATGGACAAATCCATAGAATGTGAACAGCATCCATTATATCGCCGCATCTACCATCCGGCCAAGCCTGAAGAGCTTGGCAGCAAAACCACCATGGCCAGAAACAAACTGGCTGGTCCAATGATTCACAACCAGACCGCTGGTGATTTCCATGCGCCATTTAATGGTAGGAAAGAATCTTTTTTAAAGAATTGACATCTCAGCTGTGATATTTTTATACAAGATTACGCCTTTCAATGTAAAAAGCATCTATTCATTTTAACCCGGGGCCCGGGTTCAATTACCAACAAGGCCAGATTATTTTCAATTGAACTACAAAAAATACAACATTTTTAACACTTATTCCACATTAAATTTATTAAGATCAGGAACGGTTTCGCTCATGGCGAGCATTATCAACTGATAATAAATACAAACATATGGCAATATTTGTCCAAAATTTTTTTCTATCCATGTCCGCTCCCAACTTGAATCATATGGTCCCTTTCCTTTTTTCCACGAGAACTCCTCGTTATGCAGTTCTTCAACCTCTCTTTTTCGAAGAGAGTAGAGATTGAAAGATACTAGAACAAG
Organism: Himalopsyche kuldschensis; assembly: GCA_028554975.1. NCBI lineage: Eukaryota > Metazoa > Arthropoda > Insecta > Trichoptera > Rhyacophilidae > Himalopsyche > Himalopsyche kuldschensis. Next base: position 86,925 of record JAHFWI010000113.1, read on the forward strand.
TGGTGAGCTGATCGCTCTCGCTACGTCTCCCGCTTTTTTGTGATTGGAAAAGTGGGAAGGTGATTTTTAACAACACAAACACTATTGCCTTCGAACAGAATCGATTAACCGACTGTAGAAATATGATTCTACCAGGAATCGAAGCCGGGGCTGTCCGTCACGGAAGCCAACGACGTTGACCACTGCACCGGGTATAATTGCAAATATCTTCTCATTTATATATCATGCCATCTCTTTTCTGTCGTTTAGCCAATAAAATTCTCAGCAAAATATCGTCGTCCTCTTCTTCTTCCAGTAGAAGCAGTGTTTGGATTGGATCATTCACCATGGAAACTTTTAACCAATCACAGTAAGTGTTTAAAGAATAACTATTACATCTCCAACTAGGGGTTAAGAAATTCTTTACGCTACCAATAAAGTTTGTTTTATATCTAAAATCACATTTATAACGTGTTCTAATGTGTATATTAAAAGCAACCTTTTTGCATCTTAAGTGATTTTTTAAAAGTCCCAAATGATGTTGCAAAGTCTCTTCATGAGGGCTGGTTGTATGCTTCGTTACACCGAAGTAAAACTGACGTTTTTTTGTGAACATTTCTATGCTTAACAAGTGAACAAAATGATGAAAATATATCGAAACAAACACTGCAAACAAAATTCTTGTCATAGAAAATTCTCTTTTCTAAATTAACAACCACTACAATTGGCTGATGTCCAAGAGTCGTTTTTGTATCATCAGGTTCTTCAACCCCAATTTCTTGATGGGATTCTGGTGTTTTTGTATCGAATTGACCAAAGCTGTAGCTCACAATAGAATTACTTCGGGAAGATGGTATCTGAAAGAAGGGTAAATTGTTGGTTAATATAAATAGAGCCAAGGATTTTTTTTATCAGAAGTTGATTGTTGTGTAGGTCATTTGAGTCACCGGTAACAAGGGTTGTTCGGTTGATCAATGCACTGCCTATTCTGCCGTTTCAAACAAGATGGCACTTACATAGTTACTGACACAATTTTTTTTTACAATACCTGCCCCGAAAGAGTATATGGACTCCTTACGGAGTTAATCTCAACATGTTTTTACGAGACTTCCTTGCTACTCGGTTGCTAAGCCTCCCTCTTTCGAAGAGAGGTCATTGAAAGATTACGAGGACTAATGGTAACTTAATTGATCTCATTATGCATTGCTTTATGGGATCGGAAAAGTGGGAAGAGAATGTTAACAACACAAACACCCATTGTCTTCGAACAGAATCGATAAATTGACTGAAAATATCTGCACGTACCGGGAATGGAACGTAGACGGTCCGTCACGGAAGCCAATAGTAACCACTGCGCCACGGACCGCGTGCTGTCAATATGAAACTAAAATAAAGGGTACAACAACGATGATATCAACTGATGATTAGTTGATAATGCTCGCCATGAGCGAAACCGGTCCTGATCCAAAAAATATTTGGTACAAGTACTAAAATTTTGTTATTATAATGCCATTTCACCAAGAATTGACAGTGAAGACCTTAAAAGTGATCGCAGACACCCATTTTCTTCGAACAGAATCGAATCGTTCATAGAAAAATAATCTTGCGGCCATTTTGAAATAAACGTCAATATAAAAAGCTTCTAAAGAAGAGGAGATTTTTGTTAAAATCATCAATGGAATCTTTATTCTAGGATAATTGCATCTCTTTTCAAATAACCTCTCTGTTAAGATGTTCATCATCTCCAAAATCCTCCAGCTTGTAACTACAGACATGTTCATGTAATAGACTCTTGTTCATGTAATTCTTATGAGAATCTTCGACAAGGCTTTGTTCTTGTGTAAATTCTTCAACATCCGGGTCCTTTTTAATAGCCAAGTTTGTCAAAAACATTGCTTGAATAATAAAAAATGGTTGTCTGTAAAGTCGGTTTACGGACGATAGTTTAACGTGACAGTATGGATTAGGCGGTTCTGCGAAAGAAATCGTAATGAAAAAAAACATTAACATTTCACTTCACTTTATAAACAGATCACGTGTAGGTACTGTAGGTGTATAAGTTGTGTGCTGCCGCTGTCTCTTTTCTACTCAGACGCATCGACCAATCGAGTGGAAGAGAGATAGATGCGGCACAATCCGAACGGTAGGCCGATCGTGCCTCTCTATCGCTTATCCGCGCTCTCGCTCGCACGCTTGCCTTCGGCGTATCGCGACAAACGGGACAATGAGTCATGTTTTTTCGTGCGTGCAGCGGGCGTTCATCGATTTATAAGACGTTGTCACGTCAAAAATAATGAGAATTGATTTTGCCTCTGAGAGACCATAGACGAATACGTAAATTAAGCCAGTGGAAAATCCATAAACTATATTGTTTTCTGTTTATTTTATTAAATCAAAATAAATAAACAATTAGCCTATATTATTAATCCAGCGAATAAAGAATTGATGCACACGAATTCAAGCAAAATTCATAATTGGAGTAATGGTCTCTACAAGGTGCTTCCAGGATTCTTCATCACCCGCCAATCTAATTGCTTCCTCTCGGGTCAAAGCAATATTAATCTAGCTATCCCGAGCAGTATAGATTTTGTCCCAACAGCTACTTTACCTTAAATATCTGACATAATACTTTTGTTATTCTTAAATCATAGTTTTTTACATCTTATGCAGAAAAAAAAAATATGATTTTCATTGGCTTGTTGCGCCGTAATCGATTAAAAAAGAGAAGAAGTCGGAATTTTTAAGTATAATTGTCAATGTTAGAAATGTTAGAAATGTAGCGATAAAGGAACGTGACCATTGTGAGTCATAGATAACATAGACGGAGTGTTTCATATCTTGCAACAATAAAAGGTGATAAGCGATAAGATAAGAGATAAAGTAATGTGACTTCGTGCACGGTTATTGGTTTGTTAGTCCGCCATAGCCGTTGGAGTGGAAAACGTCGTTTTCATGCGCGACTTAAATATTAATAATTATAGGAAAAATAGGGTTGTTTATATGATTTTTTTTCAGAAAGATGTATAAATATATGCCAATGCATAATCAATCATTTTTTTATTGCAGTCTATGCCAATAAGGCCAAAACACTGGGGTCTTTTTTTACCCCCCTTCGGCCTGCGAGTCATTTTTCAATGATAGTCCTACGAAGGTTAACTGATATCAGTTGATAATGCTCGCTATGAGTGAAACCTGTCTTGATCTGTTGAGTTTAATGTGAAATAAGAACATACAAAAAATGTTTTATAATTTTAATCAGTGTCGTGCTGTTTTGTATTTTTCCATTTCGATCATAAAAATGCATTGATTTCACCCTCTTTTGGAGTGGTAATTACATCAATCAATTCTCGAGAACGAACTGAGTACGTCAATGATCGCTTTGTGAAGGTTTCCCAGCCAAATGTGTCATGTGGTGCCTCTTTAAGCTCGACTTTCTTGCGAACGTCGATTCGCATTGCAAACATTTGAATGGCTTTTTGCCAGAATGTTTCATTTTGTGTCTCTCTAAATCGGATTTTTGAGTCCCGGTAAACTGGCACTGATTGCACTTGTACGGTTTTTCCCCCGAATGTTTCATTTGGTGCCGTTTCAAACTGGACTCGCGAGAGAACGTGGACTCGCATTGTTCGCATTTGAATGGCCTCTTACCGGAATGTGTCATTTCGTGCCTTTCCAAATCGGATCTTTGAGTCCCTGTAAAGTGGCATTTGTCGCATTTGTAAGGCTTTTCAACTAAATTTGTCATTTTTTGTTTTTTAAATGCGGAACTTTGAACAAATGAAGAATTATTATGACCTTCTATTATTATACTTTCTATATTTTTAATATTCTTAATTTCTTTGTTGATTTTGTTTCTCATGTGAACGTTTCGATGGAGCATAAGCGAACGGCGCGACGATAATATTTCGAAACAAAAACAGCAAACAAAGTTTCTGTCATGTAAAAGCGTTCTTTCTAATTTTATATCGACCACAATAGGACGGTATCCTAATATTTCTGTTTTTACATCCAATTCTTCGATTTCGATGTCATTGCAGGGTATTGGTAACCTCGGCTGAAGATAATACAGGGAAGAAGATGAACTTTCAGCAAATGGAATCTAAAAAAATAAATAAATTTGTAAGAAAATGATGAAATTTACTTTTAGACGACTATTTAAATGAACAAATACAGTGGTACCTCGAGATACGAGCTTAATTCGTTCCGTAATATTGCTCGTATTTCAAAGTAATTTTCGTATTGAAATACCATTAACCAGTTCCAGCCCTCAAAATTGCGGTTGTGCGAGAGAGATAGAGCGAAGTATGTTTTTTTATAATAGCGTTTACCAGTCGAAGTAGAATCCAATGCCAACACAGATTTACATATACGGATTTGCCACCATTACAATCATATGCACCCCTTCCACGCATACGCAAAGTGTACACAGATACCCGGACGTAAACGGCTGTATCTCGAGATACCACTGTACTTATTTGTTCCACCATGTCCACTCCCAACTTGGAACATATTGATTTCTCGCGGAGTTTATCTCAACATTCTTTTTTCATCAACAACTAATTGTTACTCAATTTCTTGACCTCTCTTTTTCTCTCTCTTTAGCGACAAGTGCTATGCTTTAGCGATAAAATGTACCCGAGTTCAATTCCCGGCAAGGTCAAAAAAAAATCAATTCAGAATCTTGGGCATGGGTGTATTTAATTTTTCGATGAGTTATTTTCGACTGTTTTATTTTCAATCATTGAGTTTATCTCGTATGACTTTCACAATTCAAAATATTTGGCGTATTGGCATAAGCTGTAATGCCAGATTGGTCTTTAAAAAAATATATTTGAAAAATGCGAATATGTTGAGATTAAATTCGTGAGAAGTCTGTATGCTTTAATCAGGAGCGGAAATGGATAAAGAAAGTTTTTTTTACCTCTTTCTGTTGACATTCATTATAATATAAGCGAGGGCCGTCTTCAAAGTTTTTTTCTATTTTTAAAATGTCTTTTAAATGTTCCGTTTCTTCGATTTCCAATTTTATTTGTACATTTTCTTCTTTAATATTCTTGAAGTAAACTTCTGGGTAATCCTTGAAATGTAAAAATACATTGAATTCAAATGAATATGTCACTTTTAGTTTCTAATGATAAAATTAACAATATAATTATGATAAAATCAGTTTTATTGTTTTTTTAAATTGTTTGCAGCGTGCGCACGAAAATATCTCAGCAGGTGCAAACGCATCCGCAATCAACAGACTTGGTATGATTCAATGTTGCACAACTTATTTGGGGAAAGGGTCAGATAGTGAATTCTCAGAAAGTTCCAGGGCCGCATGTGTAAATTGGCCGTATTAAAATTGAAAATGTTATTGTTAAATATTCTTCTTCTATCGTCCGTAAAACGTGCTGAATAAAATATGTGAATGATATTTGTCGAATCCGTGAAAACTCGGCACAGGTCAAGTCGGCACATGACAGGTTGACACATAGACAATTCGACACCTAGACATCTTGACAAAATTTCTTTTTTGTAATACAGTGAAAAAATGTATTTGAGCTCTATAAAAATAATATTTTGCTGATGGCTATTTCATAATAATGCTTGAATTGTGACAAATTGATATTATGTTTTCTGGAAATGAAAGCAAATCTGGGTTTTTATTGAGTGGTAATGGACGTACATTAGTTTTATATCAAGATGATTTTAAGTAAAATGGCATTAGCGATCTGTAATGATCTGAGTATTGATGTTGGATTAATGTTTGTTTTCTCATTAAAAATGTCATTGGAATGATGATATCTATTCATTTCTAATTGTTCTAATGCATTTATCTAAGGGCCAATTGATTAACCTGATCTCTGCCTAAAGCGTATATTTACGCGCTACAAGTCCGTGTTCAAGGGGGGCCGTCCATACAAAATGCGCGTAAATTTACGCTCTCCTTTGTACTTAATTTACAAGTCACCAGTTCCTATTTAAAATAATTGAAAATTAACTTGCATATAGTGACATCTTTTGAGAGCGTGTTGGATTTATTTTTTGAAAGAAAATCGCGGCCTCCTGCGTACGGCCATATTGATTTTTACCGGCATAGAATCGGTTAAGTACAATTGATCGTAATTCTGTACTGGGGAGCTAGATATGGCTATGGCTGGCTATATTTGATTGTAATAACAACATGATTATTCATAATCCAGCAGACAAATTTTACGTAATTATGTAGACATTCACTTTCTCTAGTGTGCCAGAAGGTGTTTTCTTCCATAAAACACTCCCTTCATGCAGTATTTGACGGAGATCGAATAAAAATAGGAGCGGTTTGTCAAGTTGTCTAGGTGCTGAAGTATCTATGTGCCAACTTGTCATGTGCCGACTTGACATGTCGACATGAAATGTAACTTAGGGGCGCAGGTTGGGCATCACTAGTCTAATCAAATGTCGACACACTTTGTTATTACAACTTGAATTAAACTATTTTCAACAGTCTTTCATTTTGAATAAAACATCGACAAAATTAAATAACAAATGATATAAAAAAATATGTTTACCTTTTCTTGTTGACATTCATTATATGAACACGGTTTGACATCGAACTTATTTTCAACGTTCAAAATGTTCTGCGAAGGTTCTAATTTGATTTTCAATTCTTCTTTTTTTAATATTCTTGAAGTTGAGAGGGAAAACCTTAAAGGAATAAGTGATTGTTGATGAAAAAAGTATGAAAAGTTTGATGATTTTTTTTAAAGCCATGTCCGCTCCTATCTTGGAGCCATTGACTGGTGACGGGGTGTTGGGGGGTGCAAAGGAAGATTCAACCATTTTTGCAAGAGTTATTTCCTATTCATTGGATTTTAAAACACTTCTATAGCATGGACTTTCAATTCAGATGTTCGCAATACCAACTGTTTCTCTTCCGTAGTACGGAAAAATAGTTGAATCTTCCTTATGCACCCCCCAGCACCCCATCATCAGCCGTCACTGCTTGGAGCATATGGACTCTTCGCGGAGTTTATTTCAGCATATATTTTATTACGAAAACTGCTTGTTACTCAGTTGCTCAACCTCCCTTTCTCGAAGATTGTGGGGATGGAAAGGATACGAAGACTAGGGCAGGACTAGTGATTAGCTAATCTCTGTCACTATGCGTCGCTTTTTGGGATCGGAAAGGTGGGAAGGGATTCAACAACACAAACAACTAGTGCATTTGAAAAGATTTATCGACAGAAAAAATCCGCTCGTACCGGGAATCGAACCAGGGCGGTCCGGCAGGCAAGCAAACAACGTTGACACTGCGCCACGGACCGAACATTAAAACATGAAATACAAATTGTAAAGCATGAGAAATTTTACAATTTGTATTGCCTTTTTAAAATACATCATTTTTGTATTTTCTACCAGGGCTACAAAATTCCAAAAAATTTGATTATGTTTCAATCAGTTCGACTGAAACATCCGAACACTTTAAAATGCTTTTCCATTAGTTTCAGTCTCAGTTCAAAACCCTTGAGTCGAAGATTAGCGGAAAAACTCATGGAAAAAAAGTACAGAATTCAAACAATCTAGCGTTTACCAAATTTGGTAATGTTTCAACATGGACCAAAAAGACGATTGCGACTGAATGTACTCAAAATGGCAATAGATTTGCCATTTTTTTCCAACATGTATTTCAATCAAATATCAACCAACCAATACGGCTAATAGCCAAATTTTACATATTATATATGTTGGCCCTCAGTGAAAACAATTTGTATGACAACATGATTTCACTGGTCACGATCAGGGAAAATGAAACGATGATTTGCCGGCCTATAATTTTGGTTCGCTTCAATGAAACAAAATCAGCAAGTAGTCCCTTTCATAAAAAGAGAACCAAAGAAAAACACAGACAAACATTGGGCTGAAGATAGGGCGGTCAAAATTAATTTCAATGACAGCTTGGAGAAGAATATATTTTCACTGAGAATACAGTTTCACTGTAACATGTAGATAAATAAAAGTTAATACTTTAAGTACGACTCCGGCCAAAACGCCGCTACGACTCCGACTCCTGATTTTCCTGATATGAAGCGACAGTAAAACTAATCAAATAGATATGAAAAATTGAATCTTTTTTACCTCTTCCGTCTCATAGTTATCAGTGAACGGTTCCTGTTTAATGAACGAGTGTTTGACGCAGTTATTCGAAACATCCTCACTTTGAGGATTTTCACATCTGTTGATGTTTTGCGGAGCATATGGGGAAGACGGTGCATAGTCTGGTTCTATTTTGATGTCCATTAGAACAATAACAAATGAGGGCGAAACGATTAAAATGTGACGTTTTGATGTTGTATCAAACCATAGACAAAAAAATACGCGGAACTATTCCTGGCCATAGAGGAAAAGACAATATCTATTGGGGATAGTATTTTTATACCATGCCCGCTCCTAGCTTGGAGCATATGGCACGGAGTTTATCTCAACGTATGTTTTTCTACGAGAAGTGCTTGTGTGTCAGCTGCTTTCCTTTTTTTGAGGAGAGTAGGCACTAGATAGTAAGGACCACGGACCAGGCATATAGTACACAATAAACAGGTGAAATACTGGAAAAAATTGCTCTAAAATTTTATCTAGTCCCAAAAATACATTTAAAAAATTGCATTTACCACTTCAGTACCGAGCAATATTCGATTCGACGAGTCGTATTGAGCACATTTACCGCCTGACTTCTAAGGAAACCTTTTTTCCACAAGATTGACTGATGATAGAAGAAGAAAGTTTTTAAAATTTTAATCTAGCCCGTTTCTCCAAAAATTCTGATGACCCCTGTTTTACAATATTAAAACTGACCATTTTTTAAATTCACTCACGATACCTCGAATTAGATAGAGAACTTTTAAATTTTCGCCAAATGTTTCGATACACCTCCACCATGAACTGAAAAATATTCTAGAATACAAAAGAACTTTCTCGAAGGCAGAAGAGATTATATTCATATTAGAGGTCTGCACGGGCTCGGGTTTTGCCCGCTGGCCGGGTAACGAGGTTTTGGATTCGGGTCCAGGCACACAAAAAATATAACAAAAATCGGGCTATTTTCGAATGAACTCACCATTATCGTAAATCTCAATTTAATACAATAATAAACTTCACGTACTCGTATTAAAGTCATCTTTTCGACAATGGCTCGTAATTTAAAAAACGTTATATTCTCGTATGAACACATCCATTCGATAGAACAACACACATTGTTCGTAAATTAATGACTGCGCGATTAAATACTATATTATTTTTTTATGATGTCTGCTGTTGAAGAGTTTGTACAATACGCATGATAAATATCATAATATGATCCCGAATTCAGTATTTCTTAAGTGGTTATCTCGATCGGTCGCAATTCGATTTGTTAAGTTGATTTTTCTTAAATATATCGGCAAGAAATGGGCTTTTTTTAAACAACAATTAAAATAGTGGAAACTGGCAACCAGGTAGATTTAGCTGCTAACCATTTTATGTTGTTAAGTCATTAAGTTATTAAGTAATTTAGAAGAAATGTATTTTGCAAAAACACACACACGATACTTGGTGAGTCAATTTTAATTATTTTTAATTTTTCTTAGAATTGTCGAAAAAATAGCGGGTTTTTTTCGGGAAAAATTGAAAAATGTCGGGCTCGGGCAAGATTTTTGGAAATGAGCCTCGGGCCCCTCTCGCCCCGTGCAGACCTCCAATTCATATCTTAAATATTTCTTTGTGTTCCTTAATCAATTTATTATCTGAATTTGGGCATAGATAAAATATTTATATAAGAAGAAACAATCAGCATATACGCTCAGAATTTTTTTTAGCTATCCTCCAACGGTTATATACATAATTGTAATTTTATTTACTTCTAATATAACCCCAACCACTAAGTTTTTAAAAGTTAAAAAGTACAGAGTTCTACCGTGAAGCAAGTGTTATTAGAATAGTGTATATTTGTATATTAAGTGTATATTCTGAAGGTGTGTAAATTTTTTTTTTATTAATTATATTAAATTCAAATTGAAAAAGCTTATTCTTCTGACGTGTTCATACCAGGGCTGATATGTGATTACCAGGGCTCTTGTGAAGATAAAAATCCCTCCCTATCTTTGCAAGTCCTCGTATCCTTTGAACTAGAGCAGTGGTTCTCACGGAAAATTGCACCGTGGCCGCATCGATAGCATAAACGGTACTAAGTAAATGTCTGGTGGCCGCACCAAATTATTAATTTTCATTCTTTTGTGCTTGAGGTATGTCAAATATACCTAAAAATGTTTGTCAAATTACTATTGGTATTTATTTCGTCTGAAATATTTAATTTTCAGTCTTTGTTGACAAAATAACGTGTAAAACCTCATTTTTGTGAAATCAATATTTTCTACGAAGCTGTTGGTGGCCGCAGCCAAGTGCTCTGGTGGCCGCACATGAGAACCACTGAACTAGAGAGTAAAAATGTAAAAAATGAGTAAGAGGCAGTTTTCAAGTGAAAACATGTTTTAACCAGGGCTGTGGAGTCGGAGTTGTCGCGGGGCTTTGGCCGGAGTCGGAAACATTGAAAAGTTTGAGCTTTTTATTTTTTCATATAATATGTAAAAATTTTGCTATTGGCCCGGATTGGAAGGGTATTGAATACACATAATAAGGAAAAAAAGGGACGATATTAAACTTTTTTTAGTCGGAGTCGTGTTTTTGGTTAACGTTGGAGTCGAAGTCGGAGTTTAACAATAAGCGGACATTGTATGAAACTAAAGGGTCTTTTTATAAGGACGCTTAGTTTTGAAATGTAAATAAAACAAGTTGTTTGTGAGATTTCGACTGAATTTTAATTTCATTTGTATGTATATTTTACGGCATTAAATATGGAATATAGCATCAAATGTCTGCCAATATCCATTCATTATAAAAGGCATGTATTTAATGGGTCAGTAACTAATTCAAGTTTTGGTCAGCTAAATAAATAAATGGTCAGTTAAAGATCAAAATGGTCAGTTAATATTATAAACGGTCAGTTGTCATTGTATCAGTGTGAATGTGGTCAGTTATTAAATAAAATGGTCAGTTATATATTTTAATGGCTAGTTATTTATTTAAAAAGGTTAGTTTTTAATTTAAATGGTCAGTTATTTAAAAAAAATGATAAGTTTTAGTTTTACAGCTTGTGAATTTTATCAAATATTACGACCATAGAGGCAAATTTATGACATGTTCTATGAAAAATTACCGCATGAAATGAACTAATTTCTTAAGTTCAGGTATTAGGAAGCATATACATAATATTAATTTAATAAGTGTAAAGTTTATGATAGTATTTAAAATGTTTTGTTTTTAATTGTTCGAATAATTATAATAGAAGATCCCAAAGAATACTTTGTGACATTAAGTATGAAATCGAGTTTAAAAATTGCGACCACAAAATACCAACTAATAATATTTCTAGATAGAGGCAGTCACATTATTTAATTATTTGCTTAAAATAGAAAGAACAATTTTACTAAAAGCTTATATTTAGAAACAAATTCTACAGCCATAAACAATATTCCGGCAATCTTGCAGTAAAGATTTCGGTGCGAATTCGAAGTGTCAACTTCTTGATTATTATTTGAAAGTAAGGTGAATATTTTTTTTTTACATTTCTCTTTAGGTAGTTGCTATGCGTTTTAAAATTCCGAAAATAAATTCAGTACTGATACAATAATAAGATAATTATATTCTTTTCAGATTTAACTATTTAAAAGCCAGTATGTGTCGATTGAATTAAATTGTATATTATGTTAAATTAAAATCAGAACCTAAAACGCTACAGGCCATGACATATATATAAATATGCAACCTAATCTGCAGTCAATTCGAGTAAAATTGGACACCTTTCGAGTGTTTTTGTGATATTTTTATTTTCAGAAACAGTAAGTTGTGTTATTTATATAATTAATAATACTTATATAATTTTGAATTCAAAATTTATGAAAATACGAAAAAGCATTAATGTTTTTATGAGCGGTCTAATCTTAAATTTATAATAGGGTAACATTGGACACCACCACTTTCGATAAGCGAATTTGTTGATTTTTAGCTAAATCATCCACCTTATATATGTATTTTCATTTTTGGTCCGAAATACGAATCAAGGCTTATTATCGGGGGAGGGCTTATTTTTCAAGTAAAATAAGTAGATTTATACATTTTCGTTCAATATTTATTTGTATATAGGAATTTTACATTTATTTCAAATTTATTCGAATACAGTCATGACATCTTCTTCTGGAACATCGTCATAACTTATCAAATTCTGAATTCCCTCCAAATCCATTTCTTGTTGAATCATTGGACCAAATCTCTCATGTCCTGCAATATAGGTATCCTTAAATGAGTATTTCTTGTCTAAGTAGCCTGTCCGTAGTGCATTTGAAACACAACTGTCAGTTATTTTATCCCATGAATTCGCATGCGATCAATGTGATTACAACTCTGTGCAAAAGGTCATTTGACCTAACATGAATATATTCAGTTGTACATCTGGTCTTGGTACGTAAAATATTTCAGCTGGGCTAATATTTACTAAATACCATGAAGTTTATTGCTGAATGCGGGGTTCCTCTATTATTTTATCTAGCTTGGCGATTTTACAGATGAATTTGAAATACATAATGTGTTTAAAAACATGATTTTGCACACCTTGATATAACGCAAGTAAAAATGAATTGACGTTTGACAGTTTGATTTCGTTTTAGTCTAGTCAAATTATTATTAAACAATTTTGTTTTTTGAGCTTGGATAATTTTGATATAAAAGATTTTTTTTGTATGTGTAGGCTTCTCCCGTGGCATGACTTCAATTTCATTCTCTAGTGTGTGCCACTCGCTGTGTTCATTTATTTCGATTCGGTTTTATATCACGCATTTCTGGTCTGTCTAGACAGCATCTTTTACTCTGTGGATAAGAAAGAACATTGAATGAGAAACTGACATAATGTAAATACTGAAAGATGACAAGGTTTTCATGTAGGTACCATGATTAACTTACGTATTCGTAACTCTAAATCCTGCGGAGATGCCATTGTGACAACATACAATTCCTTGTTGGTTAACATTCTTTCCTCTGTAAACAATAAAATACATTGAATGAGAAATCGACATAATGTAAACACTGATTAATAGAATACTTGTGTAAACCATATTCAAATACGATAACATATACGTAATTTGGAAATTATTATTAAATAAGAATATCGAGAACAATAATAATAACTATTAAAGACATGCTTACCGATTCAGGTATAATTGTTTAAGGACAAATTTTGTTCCAAAGCCATCTACAAATTGAATTTTCCCTTCGAAGTGACTCGCGACAAGCATTACAAATAGTAGTTAGTATTTTTGACGTTTGTGTTGACGCTCGAATAGTATTGCCAGTAATAGTAGACAAACGTATTTTTTTCAGTGGTAAAGTTAAGTCGTGTCGGTGCTGTGTCCCTCTCATCACACTCACACACCTATCACAACGAAGTAATAAACACAATATCTTATTGGTGTAAAATGATATCTACTGACCCGTTTATAGAAAATATCTGACCATTTTACAATACAACACTGACCCAAAATTAGTTATTAACTGACCATTTATAATTTTTAACTGACCATTTATTATTTTTTAACTGACCATTTATTATTTTAACTGACCATTTATTATTTTTAACTGACCGTTTTAAGTATTTATTACTGACCGTTTTAAGAATTTATAACTGACCATTTATCGAATTAGAAACTGACCAAATAATTACTAGTCTAATCTACTCAGCAGGACAAAGTAACATATTTTGAGCGTCCCTATTGAAATACCCTTTATATATATAAATTTTCAATGTTAATCTTTTAAAATTTTTGGCCACTAAAATTATTAATTTATATATTAACTTATTAATTTTGAATAAATTTAATTTAAACATAAATTATGGAATGAAATTTTATATTTTACTAATTAACAGTTACAAGTCACTCAGATTTTTTTTATTATCGGTCTGGCTAGCCAGAAATAACAATGATTTGTAAGAACCAAGGCTGTGGAGTCGGAGTCGTGGAGTGGGGGCTTTTTGGCCGGAGTCGGAAATTTTGAAAAGTTTGAATTTAATATTTCAATTTTGCCTATTGGCCAGATTAGTAGGTTGATATTTGATTGGATAACATATGTAAAAGGCCACGAGACATTTCTATATTCCTATAAAGTTTTTACAAGTTTATTTTACCGTTTTGCAAATGAAGTTCACCCTTATATTGTCAAAAGAACTAGTGCGATTGAGTCCAATGTCAATGTCTCAAAAACAGGTGTAATCTTTGGACTTGAAAATAAATAATTATACACAAGTCACTGATTGCGTATATTATATCTTGTTGACGACTTTTGTAATCGTGAAAAATTTTAACAATACTTGTTGTTAGCCAATTGTCTATGTGAAATGAGGTCATCATATTGTTGTTATGCTGCTAATATAATCTTGTTGACGTCACGTCGTGATCAACCGTTTAAAAATATTAGTATCAATCTTGCTTTTTTTTTCAAGCAAACTTAGCGACAGTAAGCGTGCGGCCTCTCTGAGGCGTATTGCGGAGCGTCAGGCGCTTCATCAAAGGCAGCCGCAGAAGCCAATTTAATTTAATTTAATTAATATTTCATGATCCCAACTTTTCTTGTCACATCAAATAGAAAAAAAAGTATATTCTTAATCAGTAAAGATGTTATTTTGGTATATAATAGAACAGTGGTTCTCATGTGTGGCCACTAGAGGACTTGGCTGCGGCCACCGACAGCTTCATAGAATGAATTGATATTTAAAAAAATGTGGTTTTACGAGTAAATTTGTCAAGAAACACTGAACACTTAAAATTTAATATTTCGGACGTAATCAATACTAATCCCTGAAATTAAAAAAATCCTTCTTTCGAAGGTTAATTTAAATACAATTTTTCTTTTGTTTTCAGGGACAAAATATTTAAAAAAATGAATATCATAAAATGGACTATCATCTTAGGATTCTTTTTTGAAGCAAAATGGACTGACAGCCGCAGTTTTTCACTGTTAAAGAAAACTGAGTTTGTGGAATATTTTGAGGAATATTTCAAAGACTCCGAAAAATGTATTGAATCAAATGAAATGGTTCCGGTAATCGCCTCATTGAGCTTTTTCGAGTGTAACTCGGGCCATATCGACCATATCGACACATTCTGTGACGGATTCACAGAATGCCTTGATACGAGTGACGAACGTGGCTGTAATGTTGGCCAGCACAATTTTGGCCAACAAGGAATGTATACCATCGGTACTAAGATCTGTAACCATAATGAAAAAAGTCATTTATGTATGGACGTACGATGCAAAGAAAAAGATGGCTTAAGATTGTTCACACCAGTTGACAATTTTTACAATGAAAATGAACATGTGACAAACTCAATTGTATCTGAAGAGACAGATGAAACATACGATGGTCAAATTAGTAGAATTTATGAACCAATCGACAATGATTACAATGAAAATGTGATAAACTCAGCAATATCTAATGAGGCAAATGAAATATACATTGACAAAAATAATAAGGATTCAATATATGGCGGATTTTTATCAATATTTATATATCCAATTGTTGCATTTTTTTGGTATAATAATTACAGCTATTTTTAACAAGAGCTGTGATACTTTTAGATGCAATAGAGATAAAGAAAATGTAGACCCCTCCAAACATCAGAAAAGTTCTCCTATGACGAATTCAGAAATGGGAGAAAACCGAAACCAATAAATATAGTACTCGTCATTAGGCTGGCCTCGCACGATACATTATAACCCAAACCTTACTGATTGATTGCAGCTCATTAGTTTATAGTTTATTAGTTTGTAATGTTTAACGTCATTAGAAATATATTTGTTTGTTTTCTTGCCTTACCCCTTCCTTGTTTCCTTCTAAAGGAAACAAGGAAGGGGGTCAACCTAACTGATTGATTGCAGCTCATTAGTTTATAGTTTAATAGTTTGAAATGTTTAACTTCGTTAGAAATATATTTGTTTGCTTTGTTTCGATTCTATAACCCTCTCTTGCGTCCCTTAAAAAGGAAAAATCCCAATCTAATTGATTGATTGCACCTTATTAGTATCATTATGTTATTGCATTGTTTTGATTCTATCACCCCCTTCCTTGTTTTCTTTAGAAGGAAAAAAACCCGTAATCCATTTTGTAATTTCATAATTTAAAATGTTAGAATTTATCTTGCTTCATTACTTAAGCAAACTTTGCGATAGTAAGTCTGAAGATGCCTCTGAAAGAGGCGAAACACGTGTCACAGTTAGTTACACAATACGTGGAATAATCAAAGTTATTTTAAATTTTATATTAAAATGAACTTCCACAAAGTTACCGCCGAAACCATCGAAAATATTGCTTTTTGTTCACTAAGCATTGAAAGTTTCATTGAATATGACACGGCCTTATATTGTCAGAACAATCTCAAGCGATCTTTCAATCATCTCAATATCCATATTAGTAAAAGTCAAAATAAATCAGGAGGTAGTTTTCAAATTTGATCAAATCCATTTGTTGACAAACTGAGAAAGTGAGATATTTTCATAAATTTTTCCTCGTAAGTTTGTGCTTACTAACAATATTTTTAAAAAATGTCTATAATTAAAGAATTACAGATAATTGGTGAAAATGCAAACTTTTGTATGTCACTAAAAAGGGTCTCAAAAGTTATATTTTGGAATTGACCAGTTTGAAAAATTACCTTCTGAAATAAATTCTGCATCGTAAATTAAACGAGTTACGATGTGAGCAGTTTCATAAATAAATCATGCAACCGACATCTCAGAACAACGTCTCGATGTTGATACTGGAGCAACCATTCCTCTCTAGGAATAGATGTTCCACGTGTACACCCTGGTTGGCACGTTTTAAATACTATGTATGTATAACTTTATATAATTCTATGTTAAATATAAGACTTTTAAAACCATTGAGGCCTTTATTTCAAGAACTACCTCTCTTCCCCACCTTCCCTTAGTTCCTTCACCGAACGTCGTGGACGGAGGCTGTCTCCCTCTATCTAAAGGAGACGAGAGTCAGGTCGTCTCAAATACAAAATTATTACAAAAGTAAATGAAAAAAAAAATGATGATAAAATAACGCCCGGTCCGTGGTGCAGTGGTCAACGTCTTTGGCGACGGTGTCGGGCCACCCAGGTTCGATTCCCGGTACGAGTAGATTTTTTCAATCGATAAATTGATTTCACTCAGAGGCAATGAGTGTTGTTAAATCCGTGCCCACTTTTCCGATCCCAAAGAGCGACGCATACTGACAGCTATTAGCTAACCACTAGTCCTCGTATCCTTTCCATACATACTCTCATCGAAAAATAGAGGTTGAGCAACTGTAGCAATTAGTTGTCGTAGAAAAAACGTATGTTGAGATAAACTCCGTGAAGGGTTCATATGCTCCATGCTGGGAGTGAAAAAATCTGCTCGTACCGGGAATAGAGCACGGGCTTTCCGACGCGGTAGCCAACGAAGATGACCACTGCACCTTGGACAGGAATATATAGCTACACCAACCTTATGCCATAAATCCTTTGACCGATGAATACGATGGCTAATAGGTAAAATTGGAAAATAACAAGACATTCTTTTAGCAAAAAAAAATATTCTCAATAAATATTTACATTATACATGGAAAATGGTTGCAAGAAATTATACAATACTAGTATTCGAACCCGGCTTCGCTCGGACCAGTTTGGGGTTATGTTCACCTCGGTGCGTAAATTCAGACGGGCCAAGTTGAAACAACTGGCAACTTAATGACCAACAATGCAAAAGGGAATTACAGACCCACAGACATACATACATCGTTTCGGTTTATTACATAAGATATTTTGGTTCATATGAAACTACTCGAGTATTTTGTAAAATGTACTACTTGATACTCGAGTAACTGGAGTCTCTACACACACATTGATAACGAAACAAATTTACTGTCGAAACTTTCGCGAGCGAAATCAATTCGTTTGTTCAAACTTTTCAAAATTTCTGACTTTGAGTACGACTCCGGCCAAAAAGTTCCGACTCCACAGCCCTCGTAAATTTACAAGCATGTTTGAGTCCTTTCGATGGTTTCGGCGGTAACTTTGTGGAAGTTCATTTTAATATAAAATTAAAATAACTTTGATTTTTCCACGTATCGTGCTACTAACTGTGACACGTGTTTCGCCTCTTTCAGAGGCATCTTCAGACTTACTGACTTATATGTTTGAGTTCATTAGACATACCTCAAACACAACAGACTCAAAACAAAAATTTGGTGCGGCCACCAGACATTTCCTTAGGATCGCTTATGTTTACGATGTGGCCACAGTGCAATAAGTACTATAAATGATTTATTGTAATGCCATTCCACCAAGTTATGACAGTGAACACCTTGGAAATGTTATTTTTATGATGGACTACCACCTCGTCTTTCGTGATGCACAGAGCACAAGGCGCATGGGCTACTGACTGCCGCGGTCGACTGTTTTGGTTGCCTCCATTCACCCGATCAGATGGCTTCTGAGGATCATCAATTATTATCTCTCTATTAACCTCGACCACCAGCAGCCTCGAGCAATAGCAACATCTCCACCCTCACATCATCACCACGACACCAAGCCTTCCGTAGAAGCTAGCAAACGCCAGCCGACGCAAGCGCCGCAACGGCTGTAAAGATTGAGACGACCTGGATTCGGTTTCCCTCGTAAAATGAGAGGGAACCTCTGTCCGTCACTCTAGGGGATAGGAATTAGGGATAGGAGATGGAAAATAGGATGCTCTAAGTAAAACTATTTCAAAGTGTTAAACAATAGTGCAAAGCACACACACATTTATTTGCGAATTTTTAAATACAAGAAGTTATTACATGAAGTTAAATTAAAAATACTAGAAGTTATTGGTTCAGGAATTTAGGACAAAAACCAAAAACCAAAAGATGCGCGACGATTATATAGCCAACGATTGGCGGCCAGAACGATTGGCGATTTCGCGGTACCGATTTCAGGATCTGGGAATATCGGATTCCAGGGGGAGAAGAAGATTTCGAGTCTGGTAACACCGCTCACGACTTGGCTTTCACCAAGATTTACAACTCGCAAAGTGCTTCCCAGAGCTCTAGTCTCTGACTGGGGAAGGTTTCACGGAACAGAGGGCAACTATTCCAAATCCTTAATTATGGGAGGCTAGGGCCGTCGACCAAGTTAAAGGCTTTAATAGTGCACACTCCAAGTTACCGTAGAAACCTGACAGACCGAATGAATAAAAAACCCACTCTTATGTGCCCCATATCGGTCAGTTGTGGCGAGCGACGCCTCCATAAAACGTGGTCCGAATGGAGCAGAAGTTGAGTCCACTGTACCATTTTAGAGGAGGCTGAGTGAAATACCACGTATCTCACGTAACCCGGGCGAAAGAGATAGAGCGATAGTTGGAGCGAGAACGCTGCTCCATACCCATCTCAGGTGTCGTTGCGCCTGGATGTCGGTTGTTTTTTTTCAAAAATTAACGGGTTTTTTTACCCTATATTGGATCGCTATAGATTTCAATATAGGGCATTATTAGACTGAATTTAATATCCTGATATCGGTTTAACTCATAGACTGAGGTGACAATTAGACCGTTCGTGAGAGTTCTGATGACCTTACATATAGGGCGGTATCAAGATTTATCTCAGAAATACCATCAAGAATCCGACACTTCTTCACCATTTTAAAGCCCATATAGACGAAAAGGATTAAGCCACCGCCCAAGTCCTTGTAAAAATTTCATACTTCAGTCAGAGATCCTACGCTTCCACCGTGCTAGTTTCATCGAGAGCTTGTGCAGGGTCCCCAGCTCACTCTAACTCTCTTTTAAAATATCAAATTTTAAAAACAAACTATAGAACCTCGTCAACACGATGTCTCAAACCGTATGCTCCACTCACCTATCTCTTAAAGCAATTCTTCAACAGTGGAGGGATGGGTGGAAGAATCCACCGGCCTTGCCAGCAGTGGTGGATCCAGAAATTGTCCCAGGGGGTGGCCATTTGGATGACACCGCTTCTTTTTTTTATAGAAGAAATGATGACCTTGCGTTTAAAGAAGTGATGAACCCGAACAACATCATGTGATTTAATTGATGACTGACCATTATCATCGAGTCTTTTACTTAAATTCAATAACGCAAACATTGAGATACCTAATACAGTTTAATATCAGAGAAAAATCGCTTTTTGGATTTTTTTGATGAGCAAATCGGCCCAAAAAATATTCAGGTTAAATAACCATTTTTCAGTGGATATGTTACAAAGCCAGACCCTATAGTCTTTCCGATCACATACGATTCCTACGCCAGATTTTCATGCGTCGTAATGTAGAAAATTTCTTTTCCTAACAAAGCCTCACAATTATGAATTTATCACATGTAAATATATGTCGCAACAAAATAAATTCCCGCACCTTCAAAATTTCATTCATTTGGGAATATTTGCTCGAAATTTTTACCGATTTCCATTTTTTTTTCTTCCGATTGTAAAGAAAACTAATAGCCATATTACGAAAGCCAAGCGAGATTTGAAAGCTTCAACAGTACTGAGCCGGACTTTGCCGGAATTTTGGAAAAACGTAATCGCGATTTAAGTCCAAATTTGAAGCAGTCTTCGGAAGAAAACTTACCAAATAGAAAAATTTCGCGTAGAGTAGACTGTGTAGAAATTATTGTGTGGAATTTTTAAAAAATATTTCATGAAACTGGTGCTCTGGAGAGGTTGTTTGAACTGGCAGGGAGCGGTTTTACAGCCGACCGAGATGACCCTCATATAAGGAGTATGGTTTTACAAAAACGCTTCAAAACTGCTACAGTTTTCCATAATGAGCTTTAGTCGTTTAGGTCCTAATCTAATAAATTGTATGTGAACTAAGCAGGGCTGTGGAGTCGGAGTCGTACTCGGAGTCGGAAATTTTGAAAAGTTTGAACATTCGATTTTTGCATTTAATATGTCAAATTTGGCTTTTGGCCGCATTGATAGTGTTGATATTTAATTGAATACACATAAATAGGAAAATTAGGGGAACAAAGTGACGATATTATTCTTTTTTTAGTCGGAGTCGGAGACGTGGTTTTGGTAAATGCTGGAGTCGGAGTCGGACTTTTTTTCACTGACTCCACAGACTTGGAAATAAGTACTAATAATGAATTATTTTTTTGCCATCCCACCATTCATTCATAATGAACACCTAAATTCTCGAAAGCTCGCTGAAAAATAACGTGTGATCCTTTTTGCAAAGGTGCTTACCATGGTAAGAACCGGTTGATAGAACTTACGCAGCACATCACTGATTACACATAATATTCTAAGCGAAAAAATTCTACACTATTTTTTTTCACCATTTATCACATCTGTCACATTCGATTTTTGTGAGAAACCTTGTTAAGTTTGTCACATTTTCATTGTAACCATTGTCGATTGGTTCATACATTCTACTAATTTGACCATCGTATGTTTCAACTGTCTCATCAGATACAATTGAGTTTGTCACATGTTCATTTTCATTGTAAATGTTGTCGACTGTTTTGTATATTGTGTCATCTTTGCTGTTTGTATTTTCACGATCAGAATGAGCACTATTGTGACCATCGTATGTTTCATCCGTCTCTTCAGATACAATTGAGTTTGTCACATGTTCATTTTCATTGTAAATGTTGGCGACTGTTTTGTATATCGTGTCATCTTTGCTGTTTGTATTTTCACGATCAGAATGAGCACTATTGTGACCATCGTATGTTTCATCCGTCTCTTCAGATACAATTGAGTTTGTCACATGTTCATTTTCATTGTAAATGTTGTCGACTGTTTTGTATATTGTGTCATCTTTGCTGTTTGTATTTTCACGATCAGAATGAGCACTATTGTGACCATCGTATGTTTCAACTGTCTCATCAGATACAATTGAGTTTGTCACATGTTCATTTTCATTGTAAATGTTGTCGACTGTTTTGTATATTGTGTCATCTTTGCTGTTTGTATTTTCACGATCAGAATGAGCACTATTGTGACCATCGTATGTTTCATCCGTCTCTTCAGATACAATTGAGTTTGTCACATGTTCATTTTCATTGTAAATGTTATCGACTGTTTTGTATATCGTGTCATCTTTGCTGTTTGTATTTTCACAATCAGAATGAGCACTATTGTGACCATCGTATGCTTCACCTGTCTCATCAGAGACAATTGAGTGTGTCACATGTTAATTTTCATTGTAAATGTTATCGACTGTTTTGTATATCGTGTCATCTTTGCTGTTTGTATTTTCACAATCAGAATGAGCACTATTGTGACCATTGCATGCTTCGCCTGTCTCATCAGAGACAATTGAGTGTGTCACATGTTCATTTTCATTGTAAACATTTTCAGCTGGTGTAAACAATCTTAAGCCATCTTTTTCATTCCATTGTACATGCATACATAAATGATTTTTCTCATTATGATAACAGATCTTAGTACCGATGTTGTACATTCCTTGTTGGCCAAAATTGTGTTGTTCAACATTACAGCCACGTTCATCACTCATATCAAGACAATTTGTGAATCCGTCACAGAATGTGTCGATTGGGTCGATATGCCCCGACTATTCACTATTTCATTTGATTAAATACATTTATCAGATTCATTGAAATATTCTTCATAATATTTGTCAGAATTCATAGGGTATAAAATACTGCGGCTTTCAGTAGATATTGCTCCCGATATAAATCACCATTTTATCATGTAACTGAGTTAATGTTTTCAAGTCATTGTGACACATATGTAATAATAAGTCAACTTGAAGACGGACAATGGGTTGACGACCGTTCCCATTTAATTCGACACTTTCGTATGTGCATGCTTGCAAATTAAATTGTTCGATTGCAATACCGATTTAGACTCACCTCAAAATGGATGTGAATAAATATAGTCAAAGCTTACCGATTTCTACACTGACGTATTATCAGTAAAAACACTTGACATCGTACGACTAATTCCTCAAAAGTTTTCAGTGTCGGTTCAATTGTGGCAATCCTTTTTTAGTGATAAAAATATCTTGATTTGGGCGTAATGTATTAGAAAATAAGCTGGCACTAAATGGTTCATGAAATGACAAATATTTTAATGTTACAGTTGAAGGCGTTCCAATTTTAGCAAAAAAAAACCAAAAATCAAAGATGTGAAGCAATATTTCTTTTTAATTGCTCAACTCCGACACCTAAATACTTGCTCCAGCTCCGCTCCATGTTTATTTATATAGGTGTTATTTAATATATATTATTGATTGAGTAGGCATTTACTTGGTAGAACTCCATTATAATACGGAAAGAAAAATAGCAATGTATTTTAATTCTACATAAATTATTTTATATATTTGTTGATAGCTATTTCGGCTTACGCCTTCGTCAGAACTAGTTCTGCTTCGCACGCTTGCCTTCGACATGACGCGACAATCGGGACAATGAGTCATGTTTTTTCGTGCGTGCAGCGGGCGTTCATCGATTTATAAGACGTTGTCACGTCAAAAAATGTATTGTTGTAAGCGAGAGCGCGGATAAGCGATAGAGAGGCACGATCGGCCTACCGTTCGGATTGTGCCGCATCTATCTCTCTTCCACTCGATTGGTCGATGCGTCTGAGTAGAAAAGAGACAGCGGCAGCACACAACTTATACACCTACAGTACCTACACGTGATCTGTTTACAACTGTTTATAAAGTGAAGTGAAATGTTAATGTGGTTTTCATTGTTTATATTACAACAACAATTGCGGCAATAAAGTATGCAATCATTTCATCAATGTTTTCTTATGACGTTGTCACGTTAAACTATCGTCCGTTAACCGACTTTACAGACAACCAATTTTTTCTTGATTATTGATTATTATGTAAAGGCAAAAATCAATCACTAGCTCGAGTTCATTGGCAGAAAGAATAGTTTGAAACAAAATGGTTATATTGCGTTATTGTCTGCCCTACGAATGATCCTTGTTATCATACCGCCTGGACGGCTCGAAACGAGATTCGCAGAATTTTTTGTAGGATTTTTGGATATTTTTGATGTCCGGAAAATTGCACGGATGTACTTGAGCTGACGCGTAGTAAACAGTTTGCATCATTTGTGTACAAAAATAACATTAGGTTCAAAAATCCCGTTAACTATAAACAAACCCATTTAATTCTTCAAACCCGTTTGCATCAAAATTCGATAATTTACGAGGACTACGATTATAGCAATTAACCTTGGTGATCTACTTTTGTGGGAGGCCCACAATATAATTTTGGAGGCCTCTTTTTTCGAATGATACTTTCATTCATTACGAGTCATTTCTCAAAATTGTAATTCTTATTTAACGCGAGTATAGTTTGAATAATTAACGGTATTCCCAGCAGTTCACTAGACACAGATGAGTCCCACTGGTCATTCAATATTACTGTTTTGAATATGAATTATGACAGCATAAAATAATATTCCAAACAAAATAAGTGTCAGAACTATTTTTCGAATCATGTAAGTTTAGCTCTATTAATGTATGTATGTAATTTTTGAGGCCCCATGCGCGCGCTTTTTTCGCTTTTAATTATAATGAGGGTAATCCGGCACTGCTAACGGATGTTATCTTTGGATTTTAAAAATTAAAATATTTTTGATAAGCTTATTATCAATTAACATAATCTTGATATATCGATATTACGTTTTTAATTAAAAATTTATCGATTTTGTTATTTTTTTATCAGATTCCCGTGAAAAACGAGTGATATTGATAGTAAAAAAAATAAAAACACATTTAACCTTCGAAAGATAGTCCATGAAAAATTAAGTGTGATCCGAAGGGGGGGTCTAAAAATACCCCAAGCTTTATTGCAAGGCTGCAAAAATATGACTCCAAAACCAACATTGACCAAAAACACGATTTTTTCCTAACATTCCTAATTATATATCAACCAACCAATCCTGTCAATTGCCAAATTTGATTTATAATATGCAAAAATAAAAACTTTTTAAATTTTCCGAGTACGACTCCAACTCCGACTTCACATCCCTTCATTATTGGCATAGATTGTATTGAAAAAAAATGTCATATTTTGCTTAAACGTATCTTAAAACATCGTTCTAAAGAGATATTTAAGATCGATAGTTTTCTTATAATTATTCATATTTTAAGACGCGTATGAAACAGACATTGTGTTTGCAATGATGTTCATGACAAACTGTCGTTATCATAACTTTGAGTACGAGCGCTTATCTACGCCATTTAATGTAAAAAGTATCCATTAGATTTGTAACGTACGTTTGTACGAGGCGCGTTTTAGATAATATAATGTTATATTATCACGCACGGGCAATGAAATTCTAATCCTGGCAATTTGTAGCGGCGATATACATAAATAGTTTTCGGCCAATAATAATCTGACTTTTTTTCTTTTTTATTTAATTGCAACGAAACTAGTCAGTAAAAATTATATTTTTTTAGTGCACAAAGTGTAAAAAACAATGATTTAAGGGTATTTCAATAGGGACACTCAAAATATGTTACTTTGTCCTGCTGAGTAGATTATTCATTGTTTAGTGGCCAAATTTGAGTCAACCAGTTTGGTAAATAATCGGCCAACACCTACCTGTACGTCATCAAAATACAATATCTGGTGAAAACATTGCTGCTGTGTGTGAAAGTGTACAGGAAAACCCAAGTCAGCTTATTTCTCGTTGTTCACAAGAACTTGGCTTTTCTGCGACTTCAACTTGGCGAATTTTGAATCGGGCCTTATGTCTGCACCCGTATAAAATCCAACTAACCGAGGAACTTCAGGTAAACGACCGCAGACAACGCCTGATTGGGTTCTGGAGCAGTTGGAAGTTTACCCAAATTTGTCAAAAAAGTCAACTTTAGCGACAAGGCCCATTTTATAATGAATGGATATTGGCAGACATTTGATGCTATATTCCATATTTAATGCCGTAAAATATACTTACAAATGAAATTTAAATTTAGTCGAAATCTCACAAACAACTTGTTTTATTTACATTTCAAAACTAAGCGTCCTTATAAAAAGACCCTTTATTAAGATAAAGTGGCAGTGGTGGTAAATTGTCTTACCCACCGGGAAGCCGATGTTAATCATCGGATTGACTATCTGTGCAGATATTAAATTAATTAAAATTATGTTTCTTATCTTATCTAGTTCAAAGTCGAGTCATTGTCAATTTGAATTTTCACGCATTTTGCTCGTGTTCAGATGAGTTTAAGATTGAGTCGAAAAATCTTTATGTTTATACATTGGGACATGAATTCGTGGTTTTCATCACAACCCTTACAATGATCACCGCAAAAGACTTAACCCTTTAAACGCCAAGCCAATTCCATGGATTTGCTCCAAACGCCACCATTTTCAACCATCGTTTTCTTCCATGAAAATACCACGTAACATATCTGGAAAATCATTTTATACCCCACTAATTTTTTGTTTTCAAATAAAAAATCAAAATAGGAATATTTTCTATATTAAAGTGCAGGTCCTAGTGGAATTTGTTAGCTTAACCTCAAATAAAATAAAAAATTGGCTTAACATATCGATATTTTAACAATCACATTGCCTTGAAAAGATGTGTCTGCATTAGGTGTCATTTTAAAATACGATATTTATTCAAAAATAAACTTCTAGTGGCGTTTGCGTGCCTGCACGCCGTGGCGTATGATAGGTTATGGAGGTACACCTTAATCTTTTTGAGCGAAAGATGCGTTCCGTAGAATATCGCACAAATATGCTATGGCCTATTATCGGAACATAACATGTACAAGGACGTACACGTCAAGGTCATACTGTGATAAACAGGTGAAAAACTAGATTTTGCACGTACAGTGTGTGACCAACGTGCTGTTGATTGCATTATGTAGGTTGAAATAGTTCCAGAACTTTGAAGTCGGACAAAAAAAGTTACAGGTTGGTAAAGTTGCTTCCAATTCTTATATTATATGTAGTCAGATTAAATAAAATAAATTATATTCTTCGACTTCATCCTGAGGAAGTCAATTCCACCTGACCAAGGAGTAACCGTTGCTCCCAACCTGAAACTGTGTGACCTCGAGTATGCCGACGACGCTGTCATCTTTGACAAATCAGTTGCGGGTATCCAGGAAACAATGGATAGACTGCAGAGCAACTCGTATCGCGTTGGCCTCAAAGTCAACGCGAGTAAAACCAATGTGCTATGCAACAGCGCCTGTCCAGATCTAGACTACTCTCTGATGAGTGCGGGGCAAGAAATCGATAGAGTCGATGGTTTTAGGTACTTGGGAGTACACATCACGGGAGATGGCAACCCGCGTAATGAGCTCGCGATCCGATTAAGGATAGCTGGAGCAACATTTAATTAAATGCGGAAAGTCTGGGACTCACGGCTGTACTCGGCCAGAACCGAGTGCCACTTATTCAACGCATGCATACTGACTGTGCTGCTTTACAGTTGCGAGTCATGGCACATCACAAAAGCGCAGGGTAACCGTATACTGTGCTTCGAAAACAGATGCCTGCGGCGAATACTAAGAGTACAGTGGTTTGACTTTGTCAGGAATACGGAGGTAAGAGAGCGGACAAACCAGCCCCTTATTACGTCTAAAATTAAAAGGCGACGATGGACCTGGCTTGGACATGTGCTGCGGATGTCCCAAGGGAGACTGAATCCTGCCTGCCTCTTCTATCAACCTGATGGATCCCGACGCCGCGGAAGGCCTCTGATGACCATCCATAGGATGTACTCAGGAGAGCTAAGGGACGCCGGGATGACCTGGGAAGATGCGAGGAGGTTGGCGGGAGACAGAGAGTCTTGGAGGCACCGTGTGGCGGCCATATGCTCCGAATAGGGAAGGGGAAACTAGACCGTTTTAAATTCGTATTAAAAATACATGTGCACATTTTCAATAAGAAAATACAAATACTTTTTTAGTTTTTATTTTCAATTTCAAAAGGATGGTTTTTATGGACTTTCCTTTAAAAAATTAAAAATTACTAAATCGAAAAGAGCAAACAAAAAATATCTTTAAGGGAAACCAAAAGTTCAAGAGTTTAAGTGGGTATTATAATTAATGTACATATAATTAAAATAAACAGATTTATAAGTTTAAACCAGGGGTTCCCAAAGTGGTCCGTACGGACCCCCAGGGGTCCGCGAGGGACTGACAGGGGGTCCCTGTCAGTAGAAAAATAAAAGGGGGTCCACGAGATGTAAATGGGGGTCCACGGATTTATTTGATAAAATAAATTTGAAAAAATTTGCATTTAGTCACATAAAATCAAAACAAACATCTGTATATTCAGGTAATACTGTACAAGACATATTACAGGAAGAGTTAATAGGACTTAGCACAGACGAAGAACTCAAGGTAGAATTTAGAAAGGGTTACCAGCAGTTTTGGCTGCAGAAAGATATCCCTGTGACTTATCCTGCGTTATGTTATGGGCCATCGTAAGATTTTTTAATATCTTTACCTTCTACATACCTCGTGGAAAGAGGCTTCAGTGCGGTAACTAATTTTCTTACGAAAAAAAGGAACAGGTTGCAAATTACAGAACGTGGTGATTTACGACTATACCTCACTAATTTAAAGCCAAATATTGACCAACTTATAATCTCATTAATGAGAGGGATGAACCTGACGCTCCGGAAAAAGAATTCTTTTTTAATATTATTTTTATTAAAGAATTCTTATTTATTATAATATGTTTCAATTATGTTTTGTACGATTACTTGTTTGTTGTTTGTTTCTTTGTTTACTTGTTTATTTATTTATTTACTTACACTTCATTTTGATTAAATAAAAATTCAATGAAGAACTAATAAAAAACAAATTTATTTTCACTGTCCACTATACAAAAACTTATCGAATTGTGCTCATATTTGTGTTTGAAAAGTTTAGAAAACTTCATTATTAGGCAACCGGTAGAGGGGGGGGTCCACCAAAAATGAAATTCTGGTTTAGGGGTCCACGGGGGAAATAAGTTTGGGAACCTATGGTTTAAACCAAACACACATAGAAAGCACACATTGTTTGATTAGGATTCCTTATTTTTTAATCCGATTTTTAAAAAAGGGTGATTTTCATTGGCAAAGGCGTGAAAATGGATTTGAAGAAAAAAACCTTTTTTCTACCTGTTCTGATATTTCAGAAATTTTTAAGTATAGTGAAAATTGATTGATGTTTCGTGAAAAACGTGCTCAACCTAAAACCAGCTAAAAGGATCCCCCACGTAAATGGCTTAGTCAGGGCAAAAATGCTCTGATTAAGCCATTTACGTTATTTAAGGGCTTAGATGCCTTCGATCCCTTAT
The DNA here is from genome assembly GCA_028554975.1 of Himalopsyche kuldschensis. Taxonomy (NCBI): domain Eukaryota; kingdom Metazoa; phylum Arthropoda; class Insecta; order Trichoptera; family Rhyacophilidae; genus Himalopsyche; species Himalopsyche kuldschensis. The sequence continues at coordinate 116,282 of JAHFWI010000113.1, forward strand.
GAAAGCAATCCCATGCTAATTTCCATACCACATGACTTTAACAGCGTATTTACGAATCCTCGATTATGGTTGGCACACTGTTTAAAATATTATCTCAATTTTACACCTTGATTGGCTATCATAAAATGAATATTAGTTAAATTTTTCTAATGCTGTTATGAATAATTTTTATTTATTCAATTGGTTTAAAGCATATATGCATGCAAAATAATATTTACGTAAATATTGTGAATAATTTATCAAGAGTTTTGATAGCCCTGACGACCACTATAGATTTTTTGTTGATTATCTTTTAAGAAAACTAATAAAACGTAAACTTTATATTCCTTTTGTGAGCCTTAAGGCAGTATTCTGATCTAGAGGCTGAAATTTTAGGTGTTTTTGCAAATGCTATAGAAAAAAAAATAATAACAATTTTGGAGTCCATTTTTTTTTACCAGATATTTATTAATATTTTTAAAATATTCAAACCAAAAAACTAATAACCTAAGAAGTTACAGGCTGGTAAAGTAGGGGGTCTCAAAAAAATGACGCTCCATAGTTGCCACGATTCCAACTTTTTTAGTCACTTAAAATTTAATTAAAAAATATATCCTTAATTAGTAAAGATGAAATTTTCGCACATATTAAAGAAATGTAAAAATATTAATTTTTCGCAAAATGGTAGAGGTTTGAAAAAAATAATCGTTTTTTTCCTGTTTTTTTGAGACTACCGAATTTTTTAAAAATATTAAAAATTGTTTTTTTTATATAATCTTAATATGCGCTAAAACTGGATGTATTGAGAAGGTTCACACCAAATTTCATGTTAATCGGTTTAGTAAAACTTGACATATCATGGCAACTATTTTGAATAAAGTATTTATTTAATCCGCAATTCCTGCACCATACAATGGGCCTTTCTCTTCTTCAAAATAAGCATTTTTAGATGTTTTTTCTGTGTTCATCGGTATTTTAAATAAATATTAAGAATAAATATTTTTTACAAAGGGAACCCGAGTTCAGGTAGTCGAAAAATTTCTGCCGTATCGTTAGATACTACGTCACTAAAGTAGCTGTATCTCTGAAAATACTCGAAATTTCGAAAAGTCCTTTAATGGGCATATTCTTAAAGGTTTGAACTTTGATAAAATGCAAAAAAAAAAATGATTTCTCCAAAATCCTAGACCAGAATACTGCCTTAAGAGATCTCGGATACATATTCGATGTGATATTTAGAGAAATATTATTTCTTGGCGCCTTAAACATTGTTTCCCACCGGTGAGTTCTTAGCTGGCAGAGCGGTAATTTTTTTTAAAGGTTTGGATAAATTTAAAGCCGCCCAGATTGGTTTGGTGCTATGTCATTTAAGTAGCTATATCTCTGAAAAAAATTGGAAAAACCAATTTCTCGGAATTTTCCACCAGATCTTATCAACATTGCCAAATTTTAATCGATTGGTTTTTTTAATTTTCCATGACGTTGAAGGCCACGTAATTAATATTATCATTTTCAATCGATTCTTCAATAATAAGTCATATCTAGCCCACCAATTGTATTTGTCAGCATTTCCGCGTATCAGCTGGTTATCAGTACAAACGATACGACATTAAAAATAGCCGAAGATTATAATTCACCGACTCAAATCATTAAAACTCGTCACAAAATTGTGCAAAAACAAAATGATTCATTCTAGAAAAATGTCAATCGTTTGAACGACACCCAATCATCTTTTTACACGGCGTCACGTTCTTCAGACAGTCGTGCAAAATAAACCGTGGATAAGAAGAAAAAGAACCCATAAAGTATTGCAGATGGATTCGATTACTCAAAATCAACTCGAATTACGAAATTATTGAATTCAAGAATAAATCGAATTTGTTCATTGCCTATTTTTTATTCATCATGTCCGCTCCCAACTTGGAGCATATGAACTCCTCGTAGATTTTATTTCAGCGTAATTTTTTATCTCTACGAGAACTGCTCGTTACTCAACCACTCTTTTGAAGAGAATAGGGATCAAAAGGATACGAGGACTTTGACAGGACTAGTGATGATAGAGGACATGTTGCCGCTATAAGCGAAACCGGTCACTGATCTGATATTTTTTTTAAACAATGTCTGCTCTTCACTTGGAACATATGACGTACCACGGAGTTTATCTCAGCATATTTTTTTTCTACGAGGACTGCTCGTTACGCAATTACTGAACCAATCTCTTTACGAAGAGAGAAGGGATTGAAATGATACGAATACTTGGATAGGAATAGTGATGATAATGCTCGCCATGACCGAAACCGGTCATGATCCAATAAATTTAATGTAGAATAAGTACAATAAGTGATATTATTTTTACTATAATTCCTTAATTAAAAGCGACCAGAGAAAGTTCATCGAAAATAACATCGCATTTAAACAGGGCTGTGGAGTCGGTAAAAAAAAGTCCGACTCCGACTCCGACAACAAAAAGGTTAATATCGTCACTTTTTTCCCTAAATTTCTTATGTATGTGTATTCAATTAAATATTAACCCTATCAATGCGGCCAAAAGCCAAATTTGACATATTAAATGCAAAAATAAAAAGTTCAAACTTTTAAAAATTTCCGACTCCGAGTACGACTCCACAGCCCTGTATTTAAATTCATATGAAAACTCCACAAAAATTTTCCATAAAATTATATTAATCGGAATTATTGGATTGGAAAACAAATAAGATATAGTTAATAAAATAATTTTATTGAATGTTCATATTATATATGAGCATGAATTCATTTATATTGAATTGGATTTCTAAGAAAGAATCACTACATACAGTTTTTGCAAGTCTATTTCACCCTTTTGCAAATGAGATTCATCCTTTTGCAGTACTGAGTCCTGTTGATTTGTCAGTGTTCAATTTTACACATTATTGCACTTGAAAAGTCTGAAGATGCCGAAAGGTGAAACTCATATTTTCAGCGAAAAAACACAATGAAAATTAAAACAATTCAGATTTGATATTGTATTTTCATCAAGCACCTTCAGTCGAAGTCTTTAATAAGATTTTAAAATACTTAATCCAACCATGCGTATGAATATTTTAAAACTTTAGAGTAATTACATCTAAAGTCACAAACTTGAGTCAATTGATCTGTCAGTTCAAGTTCATTCCTGCACTACAAGGAACGGGGTGATAGAATCAAAACTCAATTGTCTTTGAAGAACGAATGAAAAAAATGGTCCCGTAATCCATTTTGACAAACTTAATTTCATAATTTAAAATGTTAAAATGTTAGAATTTATCTTGCTTCATTACTTAAGCAAACTTTGCGATAGTAAGTCTGAAGATGCCTCTGAAAGAGGCGAAACACGTGTCACAATTAGTTACACAATACGTGGAATAATCAAAGTTATTTTAAATTTTATATTAAAATGAACTTCCACAAAGTTACCGCCGAAACCATCGAAAATATCTGTATGTACAAATTTGTTGAGGTTTGCTCGAAAGGATTGGGATTCTGTCCCGTGACCATATATCCATAAATTACCCCAAATTCAAACGATTCAAATTTCATCAAGCACCTTCAGTCGAAATTCTTAATTACATTTTAAAATACTTAAATCAATCATTCTTATGTATCTTTTCATGTTTTTTAAAACTTTTAGAGAACTTACACTTAAAGTCACAAACATTACATGAAAAGGGCATGCTTTTCGAATGAACCAAAACGTGACTCTTCAATGTAGATGACCGAACACATTCAAAATCACACAAACTACATCTGTAGGGCTTATCATTCGCGTGAATTCTCTTGTGCACTTTTAAATTCCCGGACTGCTTGCACGTAAACTCGCACAAGTCACATTTGAGACACTTCTCAGCAGCGTGACTCATCTCGTGAATCTTGAGCGAGTTTGAATGGGCACATTTATAGTCACAATCTTTGCACTTGAACGGTTTTTCATCAGAATGGGTCATCTGATGTCTTTTTAAGTCATTAATACGATTGCAACTGTATTCACACAACTTACAGTTGAACAGGGAATTACCTTCGTGTTTCATTCGATGCGTTTTTAAGTGGCAAGCGTGATTACAAGTAAAGTCACAATCTGGACACTTGAATCGTTTTTCTTCAGAATGTATCAATTTGTGACACTTCAGAGCGCTTAATAGTGTCGATTTGTATCCACATTTGTCGCATTTGTGAGGTTTTTCTCCTGAATGTAGCATTGAATGTCTTTTTAAATCGTTTGATCGTGTACATTTATAGCTACAGACATTGCATTCGAAAGGGGTTTCCCCGGTATGTTTAAGTTTATGTGTTTTCATATGCGAAGAAGAATTACTTCTGTATTCACATATATTGCAAGTAAATTTTCGTTCACTCGAATGAACCTTCTTGTGCCTCACGATTTGGACATAAAGTTTGCACCTATAGTCACACTGGTCGCACTCGAATGGTTTTTCGTCTGTATGAACCATTTGGTGGTTCTTTAAATGTGACATAAACTTGCAGATATAATCACATTCATTGCATTTGATGAAATTTTTGATTGGGTCTTTAGAATTTTGTTGGTTTTCTGCAATCTTTTCAACAGTCTCGTCATCATTTGGAGTAGCATCAAGTTTGCTTGAAATAACTTCTTTTTTAACGTCCAATTCGATAATTTTTATATTTGATTCAGAAACTTCGCTTTTAACTTTAGTTAATTTCTGTGTACTCTTTGAAATGACGTCCTGAAATATCAAATTTGTAATGATTAAATTAAATTCCTGACGGAACTTCTAGTTACTCAGTAGCTCAAGCTCTATTTTAAAAAGAGTAGGGGTTAACAGGATACGAGGACTAGTGATGAGCTAATCGCCCTCGCTACACTCTGTGATGGAGAGATTAGGTAAGATGGGATTTTTAACACCAAAAATACCTATTGATTTTGAAAAGATTCGATTCATGGACTGTAAACAGCTCATACCAAAACTCGAACCCAGCTAGTCCGTCACGGGAAGTCAACGACGTTGACTACTGCACCACGGACCGGGCAAATTTTTTTATTAATATTAATGAGATAACAGATTGATAATTTGAACAAAGGAAAGAGTACATGCTGTGCCGAGTTAACCATATTCACGATGAGTAAAACCGGTCCTGATCTCAAAAAAATAGGAGTATTCGAAAAAAAAAGGCTTTTTTATCAAAATAGATAATTCTTTTCCACCAAGCCACTGTCAATTGACACAAGGACTGTCAGTTTCTAAAAAATAATTCAAGTTGGAAAAATTCTAAAATAAACTTATGATATTTCTATCACAAAATTCACCTGGTTTTCTTGCCCACTTTCAGATAATGAGTTTTCACCAACATTGTCTGGTTTTTCTTGTTTAATAATGGGTTTCATTTTGATTTTACACTGTGACGACAGATTGGTATTCGCCTCTTTCAAAGGCATCTAGAAGATGTAAAACAAACGATTGTAATATCGCAAAGTTTGCTTAAGTAATGACGAATTAAGTACTTAAGCAAACTTTGACCAAAAAAAAAAAATGATGCACAGGCCTCGAACTTACGCACGTTTTTATTGATCGAGTCGGCATTTACTTGGTAGAACTCCATTATAACACGGTAAGAACAATAACAATGTATTTCAATACATACGCCTTCGTCAAACTATGTTTTAAACGTGTATTAGCACACATTTTGCAGAGGTTTTAATCGTTTAAACAGAATTGTCTAATATAATAATAATTAATTTCACGGAATAATCAACGTTTTTTATATTAAACTTATGATAATTCTATCAAAAATCACCTGGTTTTTCTTCCCACTTTCAGATAATGAGTTCTCACCAACATTGTCTGGTTTTTTCTTGTTTAATAATGGGTTGATTGCTTAGTGGAACTCCATTATCATTCGACAGCTGAAAGTTTGCTCCGAATGGGTTTCTAGGCGATTTTACATCCTAAAAAAAGTCATAAAACGACAGAAATTCAAAAGATGTCAACCGAGTTTTATTCATAAAATATTATCTGCCAAATTTGTCGAGACGAAGCAAACGTTTAAAATTTTGCCTAGTTCGCCATTGTTATGCTCACGATTCCCCTTTAAATAATTCTTAAAAATTTTAATTTGACGAAGGCGTGCATCAAATTTATTAATAAAATTGTCATTTATTTGTTTAAATGTTGCCAATTCAAGTCATTCGAGAGATAGTATTATAGTCATTGTAAAGAATTATATATAAACTAGTAGCTTACCCGACGTCGGATAAGGACCCATTCGACATAATTTTCATTTAAATATTCTTTATATGTTATCATCTGGTCATTAATATTTTCAAAAATACCTTCACGTAAATAATAAACATTATTAATTATAACAAACCCACTTAAATCATTGAAACTTGTATTCATTCAAATTTCGCTAATTTACAGACCCACATACATACATACGCCATTTCGGTTTTATATATAAGAAGATAGTAAAAAATACATTGGATACTTAGTAAAGTTGTGCTAATGTGCAATCCTTATTGTTATCTCTATTCACCCGCCAGTCTCTATACTTATTACTTTGGCAAAAATTACGTTTTGGTTGGTCAACTTTGTATTAACCGTATTCTAGCATATCTGACAACTTCAGAATCATATTTTATTGAATTACGAAGTAAACAGAATTTCGGAGATCTTCTGCACACTTGATTTACTAAATTTAATTGATATAGTTCTATGATTGTCATCATTATTTCCATCATTAAATCATTAGGTAAATTTGCAGAATACAGACACGTGGCTAATATTGTTCTGACGCTACTTTTGATGGTAGTTTTGGATTTTGTGGTCGTGGTGTAGTTTTGAAGTTTGCAGTTTTGTGCGTTTTTCACCAAATTTTCGGTACGCATGCGGCAAAACTGTGGTTGTGCGGGGCAATAAGAAGGTTAGGTTAGGTTAGGTTAAAAGAAGATAAAAAATTTCGATGGCCTAACCTAACCTAACCTATACCATCTTGCAATGCAACCAACTACAACCACATGAAAGACACCACTGAGCTACTCGCGAATGGCCGACCGCTCGACGGTGAAAAACGCACAAAATTGCAAACTTCAAAACTACACCGCGACCACAAAATCTAACGAAATCCATCTGCGCCAAGCTATACATGTCCAAAATGAAGCAAGGAATCCAAAACTACCATCAAAATTAGCCACGTGTCTGTATTCTGCAAATTTACCGATCATTAAGATCATTATACATCAATAGAATGGTTTGAGTTGTGAGAAACCATGTATATAAAACATTTTACTTGCCCATCGTTACAAGTGTATTTTATCTTTTGAATTAATTAGTATAATAAATCCAAACTTCAAACGATTACCTCAAACCAGGATCAAGAGCAGTTAGAACCTTTCAAAGTAATATGTCGATATGTCATCATTTACATTTCGTTTCTATAAATTATGATAATTTATATGTGAAGGAAATACTTGAAAACCTAACCTCAAAAATGTGTTCGCCTTGTGTTTGATCAATCGGGACCTCAAACCAAACTTCATTCGATGTTTGTTCGTTTGTTTCATAACTTTCATCGATCGGTTCCAGTTTTATATCCATTTTTCATTTGGTCGATTAAATAACATAATAAAAAGACAAGATGCGTCTGGCCATAGACAAATGGAAAGCAATAAAGTTGTCTATGGTCTGCTTTGATTTATTTTTCCTTATTTTAACCGTTCTTAAGCTAACGACCATAATTATGTAAAAGCTTTTACAGCTAAGAACCCACTGGTGGGCAAAAGAATGTGTAAGGAGTCAAAAAATATTATTTCTCAAATTATCACATTGAATATGTATTCGACATTTCTTAAGGCAGTATTCTGGTCTTTTTACATATTATCAAAGCTCAAACTTTTAAGAATATGCCCTTTCAAGGACTTTTCGAAAATCCGAGTATTTTCAGAGATACAGCTACTTTAGTGACGTAGTATCTAACGGGTCTGGGTGGAGCGAAGCTTCGCTTAAAACTTTATACACGATTATCTCGAAACTACCTTTTTCAAAATAGTTGCCATGATATCTCAAGTTTAACTGAACCGATTTACATAAAATTTGGTGTGAATCTTCTTAATATATCCAGTTATAGCGCATATTAAGATTATATAAAAAACACAATTTTTACTATTACAAAAAAATTCGGAAGTCTCAAAAAAACAGAAAAAATCGATTTTTTTTTTCAAACCTCTGCCATTTTGCGAAAAATAAATATTTTTACATTTCTCTGATATGCGCGGAAATGACATCTTTACCAATTAAGGATATATTTTTTAATTATATTTGAGGTGACTAGAAAAGTTGGAATCGTGGCAACTATGGAGCGTCATTTTTTTGAGACCCCCTACTTTACAAGTCTGTAACTTTTTAGATAAAATTGTTATTCCTATTTATTTTCTATAGCACTTGCAAAAACACCAGCCTCTAGACCAGAAAACTGCCTTAAGACTCACAAAATGAATATAAATTCTTCGTTTAAATAGTTTTCTTAAAAGATATTCAACAAAAAGTGTGTAGAGGTTAACAGTGCTGTCAAAACTTTTGATAAAATATTCACAATATTACATTCATATATATACATATGATTCAAACCAATTGAATAAATACAAATTATTCATCAAGTTATAAGGAAAATTAAACAAAAAATCATTTTTTGATAGCCAGTCGGGGTGCAAAATTGACATTATATTATAAACTGTGTGTGACTACCCTTATCGATTCGTTAATACACTCTAAGAGCTATGTGGTATGGTAATTAACATGGGATTGCTTTCATAAGGGATCAAAGACATCTAAGCCCTTAAATAACGTAAGTTAAGGGTCTTTTTATAAGGACGCTTAGTTTTGAAATTTAAATAAAACAAGATGTTTGTGAGATTTCGACTAAATTTTAATTTCATTTGTAAGTATATTTTACGGCATTAAATATGGAATACAGCATCAAATGTCTGCCAATATCCATTCATTATAAAATGGGCCATGTCGCTAAAGATGACTTTTTTGACAAATTTGGGTAAACTTCGAACTGCTCCAGAACCCAATCAGGCGTTGTCTGCGGTCGTTTACCTGAAGTTCCTCGGTTAGTTGGATTTTATACGGGTGCAGACATAAGGCCCGATTCAAAATTCGCCAAGTTGAAGTCGCAGAAAAGCCAAGTTCTTGTGAACGACGAGAAATAAGCTGCCTTGGGTTTTCCTGTACACTTTCACACACAGCAGCAATGTTTTCACCAGATATTGTATTTTGATGACGTACAGGTAGGTGTTGGCCGATTATTTACCAAACTGGTTGACTCAAATTTGGCCACTAAACAATAAAAATCTACTCAGCAGGACAAAGAAACATATTTTGAGCGTCCCTATTGAAATACCCTTAAATCATTGTTTTTTACACTTTTTGCACTAAAAAAATATAATTTTTACTGACTAGTTTCGTTGCAATTAAATAAAAAAGAAAAAAAGTCAGATTATTATTGGCCAAAAACTATTTATGTATATCGCCGCTACAAATTACCAGGATTAGAATTTCATTGCCCGTGCGTGATAATATAACGTTACATTATCTAAAACGCGCCTCGTACAAACGTACGTTTCAAATCTAATGGATACTTTTTACATTAAATGGCGTAGATAAGCGCTCGTACTCAAAGTTATGATAACGCCAGTTTGTCATGAACATCATTGCAAACACAATGCCTGTTTCATACGCGTCTTATTGAAATCCCCCTTTAGTTTTACGGTATTGTCCTTTCAAAATTTTTGAAAAAGACTTAGCGTACAGGGCAAAAAGTGTGGAATTCTTCTAACTGGTAACAGGTTAAAAACAATTGTTGACTGTTACATAATACTTTTATTAAGTTCTAAAAATTCTAACATATAATGCAATACTTTACAGATTACTGCAAACCTAACCTCAATTACAATTCATCTCAAAATTATAAGATAAAAACTTTAAGGTTATCGAAATTTCCATGTTATTAGTATTTACGATACTAGATTCTAAGTAAGCGATAATTATAATTTACTTACAAAATTCATTGAAACTTAATTACATCAAAATTTTCGCTAATTTATACAGATTACGACCATAACAATAAAACTGCATGATCTTCCTTTATTTTTATATGTAAACTAGCTGTACCCTGCGCGCGTTGCTACGCCAGCAATTGGCGGGGGATTGGGGGGGGGGAGGGGGTGTACGCCAGAAAGTTTCGCGGAATTGTACTCGAGAAATTTATAAAAAATCGTTTTTGGGGGAGGGGGTTGTTTGGCGGGGTGGGGTTGGGAGGGCGTATGGGGGGTATGCCAGAAACCTTCGAAGGAGTGAACTCGAAAAATTTCTAAGGTTTAAAAAAAAATTGGGGGTGGAGGTTGGTGGAAAGGGTTGGTTGGCCAGAAACCATTGCGGGAGTGTACTCAATAAATTTGTAAAGTTTCACATCGATCGGTCGAGGGTTTAGTAGTCCATAGCGGACATACACACAGACATTCATTTTTATATATATATAAGACGATACAAACTGTTAAATTACATCCGTGCACTTGAAATGCCTGAAGATGCGCAAAGACGAAACCCACATCGTAAGCGACAAAACTTCAAATTTGATTTTTATTTCCTTTTTTCACCGATCCGCAGGTGTAAAAAGGTTGGGGAACACTGTTCTAGACTCTTCTAGTCTTGTCTCCGAGGCTGTGGAGTCGTTAAAAAATATTACAACTCCGACTCTAGCATTTCCTAAAACACGACTCCGACTCTTACTCTAACATTGACCATAAACACGACTCCGACTCCAACTCCAAGACTAAAAAAAGTTTAATTTACGTCGCGTTTTTTCCCCTACATTTCCTATTAATGTGTATTCAGCAGGGCTGTGGAGTCAGTGAAAAAACCACGACTCCGACTGCGACATTGACCAAAAACACGACTCCGACTAAAAATGGGTTAATATCGTCACTTTTTTCCCCTTAATTTCCTATTTATGTGTATTCAATTAAATATCAACCCTATCAATGCGGCCAAAAGCCAAATTTGACATATTAAATGCAAAAATATAAAAGTTCAAACTTTTCAAAATTTCCGACTCCGAGTACGACTCCGGCCAAAAAGCTCCGAACCACACGACTCCGACTCCACAGCCCTGGTATTCAGTAATATATCAACCAATCTGACCAATAAGCTAATTTGACATTTTATATACAAAAATAAAAAGTTCAAAAAATTTCCGACTCCGAATACGACTCCGGCCAAAACCCTGCGGCGACTCCGACTCCGACTCCACAGCCCTGCTTGTCTCAGTCAAACGGCACGTTTCTTTCATGCTTCAAACGGTGTCTTTTCAGTTTACCGGCGTGGTCACATCTAAAGTCACACTCTGGACACTTGAAGCGTTTAGCGTTCGTATGTATCAATTTGTGACACTTGAGAGATCTCAAATGGATAGATTTGTATCCACACTCGTCACATTGGTGAGGTTTTTCCCCCGAATGTATCACAGAATGCTTTTTCAGATCGTTCGAACGGACACAGCTGTAGTCGCAGCTGCTGCATTCGTAAGGGGTTTCTCCCGTGTGTTTTAGTTTGTGCGTTTTCATATGGGATGCGTAGTTGCTTCTGTATTCACAACAATGACAGCTGAACTTCTTTTACACCCGAATGAACCGTTTTGTGCCTGGTCATCTGGAAGAATCTTTTGCACTTATAGCTACACTGGTCACATTCGAATGGCTTTAAATTCGAATGAATCATTTGGTGTTTTTTTAGATGTGACAAAAACTTGCAGATATAATCACATTCGTTGCATTTGATGACGTTCTTGACTGTGTCTTTAGAACTGTGCTGGTTTGTGGCACAGTTTTCAACGGATTCTTCGGTAAGGATGTCATTTTGAACGTCCATTTTGTTAGTTTCAATGTTCGATTCAGAGGTCATAGACAATCTTTCACTTTTAATCCAAGCTGTTTCATGGTCACTATTTGAAATGAGATCCTAAAATAAAAAAAAAACACTTTTATGATTTTTTGTATTAGATTGACAATTTTCATCCAAAGAGGACAAGATGTCAGTCATCAACATTTCAATATCAAATTTGTATTGTTTGTATTTGTTTTTTTACATGAATTGTGTCATTGACGACCCAGGTTTCACCTTTCGGCATCTTTAGGCATTTGAAGTGCACGGATGTACATGAACTGACAAGTTCAACAATTTTAATTTGTAGATGAGGACGTGCTTGAAATGGAAAGCCACAAGTTTAGTACATATATACACTTGAAATACCTGAAGAGGCAGAGGAAAACCCGGGTTATTAGCGACAAAACTCATGGGAAAGAACAAAATTTAAACGATAAAAATTAGTCATCAACACAATCCCTCTTATGGATATGTGAGGAAAATCACTTCCCCTTTCGACATCTTCAGGCATATCAAGTGTACGATTCACTGATTGAAGATGTCGAAAGTTGTCACCCGGGTCGTTGGCGACAAAACTCACGGATAAGTACAAAATTGCGTGAGTGAGCAAGTGTGATGAAATTGCTCTCTTTGTTTGATCACCATTGGATGAAGCGAGAGAGAAAAAAATCAAAAAACGCACTCAATCTTCAAATACTATCAGTTGAAAACGCGATGGCTTACACCAGTCCTGATCTTCACAAAAAAATAGAGTACATACACCCAAACCTCTTTTTGTGCGATTGCTGCGTACGATTTTCCGCGGAACGCATCTACCGCACAAAAAAAGGTTAAGGTACACCTAGACTACAGTCTTAATGTATCTTTAATAAATAAGCTTTATTTATTTTAAGAAACAATGCCATTGCACCAACAATTGAAGGTTTAAACAAAGAAATGACAAGATAAGAGATTTTTAAAAGTACATCTGACATATAAAAACTGGAAATTGTCGAAAAATTTACCTCTTTTTCTTCGTCACTTTCAGACGAATTCTCGTCAAAACTTTCAAGGTTTTCTCGTTTAATGAAAGGTGGCATGCTTTGTGGAACTCCATTATCGTCATCCGACAACTGAAAGTCAGCCCCGAGTGGTATTTGTTGCGAATTTGCATCCTAAAACAGAGGACAAAGTCGTATATATTCTTTGTGTTTTGTTTTGAAAACTAGAGTTGATGCTGTGTTAACCCATCTTCCCGACAAGAGAGACAGATGACCCCTGCTGCCACTTTATCTTAAATATCTATCTTAATATCAGTGATACAATGTGTACACTTTTGGTATTCTAAAATCATAGTTTTTTACGCTTTTTGATTGAAAATAAATGTGATGTTTATCGACAAGTTGCGTAGAATTAAATCAAAAAAAAGAAAAAAGTCGGATTATAATTGGCCGAAGCCCTTTATTATGTCGCCACAAATTCTTTATAAGTCGCAAAACTTCACTGCCCATAAGCGACAAATTATAATTAATTGATATGTGAAGGAAACACTTGAAAACCTAACCTCAAAAACGCAATGGATTTGTGAATTATCTATCGGGACCTCAAACCAAACATCATTTGACGTTTGTTCGTTTGTTTGATAACTTTCATCGGCAGGTTCTAGTTTTATGTCCATTTTTCGTTCAGTCCGATCAAATAACATAATAAAGAGAAAAGATGCGTCTACCCATAGACAAAGAGACAAACATTTAATTGCTTATGGTTTGCCAATGTAGTTTTTTTCGTAAGCGATTTATTTGACAATATTGCAATGACTTTTTACAATAACAAATTTTTCGTAACAATAAGGATCATAACAATGACACTTTTAATAAAAAATATCTCAAAAACAAGCAAAAACTAATTATTATTAAGGGCTTTGACTTTAGGTGTTTGATTGGCGTCAAAATCAAATACTTTTCCTAATTTTCAATGACTTTGTCGCTAACGACCAGGGTTTCACCTTTTGGCATTGGTAGGCATGACCTTCACGAATAGTTCGGTCCATAGTGCAGTGGTCAACATCGTTGGTTTCCAAGATGGACCGGCCGAGTTAGAGTTCCGGTTCAAGCAGATTATTTTAGTCGATAAATCGATTCTGCTAAAAAGCAATGTATGTTTGTATCATTGTAATTCCTCTCCTATTTTGTCAATGCCACAAAGCGATGAGCGATTAGCTAATCATAAGTCCTTTCCAAGTCCTCGTATACTTTCAATCCTTACTCTCTTCTAAAAAGAGAAGTTAAGCAACTGTACAATAAGCAGTTGTCGTTGAAAAATTATGTTGAGATAAACTCCGTTATAAGTTCATTGGCTCTAAGTTGGGAGCCGAAAAACGTGACCTGCAAACAAAATGGAGTCGTCAATATAAAATGGCTTATTTAACACATACAGTAAAAGAGGTTAATTAATGTTAAATAAAAGCTATGAAGGAATTCCTGATATTTCACAATGATACTGACTAAAAAAAGCTTTGCTATTTTCCTCAATGGCAGCATTCATAGTAAAGCGATGGCTTCTTTTTAATTGTCTATTCCCAATTCTCTTATTGCATTTAGCCTACAGTTTCCAATGAACTAACAATGGATATTAAAAAAGAACCAATTGATAACGAATATCAAAACTGTGATGAACAACAAGCGAATGATGGTTGGTTTGAGGTGCCGATAGATCGAACGGAAGGTTTGCACAGTTTTGAGGTTAGTTTTCGTGTTGTACAGAATATAATATACATACATAACTGTCATTCTTATTTTTTTTGACTATGTAAACATAACAAAATAATGACTTCACTATAAAACGACCATACAACGGGGTGAATAGAGATGTTACAGTAAAACTGTATTCTCAGTGAAAATGTATCAAGTAATAGAATTGTTTGACAACAATATTTTCACTGGTCACGATCATTGAAATTACTGGCTTGAGTCGATGATTTGCCGGCCTAAAATTTTGGGGTAAATTTTCAGAATACAGACACGTGGCTAATATTTTTCTGACGCTACTTTTGATGGTAGTTTTGGATTTCTTGCTTCATTTTGGACCTGTATAGCTTGGCGCAGATGGATTTCGTTAGATTTTGTGGTCGTGGTGTAGTTTTGAAGTTTGCAATTTTGTGCGTTTTTCACCGTCGAGCGGTCGGCCATTCGCGAGTAGCTCAGTGGTGCCAACTGTGGTTTGAATCTGGGGAGCTCAGTGGTGACTTGATGGTGAGTTCACCTAGGGACTTTCGTGTGGTTGTAGTTGGTTGCATTGTTGGATGGTATAGGTTAGGTTAGGTTAGGTCACCGAAATTTTTTATCTTCTTTTAACCTAAACTAACCTTACCTTACCTTCTTATTGCCCCGCACAACCACAGTTTTGCCGCAAGCGTACCGAAAATTTGGTGAAAAACGCACAAAACTGCAAACTTCAAAACTACACCACGACCACAAAATCGCGTCAGAACAATATTAGCCACGTGTCTGTATTCTGCAAATTTACCAATTTTGGTTTGCTTCAATGTAACAAAATCATCAAGTGGTCCCTTTCATAAAAAGAGAACCAAAGAAAAACACAGACAAACATTGGGCTGATGATAGGGCGGTCAAATTTGATTCCAATGACAGCTTGAAGAAGAATATATGTTCACTGAGAATACAGTTTCACTGTAACAGAGACAAAAACAAGGATTGAACTTTAGCACAACTTTACTAAGTATCCAATGTATTTGTTTAATATTTATATTAAATTCTTACAATGTATATAATACTATCTCTCGAATAACAAAACCTGGCCAAAATAGAAACAAACGTGTTTAAGTTCGATGCCTGTGCATCCTTACTTTTTGACCCCTTATACTAAAATCAATCATGTTTTCTTTGGTTTATAAGTACCGTAAAACGGATTGAATAAAGGTTCATATATTCCAATCATTAAAATCTCTTTGTTTTGTCTCTATTCATCTGCCAAGTCTGGATTTACCCTCTCTCGTCTCTTCGCCCCGATTCAATGCTGACTAGAGACATCGAACAAAATTGACTGTGTCTTAATAACGATAGTGAATATTTGAAAAATATTGTCATGAATGTTTAGTAAGACCATAAAAACAAGTTTCAAGCCATTAATATTTTAATTATGCTATGCAGGTATGAAGATACACAGACGTGAAGGGTAAATAGTGTCTCTATTCGTCTCCCATTTTACGGTACCTCTATTGTGGTTCTAAAATCAACACTGCTTATTATCCAACTTCGCCATTTTGTATTGTCACCTGTCATTTATTCGTTGTTTTTCAGCGGTTATACAAATAAATCGTTTGCAAAGGTTTTTTTTGCTGATAACACATAATTCTCCATTCTCAAAATAATTAGTATTTTACCCTCTCATGCACAATAGACAAAAACGGAGATAGCAAGTTTTCTCATTGAGCCATTGATTCTTTATAGTACAGTGGTTCTCATGTGGTGCTCATAGTTAGTATTGATATTTAATAAAGATTGATTTTTTTAAGTATATTTGTCAACAAAGACACTGAAAATAACATATTTTGTATGCATTGCATTGTGCATCAAGAATGGCTTATTAGCAAAATCTCAACACATACATTTTTAGGTCATTTTTGGCAAAAGGACTCGACACAAAAATTTGGTGCGGTCACCAGACATATCCGTAGAACCGCAGATGTTTCTGATGCGGCACAGCCAAATTTCACGTGAGAACCACTGTTATAGTAGCAACACTTCTGTCGGGAAATGCTCCATAAGCAGATCATATGCCCACAAGGGGGACGGACATGGCTCGATAACACTTATTTTCCTCTCCTTAGGTCAATTCCGAAGGCGTGCCGAATATCAAATCTGAAGATAATGACTATCAACTGTCAAACGTCAAGGAAGAACTCCCTGAGGGACCGTGTTTCGTAAAATGTGAAGTGACAGATCCTGGTGAATGCTCATATTCGGCGATCGATAAAATAAAGCAGGTGATTTAATACTGATTCGATACAAACTTTGTGGAAGTTCATTTAACAATAACTTTAATTATTCCATGTATTGTGACACGTGTTTCGTCTCTTTTGGTGGCATGTTCGGACTTACTATCGCAAAGCATGCTTCAAAGATTGATTCTGATAATTTGAAAAGATAAACTAAAAAATGTAGTTTTGGATGTTTCCTTTTTACGGGAAGCAAAGAATGCGTTATAGAAACAAAACTAACAAATAATAATACTACTAATGTCGTTAGCATTACAAAATATTGACTTATAAGAAGCAATCAATTGGGAAGGATTAAGTCGATAATTGGATTATGTTTGAAGACAATGGGTGTTTTTTTGTGAATATCCTCTTCTTTCCACTTTTCTGATCCCAAAAGTCGACGCATATCGAGCGTGATTAGCTTATCACTAGTCCTGTCCAAGTCCTCGTATCCTTAACATCCCTGAGGTTGAGCAACTGAGTAACACGCAGTTCTCGTAGAAAAAAAAATATTCAAAATTCATGTGCTTCAAGTTGGTAACGGACATGGTTAAAAAATCCCTTTTGGATTTAAATTTAGCAGTGATGAGCAACCTGTGCTGATGAGGATATGATTCAATAATACTTCTTTACTGTAATTTTTTTTATTTATTTTTGAAGTAATTTATCTTGTTTTTTAGGAACATTCTCCGAAAGAATCGACAGCTGTTTTTGATATCCCACTTTTGAGTTCAAATCTACATGATGACAAATCTCAAAATGGTGCCATAGAACTCCAAGAAAACGATGTGAAAAAAGAAGTAATAGACAATAAATTAGTAGCTTCTTTAATATTAGACAAAAACGTATTTAACGAAAGAAATTTCGTTTGCAGTGTGTGTTTCAATTATTTCCCGACGCGACATCTGTTGGAGGAACACAAACACTGTACATGACAGCTTGAACGAATCCGATGACGAATCGAATAAACCATTCAAATGTAATATGTGCAATTATAAGTGCAAATACCCAGCCCATATGAAAAACCATAAAATGATTCATACACGTGAAAAACCATTTCAATGCATCGAATGTGATTACAGATGCATTCGATCTTCTGATTTAAAGATTCATAAAATGATTCATTCAGGTGAAAAACCGTACCAGTGTAATGAGTGTGATTTTAAATGCAGGCAAAAGAGTGGTTTAAAAATACATGGCATGATTCATTCAGGTGTCAAACCATTCCAATGCAATCAGTGTGAGTATAAGTGTATACGATCAACAGATCTAAAAAATCATAAGATGATTCATTCAGAATATAAACCTTTTGAGTGTCAAGAGTGTGATTATAAATGCACGCGACCGACTGACTTTACGAATCATCGAATGACTCATTCAGGAGAGAAGCCTTTTAAATGTAATCTGTGTCAGTATAAATGCAGGCAGATGCGTAGCTTAAAGATTCATCGACTGATTCATTCAGAAGATAAACCGTTGAAGTGTAACGAGTGCGAATATACATGTATACGAGTCTTCGAGTTGAAGAATCACAAGATGATTCATTCGGGTGAAAAGCCGTTCAAATGCGAGAGCTGTGATTATAGATCTCGGAGAAAGAGCTGTCTGACTAAGCATAAGATGATTCATTCCGGGGAAAAACCGTTCAAATGCAATGAATGTGACTATAAGTCGAACAAGGCTGACAACCTGAAGGTGCACAAGATGATTCATAAAGATGAAAAGCCGTTCAGTTGTAACGTCTGTGAATACAAATCGAGGAATTCTTCGCATATGAAAATACATAAATTGATTCATACGAGAAAGAAAGCGGCTTAAATTTAATGTCCATATAATGGAAAACAAAAGAGTCAATTTTGATGGGAGCTTATAGGTCCAGTCCGTGGTGCATTGGTCAAGGCTTGTTTTGAAGGCGAGGAGGTGTTATCCAAAAGTATTTCCCATTTTTTTAGTCCTTAAAACAGTGCTCAGTGAAAATAAAAAGATAAAATGATAAATAAACAGTTCTCGTAAAAAAAAATGAAAATTAACTGCGTGATGAGTCTATGTACACTCTTCCGAACACTTAAAGTGGCACACAGTTAAAGTGATTAACTAATCAATCGCCTTCGTACCTTTTCAAAAACTTCTACTGTCTTTGACAAAAATATAATTTGAGTAACAATCAGTTCTCGTAAAAAATATGTTGAGATGAACTGCGAGATGAGTCTATATGCTCCAATTTGAGACACGTTTCCGATCATTTTACAGTGGCGCGCATTAAAAGTGATTGGCTTATCAATAGTTCTCATATCATTTCGATCCTTACTGTCTTCGACAAAAAATTAAGTTAATTAACAAGCAGTTGTCGTTGCAAATAAACATGTTGAAAAAAACTACAAAATAAGTCCTCGATAAAATTATAATTGATGGAATTTCAATCTTAAAGAATCTATAAATTGTGTTCATTACTTTGTGTTTGTCAAAGTTTATCCGTGAACTTGAATGCCTGAAGATACGGAAAGAAGAAACCTTGGTCGTTTTTTATACAAAGAATTAAAATGGATTTTATTTGAACAATTCAAATTCAACAGCAAATGTTTGACGTGAACTGTTTGTCGAAATTTTTTCGAAACGAGTAAAAATATTTTTCTAGTCATCCGCTCAAAGAAAAAAGTATCGATTTTTCCATCATGTTCACCCCTTACATGGCAGATATAGACTCCAAATGAAACGCATCTCAGCACAGAAGGTTCTCTGATAAAATCTCTCTCATCACTATCCGCTGAATGGATCCAAAATCACCAAATATCAAACCAATCTATTCTATATAATTGTACTGGTAGTAGAACCGAAAAACTCCTTACGTACATATCCAATGAAACAGACAGAGGCAAAAAATCGAATGAACGAAAGAGAATCCAGTCATTAAAAGACCGTAAACCAATATCATGGAACTATCCAAACTGAACTTAACCTGATTGGTGCCGGCTAGGACCACGTCTCCAAAGCTGCGTGTAAACACGCGCATTTTGTATGGCCGGCCCTACGAGCATGCAATTGTTTGGCGTGTTAAGACGTCCGTGGCATAGAAGAGATGAAAACCTATGAATACGCAAAATTAAGCCATTCAACTACAAGGCAAGACAAAATATATTCTTCTCGATTTAAAGGAGTTCTACCAAGTGTATTTTTTACTTGATCCATGCTTCGAGGAATAACTTTTTCTGCTTTTTAGTTTTAAACATTTATGTCATCCGCTAATGTGGAGCATATTGATTGTTTTAATAGAGACTATCGCGACAGTTGTTTTTATACGAAAACTGCTTGTAATTCAGTCGCTTTACCTCGCCATATTTCGTGAAGAAAAAATGTGGGTAAAGAATAGATTGTTAGCCAGTTGCGCTGGAACTAAATATTTGTTGTTTATTTAGCACCGGTTTCACAATCCTTCTGGTATATTAATCCGATAATGGATTATTGTTTGTCTGAAGTCATAAAAGAAGATGTACGTGTTATTTTTATGAATAAAATTTTAAATTTTAAAATAAATCAACTATGACAAAAAACAGTTTTCGTTTGTTTTTATTAACAATACAATCAGATTGTACCGTTTAATTGTGTCTTATTTTTTTATGTATTTTTAATTCATTGAAAGATACATAAAATACGTAATATAATTACATAAAAATAATCACAGAAAGATTAAAAAATACATAAATAATGTGAATTTTATTTGGCTAATTATAAACATTTGTTCTCAAATGGACTCCTGCATGTGGCCTGCACACGCGGAAAAAACTTTCTGATTTATTCGTATACGCACCGGACAGAAAAACCAAAATATTATGTGTCCAAAAGCCATTCAATAAACAGTTTTCAAACACAAACAACAAAACTTAATTTCTTTGAGTAGTATTACAACGCATGCCGGTTACTAGCTAGTTCCGTTCATCCAATTACGATACAACTTTGGTGATCTGCAGTGCTAACGCTTGCGAAGGTTTCTCAATTGAAAAGGCCATTTTGCAATTAGAAAGATCGCCAAAGAAAGCGATCAGTAACATGACAAATCATACGCTTTCTTTCTTTGAGTGACATTGCAACGCATGCCAAGTACTCGCTAGTTCCGTTCATCCGATTGCGATAAAACTTTGTTGATCTGTAGTGCGTACGCTTGCGAAGGTTTTTAATTGAGACAGACATTTTGCAATAAGAAAGATCGCCGAAGAAAGCGATCAGTAACTTGACAAATCATACGCTTTTTTTCTTTGAGTGACATTGCAACGCATGCCAAGTACTCGCTAGTTCCATTCATTCGATTGCGATACAATTTCTTTGACTTGTGGTGCTTACGGTTGCGAAGGTTTCTCAATTGAAACGGCCATTTTACAAAGAGAAAGCGATCAGTATGATTACAAGTCACACGCTTTCTTTCTTTGAGTGGCATTGCATGGCATTCTGGGTATTTTCTTGTGTCATTATAAAAATAGAAACTATTTCAGTTACGTTTAACCTTTTTATGACCTCTCAAATCAGTCAAGTTGCCATATTTTAAACCACAAATTTTACATTGAAAAGATTTTTCTTTTGTATGAGTTAATTTATGCCTTTTCAGATGCGAAGATTGCCTACACTTATAAACACAACTGTCACATTTGTATGGTTTATAATCTTCATGGTTACTTTTATGCTCATTCAATTGCTCCAATTGTTCACATTTGAAGCCTCACATGTCACATTGGAGCGTGTGCATCATAATGTGCTTTTTAAGATGCGAGGACTGGTTGGCTTGATAACTGCAATACGTACATTTAAATGGTTTATCAATTTCGTGTGTTATTTTGTGTTTTTTTAAATAAACCAACCGATTGCATACATAGTCACATTTTTGACACTTAAAGGGTTTGTGACCGGAATGTATAAGCTTGTGGTTCTCCAAATGTGAAGGCCTCCGACACGTAAATTCGCAAGAGTCACATCTGAAAGGTTTGTCTTCCGAGTGTGTCATAATATGGTTTTTTAAATTGCCCGATTTGTTGCATCTATAATCACAAACTTGGCACTGAAACGGTTTTTCACCCGAATGAATCATTCTGTGACTCTTCATCTGGCACGAATGACTTGATTCGTATTCGCATTCGTCGCACTTGAAGGGTTTAACACCCGAGTGGACCATCTTGTGCTGTTTCATGTGGGAAGGGTATTTGCATCTGAAGCCGCATTCATCGCATTTCAAGGGTTTGTCAAAAGTTTGGTTGTTTACCTTCGTTGGCTTCAACTCTTCGAATTCACAGGGGATTTCTTTCGATCCAAAACAAGGGATTGAACCCTGTACTTTCATGTCCGCTTTGTCGTTATCGATTTCGGAATACTCTAAGCTTGACTCTGTGTAATATGTGTTTGAAGATTCTTTTTTCTTTGACGTGGCTTCCTATAACAATAGATTTTATGTAAAAAAAAATAATACGGACTTGTACAAAAGCTGCTTAGAGAATCTTATATATAAAACCGAAACGGCGTATGTATGTCTGTGGGTCTGTAATTCCCTTTTGCATTGTTGTTGCAACTTCAAACAAACGAATTGATTTCGCTCGCGAAAGTTTCGACGGTAAATTTGTTTCGTTATCAATGTGTGTGTAGAGACTCCAATTACTCGAGTATCGAGTAGTACATATATAAAACCGAAACGGCGCATGTATGTCTGTGGGTCTGTAATTCCCTTTTGCATTGTTGGTCATAAGTTGCCATAAAAACGAATATGAAAGAAAATATGTTTGATTTTTTTTATCGGCGAAGACATTTAGTCAAAATGTAATAAATTAGTCTTCTACTGAACTTTTTCCGGCTTTTATTAATATAATAATGTTTTTATTTACGTGTAGGTATTATTTGACATTTCTTTGACAGCAAATTAGATTTTTTCCTTGGATTTGGACATTTTAATGGGCGAGAATGGGGCTGTCCATATATGAAAGGGGCTGTGAAATGTCAATGCCAGTCTGAAATGTTCATTTTAATTCCATTTTAATTGACCTAGACTTTTGAATTTTGAAAAAAAATGTTTCAACTTGGCCCGTCTGAATTTACGCGCCGAGGTGAACATAACCCCAAACTGGTCCGAGCGAAGCCGGGTTCGAATACTAGTAAATTAATAAAATTTAATATTATTTTTTTAAATTTTTAAAAAATAAAATGTTAGGCATAACAGCTTACGCTAATGCGCCAAATATTCTTAATTGTGAAAGTCATACGAGATGATGAATAATGAATCAGTTGTGCACAAAATCAACGATAAATAACATACACCCAGCCCAAGATCTCTTTTTTTTTCAATTGAAAAAATCTTGCCGGGAATTGAACCCGAGCCCCTTGATCGCTAGGACAAGGCTCTTGCAACTAGACCGCAGGGACCGACTAATCGGAGCCAAGAAACAACTTAAAGATTACTTGATTAAATCGACATTTCCTTGGAAGAGCTCCATTATAACGCAATGTATGTTAGTCCTTCAAAATTATAAGGTGTATCTTTGAAAGCTATTTGAACGATAAGCTAGAAACTAGTTCTCGTATCCTTTCAATCAAAACTCTCTTCAAAGAAGAGGTTAAGCATTTCAGTAAAAAGCAGTTTAAAGAGAAAAAAATATATTCAGATAAACTCCGTGAGGAGTCCATATGCTGCATTTAGAGCCCAACTTGGAGCATATGGACTCCTCACAGATTATCTCAACGTGTTTTTCTACTAGAACTGCTTGTTAATCAGTTATTTATTTTATTTTCCGAAAACAAGGAATTGTCAGGAAAGTGGTAAGGTTAGGTTAGATCTACTATTATGATTGTGTATAAACGATTCCAACTGTTAACAACGCGCCAATTCAACCACATCCGCACTTAAAATGCCTGAAGATGCGGAGAGGCAAAACCCGGGTTGTTAGCGAAAAAACTCAGAGAAGTACAAAATTCAAACGTATCAAATCTACTTCCTGCTTGTTTTTTTTTAAACCATGTCCGCTCCCAACTTGAAGCATATTGACTCCTCACGGAGTTTATCTCAACAATTATTTTTTCTACGAGAACTGCTTGTTACTCAATTGCTCAACCCCTTTTTTTTCGAAGAGAGTAGGGATACGTGGACTAGGTCAGGACTAATGATTAGTTCATCGCTGTCACTATGCGTCGCTCTTTGGGATCGGAAAGGTGGGAAGGGATTTTCAACAACACAACACCCATGCCTTTGAACAGATTTATCGACTGAAAAAAATCCGTTCCACTTGATATATATATGAAGTACTAAAACTTGGTCTTTTCTCAAAATTTTTTTCGAGTAACTTACTGCTTTCTTGCTTAGAAAGACAGTATGGTAAGCTTACATACTACTCAATAATATTCCAAGAATTGCTATCGATTTCTATTACAGAAGCTAACCTCAAAAACCAGTGACCCAACGGGTGGCTCTATCGGGACGTCAAACCAAATCTCATCTGCTTTTTCCTCATTTTTATTATATTCTTCATTGACAGTTTCATTCTTTACATCCATTTTTGCCTGATTACAATTCAACGACAATAAAATTATTGAAGTGTCTGGGATATTGGTGTACCACAGACAATTTTCATTGTAATATATGGCAGGCGAGTGTTTCTAGTAGGGCTGTGAAGTCGGAATCCGTGATAACTCGGCACATGGCACGTTGACACATAGACAATTCGACACCTAGACATCTAGACAAAATTTCTTTTTTTTAATACAGTGAAAAAATGTTTTTGAGCTCTATAAAAATAATATATTGCTGATGGCTATTTCATAATAATGCTTGAATTGTGACAAATTGATATTATGTTTTCTGGAAATGAAAGCAAATCTGGGTTTTTATTGAGTGGTAATGGACGTACATTAGTTTTATATCAAGATGATTTTAGTAAAATGGCATTAGCGATCTGTAATGATCTGAGTATTGATGTTGGATTAATGTTTGTTCTCTCATTAAAAATGTCATTGGATTGATGATATCTATTCATTTCTAATTCTTCTAATGCAGTGATCGCCAAACGGTCGCTCGCGGTGGCATTTTCGGTAGCTCGCGAAGAATAAATTTGGAAAATCCATGCTTCTTACATGGACAGCTGCATGTGGCGTACTCAAACGTTGGAAAACCTTCTGATTTATTGGTGTGCGCGCACCAGACAGAAAAAAATATTTTGTATCCAAAAGCACTTCAATAAACAGAATTAAACCATAAACACTTTCTTTCTTTGGGTGGTATTGCATCGCATGCTGGGTACTCGCTTGTTTTCTTTATAAATACGTAATTAAAGTACGCATTTTATGTTTTATTGGAATTCCGATTTTATTTAAATAATGTAATGGTACAATAAAACACGACGATAAAACAATATACAAAAGTAGCTCACCAGACAATTTCAATTTCTGAAAGTAGCTCGCATCCTGATTGAGTTTGGAGACCACTGTTCTAATGCATTTATCTAATGGCCAATTAATTACGTACAATTGATCGTAATTCTGTACTGGGGAGCTAGATATGGCTATGGCTGGCTATGTTAGATTGTAATAACGACATGCTTATTCATAATCCAGCAGACAAATTTTACGTAATTATGTTGACATTCACTTTCCCTAGTGTGCCTTCCATAAAACGCTCCCTTCATGCAGTATTTGACGGAGATCGAATAAAAATAGGAGCGGTTTGTCAAGTTGTCTAGGTGCTGAAGTATCTATGTGCCGACTTGACATGTGTCGACGTGCCATGTGCCGATTGGTCTGGTCACCGTGAAGTCGGGGGTTTTTTCGCCGGAAAAATAAACTTATATCTATAACAATAATTTTTGCGAATAAGCATGTAAAATTTGGCTATTGGCTGAATTAGTAGGTTGATATTTAATTGGTCAAAGTAGTATTTTTTCTTTTTAACGACTATACAGCCCTGAAAAAAACTTCAAACAGAGATTTATCGACTGAAAAATCTGCTAGTACCAGAACTAGAATCCAGACTGTCGGTCACAGAAGCCAATGACGTTGACCCCTGCACCACGGACCGGACAATTATAAAAAAATACTTAATTTGAATTTTGTTCTTTTCCACGAGTTCTTTCGCTAACGACCCGGGTTGCATCTTTCGGCATCGTCAGCTCAAGTAAATTCGTGCACTTGAAATTAAATCAAAATCCAAAAGCCAAAAGGGCCTAAGTGTCAAATCGCTACTTTGTATTGGAGTTTTTTTTGAAGAACATCATTTTGGCAATGTGTAATTTATTTATTTTTTTAACATGTCCGCTCCCGACTTGCAGTATATGGACTCCTAACGATTTTACTCAACATATATTTTTCTACGAGAACTGCTTGTTACTCAGTTGATCAACCTCTCTTTTTCGAAGAGACTTGGGGATGGAAAGGATATGAAGACTCGGATAGGACTAGTGGTTAGCTAATCGCTCTCGCTATGTGTCGCTCTTTGTGATAGGATAGGTGGTAAAGGATTTTCAACAATACTAACACACATGCCTTTGACCAGATTGATCGACTGAAAAAATCCGCTCATACCGGGAATCGAACACGGGCGGTCCGGCACGCAAGCCAACAACGCTCACACTGCGGCACGGAACGGACAATTTTTTTTTTATGTGAACCTTACGTCATATTTAATTCAGAATCGCCATTATGTTACCGACACCTCTTTGGGGTTGGTAGGGATGGTATTAAAAAATAATAACACAATTTTTGTACTTATTCCACATAAGATTTATTAGATCAGGACCAGTTTCGCTCATCGAGATCATTTTTCTTCTATGATATCAATAAAATATCATTCCCACAAGTTGTTTAACAAAGAAGTTTAGTAAAAACCAGGGCTGTGGAGTATGTAAAAAAAAGTCCGACTCCGACTCCAGCATTTACCAAAACCACGACTCCGACTCCGACATTGACCAAAAACACGACTCCGACTCTGACTAAAAAAAGATTAATATCGTCACTTTTTTTCCCTAATTTTCCTATTGATGTGTATTCAATTAAATATCAACCCTATCAATGCGGCCAAAAGCCAAATTTGATATATTAAATGCAAAAATAAAAAGTTCAAACATTTTAAAATTTCCGACTCCGAGTACGACTACGACTCCGGCCAAAAAGCTCCGACTCCGAATCCACAGCCCTGGTAAAAACACATGGCTTTCGGATAATTTAAATATCAAACTTGTTCCATAAAATCCAAGTTGGAAGCGGACGTGGAAAAAAAACCGGGCCTATCGAATCGTTAAAAAATAGCACGGCTCCGATTCCGACTCCAACATTGACCAAAAGCGTGACTCCGACAAAAAAAAGTGTTACTTTGTCACATTCCTTTCCTATGTGTATTAAATTAAATATCAACCAACGAATCCGGCCAATAGTTAAATTTTGCATGTTTATATACATCAGTGATGCACAAACTGCGGCCCTCGATGACATTTCATGCGGCCCGCAATGAAAATATCAATCACCTTTTTTTCTTAAGAACTTATGACAGACGATGAAAGAACAATATGAAACAATACAATTTTAAATTTTCTATACACGAAAAATATGGATAATTTAATCAGTTTTACCCATGCGACCCTCGAACTACATGAGAATTAAGGATTTCGACTGAGGGTGCTTGATGGAATTTCAATTTCAAATTTTAATTGTTAATTTTGTACCTTTCCATGAGTTTTGTCGCTAACGATGACAAGAACTGACAAGAAGAAGAAGAAATCAGTTCAAGTACATCCGTGCACTTGAAATGCCTGAATATGCCGAAAGGCGAAACCCGGGTCGTTAGCGACAAAACTCACGGAAAAGTACAAAATTCAGACAATTCGAATTAACATGAGCATTGATTATCTGGCACTTCTCCCAAAAAGGTTGTGCAATACTGATATACATAAAAAGAAGTTCTACGACTCTGACTCCACCCCTGCCTTGAAAAAAAAAAAATACGATGGCCTGTTCTGGGTAACCAATCAATAATGTCCAAACGATATAAATCTAAACAAAAATAAAAAAACATTTTTAGTACTTATTCCACATAATTTATTGGATCAGGACCAGTTTCACTCATGGCGAGCATTGTCAACTGTCAATTGACGTCAGTTGAAAATTCTCGCCATGAGCGAACCCGGTCCTGATCCAATAAATTTATAATGCCATTCCACCAGGTATTGACAGTGAACACCTTAAAAGTGAACATGGAACATAGTTGTTTACTGTTACAACACAATGTAAGCTTGTGTTCGGTACCCCAGGCAGCAATGATTTTAAGGGCCTGGTTGGCGGCTGTTTCAAGGCCCAAGCGGGAGTCCGCCTCTACCATAAGTAGGGCGTCATCCGCATAGGCAATGAGGCCGCAACCCTGCGGAAGCAACAGTGACAGAAGGTCATCAAATAAGACGTTCAGAGTAGAGGGCCCAGGACGGAGCCCTGAGGACACCCCATGCTGGTTTTAGAGGACGACCCGGTTAGTGAAATAGCTTTGAATGAGCTTAAAAGGTCTTCCGGGACCTGTCTGAGCTTTAATTTGTATAAAATAAGAGGCCAAGAAGCGTTGTCGAAGGCACCGGCGATGTCCAGGAAGACGCCCAGCACGTATTTGCACCAAACAAAACCGAGGCTCTCCTCCTCAAGGGGAGCAATTCACTTAACATCCTTGCTAGGCCGCCGAATATCCGTATGGGCACCACCTCGGTTAGGACGGCCGAGATGGTCACCTATCTGGGGATTGTATTAGACAGTAAATTGAGTTTCTCACGGCACGCTCGAGTCTCGGTGTGCAAGGCCAGTCGGGCCTTCCTCCGACTGGGGTTTGAAAAACGAGCCTTTAGGATAGCATACGACGCCATTTTTATGGGCATTGCAGGCTACGCGGCTAGTGCGTGGTCTGACAGATGTCGGCTCAAGTTTATACGTAGAATCTTAATAACCGGACAACGCACGGCGCTTATCGCAATGACAAAAGCATATCGCACGACTAGCAACGAGGCCCTGCCGGTAATGGCAGGCGTCCTGCCGTTGGACTTGCACATACAGGTTCGGGCGCTGTGACCCATTTTATGGCGGGAAGATCTGCCATGATCGGAGACCAGATGATGGCTCCCCCGGGGCTTGCAAATATTGACAGGCACCTTCGCCTGGACGCCTTTCGCGCCCATGCAGTGGAGGAAGCGCTTCAGGTCTGGCAGACGCGGTGGGACGCCTCCCTAAAGGGGCGGCAAACTTATAAATTTTTTCCTGCCGTCAAGTGGCGAATGGAAGTCTCAAGAGGACTTTTGTTAATCATTGGACCAGCCAGTTCATATCTGGCCATGGTGGTTTCGCTGCCAAGCTCTTCCAGCTTGGCCGGAGGGTAGATGGGCCGACATGCAAATGCGGCGAAATACAGGATGTTGACCACATACTGTGGGATTGTCCATTAATGTCGGGAGAAAGAGAAGAGTTGCTCAAGGTGGTAAGACCTTCTGTCGGACCCACGGGACATGCGGACTTGGTGGCTAGTAAATTGAATTACGCGGCCTTCAGCAAATTTGCGTCGTACGGCAACAGAGCGGACCTATTCGTATAGTCCCCCCTTCGCGATCGGAAACTAGAGTCATTTCACTGTTTTGCATTTTTAATATTATAAACTTAAATGATAGAGACAATCAGCACACTTAAGTGCAAGCCTCCAAGTACTTGAGCTTCTGCTCTCGGACAATTCCTGCGATCAAAACTGAACAGATACGCTTCACGTTGTTACGCCACGGGACACGTCTGCTGAAACCAGAACGTACGGCCGTGGCGGGTGGTGGTTGGGAACAACGCATGTTACAACACAAGAGCTGCAATGTACTAGAGGCTGCTTTACAGTAACGAATCACAACACCTGATGAATACTCATAAAAACCGCATGCTGCAAAAATATATGCCTGACTCTTATTTATATTTTAGGGAATATATAAATTTTAAATATATTTATGTTAAAATGTTATTAACAGCACGTTGTTCACATACAATATGTGCAAAATCCAGTATTTCACCTGTTTATTACAGTGTGACCTTGTACATGTTGTTTCCATATTAAGTCATACCTTTTTTGTGCAATTTTCAGTGATAAACATCAACCGCACAAAAAAGGTTCAGGTGTATGTAGAATAACCAAAGTTATTTTATATTAAAATGAACTTATACAAAGTTTTCCATGGAATCAGAGTACCAATAATGTCAAATCTTTCATGGCTCAACGGTTAAAGCTCTTCTTAGCATGACACTTGACGTGTCTCTTTAGATGCGACGAGTTCCTCGACTTAAAATCGCAGACGGCGCATTGGAAAGGTTTTTCTCCCGTATGGAGCATGTAGTGGGTTTTAAGATGCGAAGAGTTGGCAGACTTGTAATCGCACCGGTCGCAAACGAAGGGTTTTTCGCCGGTGTGCAGCCTGATGTGCCTCTTCAGGTGCGAGGAGTTGATGGTCTTGAACTCGCAAGAGTCACACTTGAACGGCTTCTCGCCGCTGTGGTTCATCTTGTGCCGGTTCAGGTTCGAGGACTCGGTGCACCTGAACTCGCACTGGTCGCACTCGAAGGGTCTCTCTCCGGTGTGAGACATCCGGTGTTTCTTCAGACTGGAGACGTGTGCCGATTTGAATCCGCAATCGTCGCAAGCAAACGGTTTTTCGCCTGCTTTTAGCACCGGGCATGTCTTTTTAGCTTTTTTGTGCGCCGTTTTGTGATTTTTCAATGCGGCGGACGACGCAAACGCTTCACCGCAAACATTGCAAGTGAATCGTTCGCCGTTGATCGTTATTTGTTGCCGTTTTTCACTGTACGGTAAAGAGAATTGAATTTTTAACAGTTGGGCGTTGCCCACTACTACGGTTTCGGGCGTCGGTATCTGAAATTTAGAAAGCATATCATTTTATCTTTTAAGGATTTCGACTGAGGGTGCTTGATGGAATTTCAATATCACAATTTTTTACTTTTACATGAGTTTTGGTCGCTAACGACCCGGGTTGTGCCTTTCGGTATCTTTAGGCATTTCAAGTGCACGGATAAGCTTGAACTGACAGTTCTGTCTCTTGAAATTTTTAAGAAGAAATTTTTAACACAAACACCCATTGCCTATGAACAGAATTGATTTATCGACTGAAAAAATTTCTCGTACCAGGAATCAGACCCGGGTGATGTTGACCACTGAACCAAAGATTGGCGGAAAGGCATTAAATTAAAAAAATAATAAGTTCTAGCGATGCATGAAACCAGTCCTGATCTAAATAAATCAACTGTGGAATAAGTACAAAATATGTTTTATTAGTTTTTAAGATGAAGAATTACAGGATATGTTACCTGATCCAATGTTTCTTCAACATATGAACATTCACCGTTATCCGAATTTTCTTGTTTTACACTACGCCCGCTTTTGGAATCATTGTGGTTTCGGCATGAATCATCTTCCGATTTAATTCTCGGACGCTGCAAAAAGACATTTATTTATTCATTATGTGTACATATGTATAAGAGCTATTAGCTAACCACTAGTCCTAGTCGTCTTTCATTTAAATCCTTTTTTTCCATATCCGTTCCCTATCTGCTCCCTAGAAGCATATGGCCACCACACGGTGCCTCCAAGATTCTCTGTCACCCGCAAACTTACTCGCTTCTTCCCGGGTCAACCTAAAGTCTCGGAGCCTTTCGGGGCGACAGGGTCCTACCAGTGGATAGAAGAGACAGGCAAGATTCAGGCTCTCCGAGGGCTTAAGCAGGACATAAGCAAGCCAGGTTCTTCGTCACCATATCATTTTGTAACTCTCTTCAAAAAAGAGATGTTGAGCAAGTGAGTTACAAGCGGTTCTCGTGGAAAAAAATATGTTTAGATAAGCTGCGTGAGAGTCCATATGCTCCATGTTGGGAGCAGACATGGCAGAAGAAATTATGTTTAAATTAAAAGTTTTTGCTTTTGCAATATGGCAAAAGATAATATAAGATATAATGCAAATGAACGATCAAGTAACAAATATGCGTGACGACAGCTAACGCGTTCCGAACTAACAGACGTAGATGTGTGATATTATATAAAATGCGGAACCCATATTTTTCCCTAAGGGAAGTCCCATTATTACAGCGATAAATACGATAAAAAAATATTTCATTCAGGGAATCGCTCCAAAATGGCAGCGGCATGGGCCCCTGAGGGGTTAAGAAGGTGCAGCGAAAACGATTAGCTTACAATACGTCCTAATCTAGCTTTTGTCTTTTGAAAATCACAAAAATTTACATGTATGATAAAAATTTATCATAAAATAATTCATGTAATTAACTTAATTGGTAAAATTGACATGGTTGTCTCAGGATTGACTACATATCCTGTGCTTCATATCACCTGATTATCATCTCCACCGATCTCAGGATAAGGATCGTGCCAGCCATCTTCCGAACCTTCAATGTCTTCTACTTCATGCTTGATGTGAACATCTGGGAAGTTGATTTCGGTCTCTGTTTTTGGAATCGTTGTGGGAACTCCCTTAAAAAAGGCAAAAATAAATGCTTGCATTATTATAAACATCATTTGATAATGCTTGCTACGAGCGAAACCGGTCCTGATCTGATTAATTTATGGAGGATTAAGTACTGAAGCCCGGCCCGTCTTGCAGTTATCAACATCGTTGGCAACCGTAACAGACCGCCCAGGTTTGATTCCCGGAGCATTCAGATTTTTTCAGTCGATAAATCTGTTCAAAGGCATTGGTGTTTGGTTGTTGAAAATCCCTTCCCACCTTTTCGATCCCAAAGAGCTTCGCATAGTGACAGCGATTAATTAATCACTAGTCCTCGTATCCTTTCCATCCCTACTCTCTTCGAAAAATAGAAGTTGAGCAACTGAGTAACAAGCAGTTATCGTAGAAAAACATATGTTGAGATAAACTCTGTGAGCTCTAATATGCTCCAAGTTGGGTGCGGACATGGTTAAGAGAAAAAAATTATATCTTAGTAAACAACTGTGTTGATTGTTTAATCTTCAAACATCAACCCTATTAGTCGGATGAAGTAGTAGGACTAATGTTAGCTAATTGCGGCGCATACAAATAACCGTGTCCCGCAAACAATAAATAGACATTATAAAAAAAACGTAACAATCTGTCAAATAGCACCAAACCAAACACTGTGATCATAGCGGAACAGTTGGGTGAAAAATAACAACGTTCAATTGTCATGTATCTAACCTCAAACTCTTTCGTATTATCCGGTTGTCCCAGTGGGACATCTACCCAAGCTTCGCTGGAATTTTGTTGTGGGGTACATATAACGTCACCTGTTTTCAGTTCAGCATTCATTTTTATATGTCAACATCGAGACATGATTACAATAACAAAATACTAGCAGTATAGCTATCCATAGACACAAATATACTAATTCTTGTCTATGATAGTAAACACGTTCAAACACAATTAAATTTATAAAGTCGGGGTTCGATAAAATAATATTTAGACTCAATATATTGTCCATTGTCTTGCTTTGAAAAGGTTCGAACTATTCTTGACCCTGTTAACCTGATACCAGCAAGAAGAATTCCCCACTTTTTGCCCTGTACGCTATGACTTTTTCAAAAATTAAAAAATGACAATACCTTACAACTACTTACGTTATTTGATGGCTTAGATTAGAGGTCTGCACGGGCTCGGGTTTGGCCCGGCTCGCGGGCTGGGTCGGGCCGGATAATGAAGGCTTGGATTCGGGCCCGGGCCGGGCTCGGACGCAAGCATACAACAAAATATAACAAAAATCGGGCCATTTCCGAATGAGGTCACCATTATCGTAAATCTAAATTTAATACTATAATTTGTTTTAGTCATCTTTTCGGCGTCTTGTTCGTTATTTAAAAACATTCATTCAAGATGATTGTTCTTAACTTTATGACTTTTGACGCAATTATTTTAGTATTTTTTAATGATGTCTGCTTCATCGGCGTTTGTCCAATACGCATAATGAATTTCATAATATGATCCAGACGAATCCTTGATGGAATTTCAATATCAAATTAGAATTTTTTGAATTTTGTACTTTTCTATGAGTTTTGTCGCTAACGACCCGGGTTTCGCCTTTCGGCATCGTCAGGCATTAAATAAAAACATCACTACTTTTTTTAAACAGTTTGTATCGTTTATATACAAAAATATAAGTAGATCACTATTTAATGTAATTTTATTAAAATGTAAAAAACAATTTACATTAGGCCTGTCCGACCAACAGTATCCTTTCATCCCTGACATTTAATAAAAATGGGGTCTGCCAATTTTGAACGAAACTAAAATATTTGCCTAGTTCACCATTGTTGTACCCTTTTAAATAATTGTTAATTTTCATTTATTGTCATTTATTAATAATTGTCATTTATTTACAATTCAAGCACTTGCTATTATTAAATATCAATTCACTTACTATCATTAATGTAATATAATAATAAAGGCTTAAAATCAATCAACTCATTAACGAGACGTCGGATAGGACCCTAGATTTATTTTAAATATTCTTATGTTATCATCTGGTCAGTAATATTTTCAAAAATCCCCGTAATTATAACAAACCCACTTAAATCATTGAAACTTGTATTCATTCAAATTTCATGATTTTTACATTTTAATAACCTTTTAACTTAGTGACCTACTTATATATTTTTGTATATAAACGATACAAACTGTTTACTACGCGTCAGTTCAAGTACATCCGTGCACTTGGAATGCCTGAAGATGCCAGAAAGGCGAAACCCTGATGTTCGTTACTCAGTTGATCAAAACTCATGGAAAAGTACAAAATTCAAAAAATCTAATTTAAAAATTTATATAACGATTGGATTCCAACACGAATTTATTTGTCATCCAGCCTACTTCTCAAAATGTCTTATGACCCCTGATGTTTGTTACTCTGCTTGTTAGTTGATCAACCTCTATCGAAGAGAGTATGAATTTGAATTTTGTACTTTTCCATGTTTTGTCGCTAACGACCCGGGTATCGCCTTTCGGCATCTTCAGGCATTCCGGACACGGATCCTTGAACGGAATGCCTGAAGATGCCGAAAGGCGAAACCCGCGTCGTTAGCGACAAAACTCATGGAAAAGTACAAAATTCAAAAAATTCAAATTTGATATTGAAATTCCATCAAGCACCCTCAGTCGAAAGACTTAATAAGAGTATGAATTGAAAGGATGTGAAGACTAAGACAGGACTGATTGTGGGATCAGAACGGTGGGAAGAGATTTTTAAAAACACAACCATCAATTGCCTTGGAACAGAATCAATGTATCGAATGAAAGAATCTATTCGCATCGGGAATCAAACACAGCTGGTCCGATACGGCAGCCAACGGCGTTGACCACTGCACCACGGACTGGGAAAATATAATAATCAATATTATCGGAATGAAAAGAACTGCCTTAAATCCTGCAGATTTATGGGTACAAATATTGACAACATCAGTAAAACCTCCGAAAATATTATATCTATTGAGTGTCACCTTTTCATTTATACAGGAGCGAGTACTCTGCATGCGATACAATGTAACTCAATGAAAGAAAGGGGTTTGTGGTTTTGTTTTTTATTTTAATATGTTAAACTCGACACAAACCAAGTCGACACATGGCACGTCAACACATGTCAAGTCGACATATAACTTGACACATAGACAATTCGGCACCCATACAACTTGACATAAAGAAAATTTCCTTTTTGTAATACGGTGATCAAATTTGAACCCTACAAAAAGTAATATAATATATTGTTGATGGCTTTTTCATAATAATGCTCGAATTGTGACGAATGGATTTTATGTTTTTCTGGAAGTAAAAGCAAATCTGGATTTTTATTGAGTGGTAATGAACGTAAAATAAAAATAATTAACAATCGTAATTCTGTACGAAGATTATTACAAACGGAGCTAGGACACAGGCCTGTCTGACGCCGGTAGTGATGCCAAACAATTCCGTAGTTGCGTCACCGATTCTTATGCAGCATTCACTGCCCTCGCTTGTCCAGATCCAGACTACTCTTTGATGAGTGCGGGGCAATAAATCGAGAGAGTCGATGGTTGCAGGTACTTGGGGGTACACATCACGGTAGATGGCAGCCCGCCTAATGAGCTCGCGATCCTGATTAGGGATAGCTGGAGCAACATTTAATTCAATGCGAAATTTTGGGACTCACGGTTGTACTCGGTCAGAACCAAGTGCCACTTATCCAACGCATGGATTCTGACTGTGCTGCTTTGCGGTTGCGAGTCATGGCACATCACAAAAGCACCGGTTAACCGTATACTGTGCTTCGAAAACAGATGCCTGCGGCGAATATTAGGAGTACGGTGGATTGACTTTGTCAAGAACACGGAGGTTAGAGAGCGGGCAAACTAGCCCTTTATTACGTCTAAAATAAAAAGGCGACGATGGACCTGGCTTGGACATGTGCTGCGGATGCCCCAGGGGAGCCTGAATACTGCATGCCTCTTTTATCATCCTGGTGGATCCCGACGCCGCGGAAGGTCTCTGATGACCATCCATAGGAGCAAAGGACGCCGGGATGACCTGGGAAGATGCGAGGAAGTTGGCGGGAGATAGATAATTTTGGAGGCACCGTGTGGTGACCATATGCTCCTAATAAGGAGCAGCTATGGAGAAAAAAATCTGTACTGGGAGCACTGACGCGGCTATGTTAGATTGTAATAACGACTTGATTTTTCATAAAATAGCATGCAAATTTTACGTAATTATGTAGGCATCCACTTCCCCTAGTGTGCCAGGAGGTGTTTCTTCCATAAAACACCCCCTTCGTGCAGTATTTTGATGGATATCGAATAAAAAGAGCAGCGGTGTCTCAAGTTGTCATGTGTCGATTGGTCTATCAATTTGCATGACGCAATATTTTATGCCTCTTCAGATCGTTTGGTCTCGCAGAACGATATGCACACAGATCGCATTCAAAAGGTTTAACACCGCTGTGCGTCAAAACGTGCGTCGTTAGATGCGATTTTCTGCCAAACTTTACATGGCACACTTCACACTCGAAAGGTTTCTCACCACTGTGTACCAACTGGTGTCCCCTGAGATAGCTAGCTCTAACAGTCTTGTAGTCACAGAGTGGACACTCGAGGACTTTCCCTCCGTTGTGTTTCATTTTGTGACTGTTGTAATCGCTCAAGCGCGCTGATTTATAATCACAAACTTGACACTCGAATGGTTTTTCCCCTGAATGTGTCATTTGGTGGATTTTTAAATTCCAAGACCTCGCAAAAGTGTGATTACAAACTCCACACTTGTAAGGCTTTCCACCGTTGTGTGTTATTCTGTTATGCCTCTTCAACTGTGAAGGATATGGTGATGCAAAATCACAGTCTTCACACTTGATCGGGTCTTTATTTAAGAACTTGGATCGAAATCTGTATTTACGCGGTTTCTTTTTTAGGTATTCGATTTTTAAATGTTTTAAAATGAACTCTGAATTACTGTGAGTAGATTTGTGAACTGCGAGTGATTCAAGTGATGTGAATATATCGTAGCAGACGCCGCACACGAAATTCCGTTCATGGAAGTTTACATTGTCCAAGATGATTACGGCGACCGGTTCACGTGTCAAAGTCTCTCGTTTTGTGTCTTGTGTCAAAAATTCGATTTTGACACTGGATAAATGGGCACCGGTAGATGTTGCTATTGGACACTCAATCTCTTCGAACGGTTCAGTATTGGTCCTAGATTGCTAGAAACAAGACAAATTCAATATTATTTAGGACTTCGACTGAAAGTGCTTGATGTAACTTCAATGTCAAATTTGAAACGTTTGAGTTTTCTCGCCAACGAACCGGGTTTCGTCTTTGGGCATCTTCGGGCATTTCAAGTGCACGATTTAACTTTAACTAACGTCAGTTAAAATATAATATCAACAGTTGAGGAGGACCAATCGATTCATTTTGATGTGCTATTGAACGCAATTGGCTTTGTAATTTAGGATTTCGTTTAAGTTCATTCGTGCGCTTGAAATTCTTGAAGATGCCAACAAGCAAAACCCGGGTCATGGAAAAGTACAATATTCAATCGATTTAAATTTGATTCAGTCGAAATTCTATATTATAAAATGGTTTTTTTGCTCTCAATTATATGCATGTCCAAGCAATACAGATATATTTATAGTAATATATAAAACATATTCGGTAGGAAATTACCTGTTCCCCTTCGCATTCAGCATATGGATACACGTCCTCATCGTTCTGTTCAATTTTTATACTATACTCATCTTCCAAAACTTCTCTTTTGTAGTTTGTAAATTGGTTTTCATTTTCTGATTTGATAATCCGTGACTCGAGCGCAAAATCCTATGAAATAAAATACTTCATGAAAAACTGAATCCAGGAATAGAAAAATTTTATTGTGAAATATAAGAAGAATGCGGTAAAACGGCATGAATAGACTATTTACCTTCATACCTGCACAGCATAATTCAAATAAATGGTCTTTTTATAAGGACGCTTAGTTTTGAAATGTAAATAAAACAAGTTGTTTGTGAGATTTCGACTAAATTTTAATTTCATTTGTAAGTATATTTTACGGCATTAAATATGGAATATAGCATCAAATGTCTGCCAATATCCATTCATTATAAAATGGGCCATGTCGCTGAAGTTGACTTTTTTGATAAATTTGGGTAAACTTCCAACTGCTCCAGAACCCAATCAGGCGTTGTCTGCGGTCGTTTACCTGAAGTTCCTTGGTTAGTTGGATTTTATACGGGTGCAGACATAAGGCCCGATTCAAAATTCGCCAAGTTGAAGTCGCAGAAAAGCCAAGTTCTTGTGAACGACGAGAAATAAGCTGCCTTGGGTTTTCCTGTACACTTTCACACACAGCAGCAATGTTTTCACCAGATATTGTATTTTGATGACGTACAGGTAGGTGTTGGCCGATTATTTACCAAACTGGTTGACTCAAATTTGGCCACTAAACAATGAATAATCTACTCAGCAGGACAAAGTAACATATTTTGAGCGTCCCTATTGAAATACCCTTTATAAATGGCTTGAAACTTGTATATATGGTCCTACTACACATTCAAGACAATATTTTTCAAATATTCACTATCGTTATTAAGACACAGTCAATTTTATTCGATGTCTCTATTCACATTATATCGGGGTGAATAGAGACGAGAGAGTGTAAATCGAGACTTGGCAGGTGAATAGAGACAAGAATACAGATTGTTATGATTGGAATATATGAACCTCTATTCTATACGAATCTTTATTCATTCCGTTTAATATAACTTATTAACCAAAAAAAACATGATTGATTGGTACTTCGTTGTTTTATGCCATGCAGCTAAACACGAAAAAATATCACTGAACCTAAGGGTTGCCTGTCGCTGCGCCCTCATAAACATGGGGCGGGAGGCGTCACTTGACGATTTTTGAAATAAAAACAAAGAATTCATTCCTTGCAGCCAGTTGCATGAGAACACCCAAAGCATGTAAAACTATTAAAAAATTCGGGGAAGTGCGCGACGTAATATTATTCCACGGGAGATTATGTGTAGTAATGGACATTTAATGACGCCTTCATTTGAGGTCAGGACACGCTGGGTTTGCCAAGTGTTCTTTGCTGATGGTTGCTGAGTGGGTAGCGGTTCCTGGAGTGCATACTCGGAGATCAGTACTCATTTTTTACACTTACTATAATTTTATAAACCCCGATACACTTGCAAACACCCAGCAAGTAGAGAGAATGTGGGGATCAGCCAGAAGAGATTTATGTGGTAATTTATTGTTATCAGAAGGTATTGCTGAATTTTGGCAGTTTATAGAGCGTCAACATCACGATGATTGAGAAGCGCTGGCTGCTTGGGGCAAGGCGTAAGATTAAATTATCTGGAATACATTAAAAAATACACGTATACACACATACAAGTATGCGGCCATTAATTTATGATTTATGTGTCGTTTCATATGGATAGCGAAGGTTTAGGCAACCTTTAGGTTCAGTGATATGTTTTCGTGTTTAGCTACATGGCATAAAACAACGAAGTTCCGAGAAGTACGAAAACCGATTGATTTTAATTTTCGTGCAATAAAAGAGAAGTTTATAAAGGGTCAAAAAGTAAGGATGACAGGCATCGAACTTTAACACGTTTATTTCAATTTTGGGATATCATTTAGTTGGTTTGGTATTGTCATTCAAGAGACAGTATTATAGTTATTGTAAAGAATTATAAATAAATAGTAAAAAATACATTGGATACTAAGTAAAGTTGTGCTAATGTTCAATCCTTGTTTTGTGTCTCTTTTCACCTGTCAGTCTCTATTCACCTCGTTTAACGGTACATTAGATTCAATAAAAGAGAAGGAATTCACATACCGTTTGACAGTTTTCCACTTTCACTATTGTGTCAGATGTATGGCCTTGATTCCAAACGTCTTTCATGTTACCATGGTAATCGGAAACACAAATGTCATTCTCTTGTGTTTTTGTTGTTAATAATTCGTCTTCAATCTCTATTTTGATATTCATTTTGCCTAATTTTATAATGACAATAATTGACCACAGAGCACAATTAAAAATTCAAACCATAGACTATAATTTTTATTCGAAGAGGTGGAATTTATTATTTTACTAGTATTGCTACCCGGCGTCTCACGGACTAAGCGAGCAATAATTATTTAATGTTATATCATTCAACATAATAATATCACAAAATCTAACATCCAAAATAGAGTTAAAATAAAATCACAAACTTTATTTAATTTGACGACAGCCCCATTCTCGCCCATTAAAATGTCCAAATTCAAGGAAAAAATCTAATTTGCTGTCAAAGAAATGTCAAATAATACCTTCACGTAAATAATAAACATTATTATTAATAATAAAAGCCGGAAAAAGTCCAGTAGAAGACTAATTTATTACATTTTGACTAAATGTCTTTGCCGATAAAAATTCAATCATATTTTCTTTCATATTCGTTTTTATGGCAACTTGCAACAACAATTCAAAAGGGAATTACAGACCCACATACATACATACGCCGTTTCGGTTTTATATATAAGATAATTTAGAAAAGTCACAGTGGTAAAATTATTCGATTCCGTGTTAAGGTATCAAGGTCATTGGCTTCAGTACTCCCAGGTTTGATTTTACAATATCAATAGTTAGCTAATTGGTTTCCCTACATCACAAACAATAAAATCGAATAAAAATTACATACCTACATATCTTACCATTTTATATATTACTTATCGATGGCTAAGGGAGTAATTTTGTTAACTCCACTTTTGGCTGAAATGACTTAACTTTTGCCAGGCTGGGGTGAAACAGTCGACCATCACTGCTACATAATCTTAAATATTTACCTTAATATTAGTGATGCAATGTGTAAACTTTTGGTATTCTTAAATCATTGTTATTTATATCTTTTACAGTAAAAAAATATAATTTGGACGACTGGTTTCGTCGCAATTGAATAGAAAAGAAAATAAGTCGGATTATTATTGACCGATATTGTCACTTCTTATTTCCAGGATTAAAACTTCACTGCTCATACGCGATAAGAAGCGCGTTATATCATCTCAAACGAGTTTCTTTCAACGAACTTTGCTTTTTACATTAAAAGGTGAAGATAATAAGTCGCATTCACAGTTCGCATCGCCAGTCTAGAATAAAAACAAGAACACGATCAAGTTGTCTCATTCATGCGTGAATAAAAATAAGAATAAATACAGGAAAATTATCAATTTTCATATTTTTTTTATAGAACGATGTATGAAGATACGTCAAAGCATAATCAATCATTTTTTTTATTGCAGTCTATGCCAAAAAGGCCATACCAATGGGATATTTTTAAGACCCTCCTTCGCCTACGAGCTATTTTTCAAGGACAGTATTTCGAAGGTTAATAATTTCAGTTTGTTATATCATGCAATGTGCATGTCCCGTATTTTTTTTATAACCAAAACGTATTTGATTGCAACGTAAAAACATTTTAAAGAACTGCTAGTAACACAGTGAATCAACCTCTCTGTTTCAAGGATAGAAGGGATAGGATAGATTAGACGAATGGGACAGGACTAAATGTAAGCTTATCGCTTTTGCTACACGCCACTCTATGGAATAGGGAGGGTCAGAAGTGATTTCCAACTACACAAACACCCATTGCCTTTTTACAGAATCGATAAATCGACTGAAAACATCTACTCGTGTACAAGGACTAGTGTCTGTGACGTCTTTCACGGGACTCTAAAAATGGACAAAGTTTGGCGAGGGAATAATGAAGCATAATCGATAAATCGACTTTAAAAATCTGCTACTACAGGGACTTGAACCCAGACGGTCAGTCGCAGAAACTAACGACGTTGACCACTGCATCACTGATAAGATAATTAATATGTAAATCCTTTTAATAATGGCATAGGTGGTCCGTGGCGCAGTGTCAACGTTGTTGGCTTGCGTGCTGGACTATCCGGGTTCAATTCCTGGTACGAGCGGATTTTTTCAGGCGATAAATCTGTTCAAAGGCATGGGTGTTTGTGCTCTTGAAATCCCTTCCCACCTTTGCGATCCCAAAAAGCGCCATTTAGTGACAGACATTAGCTAATCACTCCTTGTAGCCTTGCAATCCCTACTCTCTTCGAAAAAGGGAGGTTGGGCAACTGATTAACAAGCAGTTCTCGTAGAAAAAAATATGTTGAGATAAACTCCGTGAGGAGTCCGTATGCTCCAAGATGGGAGCGGACATGGTTTAAAAAGAAAAATAGTTTTGACAAAGAAATTCATGAGGAAACAATGGAACGGGATAGATAAATCGACTGAAAAAATCTGGTAATGGAAACCATCGACGTTGACCACTGCACCACGGACTGGCCATAACAGATGAAAAAGAAAGAAAAATGCAGTCTTTACAAAGTAAACTTTTAATTCATTAAAATAAACAAACCTCAAACTAAATGTTTTTTTTGATGAACTTTCAACTTATCAGCTTGTATACATTGAAAATCACACTGACCACACTTGAACGGCTTATCGATCGCGTGAATTAATTTGTGCCTTCTTAAATGCGACGAATTCCCCGACCTGTATTCGCAACTGTCGCAGTGGAAAGGCTTCTCCCCCGAATGCGACATTCTGTGCGTCTTCAAATGTGACGATTGCACAGATCTAAAATCGCACAAATCACAAGCGAACGGTTTCACACCGGTGTGTTGTAATTGGTGTGTCTTTAACTGAAAAGACTGCGCGCATTTGTAACTGCAGTCGCCGCATTTGAAAGGCTTCTCACCGCTGTGTGAGATTTTGTGCGTTCTCAATTGTGACGATTGCACACATTTAAAATCGCACTCGTTGCATGTGAACGGTTTTTCGCCTGTGTGTAATCTTTTATGATTTTTTAGAACTGATGAGTGTGCCGTTTTGTAGGAACACTGGTCACAATGGTGTGGTTTCTCACCCGAGTGAGTCATTTTATGTATTCGGAGAACAGAAAGGTGTGCCGATTTGAAGTCGCAACCGTCGCAGTGGAACGGTTTTGAAGTTGTATGCGTTATCAGGTGTTTCTTCAAGGAAGCCGATTCAACAGCTCTATAATCACATTGGGAACACTTATATGGCTTTATTCCCGTGTGTAAAAACTTGTGTTTTCTTAAATTGGACGATTGCGCAGTGCTAAAATCACACAGATTGCATTTGAACGGTTTTTTACCGGTATGTGAGATCTTGTGCTCTTTCATATGGTGTGAATTTGTTGTTTTGTACACGCACTGATCGCATTTGTGAAGTTTTTTACTTTTGCTTGAAGTTTTAGGCTTTCTTTTTTTCGCTATCTCTTTCTTCACGTCTCTTTCGTCGATTTGAAGTTCGTCATTGGGTGGCGGCGGACGAATTACAGACGACGTTGTACCGCCGTTGGTTGCCGAAAACTAAAACATACACAAAAATATAAATTTTAGATATTAAATAATTTATTTATGCTCATATGCTCATCGCAGGAGTGGGTGTTAAGATCGTTGTGTTGACCCACATGATTGCTAGTATAATGCTTTTACCACTTGACCGCAAATACAGACATAAATTGATTATATTTA
Organism: Himalopsyche kuldschensis; assembly: GCA_028554975.1. NCBI lineage: Eukaryota > Metazoa > Arthropoda > Insecta > Trichoptera > Rhyacophilidae > Himalopsyche > Himalopsyche kuldschensis. Next base: position 160,251 of record JAHFWI010000113.1, read on the forward strand.
CCTCATTTGGAAACTGTGAACTCTCTCCTTGGGCAGATTTTTCTTCTTTGATATCACACGAATCTTCAAGAACATTGATATCGTTGATTGGGCAGTGGAAATTTGTGTGCTGTTTTTATTTTGAGACTATCGTTTGAGGTGTCCTGAATAAAAATGTAGGAATGTAAACGGTCATTGGATATTATTTAAAGGATGTATGTGTTAGTCAATTGACCAACTTTTCACTGGATAAAGAAAAATAGTTGAAAAGGGTCAGTGGTATGCTAATCAATGTCGCTAAATTTACTTTAAATAAACACATACTACATTATAAGAATCATGTAGAATTTCGACTGAAGGTCCTTGGTGGCATTGGAATATAGATTTCGAATCGTCCTTATCAGCCAATTGAAATTTTTGAAGATGCTGAAAGACTAAGGCCGGGTCGTTAGCGACAAAGCTGGTGTCAAATTGCAAAATCCAAAAGATTTAATATGTGAATCGTTTGACTTTTTCACTAGCTCAGTTCAAGTTCAATTGTTCACTTGAAATACCTGAAGATGAAAAACGGTGAAACAAGGGTCGTTAATGAAGGAATTGATGGAAAAGTACGTTATTCAAAACGATTCAAATTTTATTAAGCTTCTTCAGTTTAAATTCTCAAATCACACACCAAATGTATTAAGAAATGAAAAAAAACATCTTTCGTTTAAATTACATATTGATTTTTTTTTCGATCAATACGGCTTTCGTTCATCACGCGCACTATCGACTGACAAATGCTTGCTGTGAGCGAGACCGGTCTTGATCTACATTATTGACAGTGAGTACCTTTAAATTGGAAGAATATAGAATTACCTGATATTTCAGTTCAAATTCAGTAGAAAGTTTCTTATCATTTACTGTTTCGCATTTTACCATACAAAAAACGCTTTTTTCGCCCTCTTGTTTCATAAATATTTGTTTGAAATCAGTGTTGAATTCGGATTCAAGCGTTAAGGGTTCATCCTGAAAGAAAAATAGTCGCCTAAGTAAATTAGTGAAATATTGTTTTTTCTAATGTCATGTAAAATTTTCGTGTGCCTTTGTAGTCTAGAAACACAAATATTTTAAGAAATTTTGGGTTGCTATACCCGTGACTTACGCTAATGTTCAAGTCAGCTTTGAATTCAGATTCAACCGTAATGGGTTTAAGCTGAAAGAGTAATAATCAGCTAAACAAATATGTATAAAATTGTTTATCTCTGATATCATTAATAATTCATTACATATTCGATGTGATAATTTGAGAAATATTATTTTTTGACGCCTAGTTCAACCGTTAGTTCATACGCCCCGGCGTGCAAACACGCAAACGCGATTACGAGCTTTTAATGAATAAATTAAATATTTTTAAATGCAATATTATGCAGAGACACCTTTTGGGGGCAATGTGATTGTTAGAATACCCATATGTTGAACCGTTTTCTTTTTTTATTTGAAGTTGGGCTAACAGATGTCACTAGGGCAGGCTCCTTATTATCGTAATGATCGCTCGATTGATAGAGCGCATCTGAGTGAGAAGAGAATAACTAAATATCAATAAGTGCGAGTACACAACACATAGCATTTTGTGCTATTTATAAAATATAGTTTATTATAAAAAAAATAACTTTCCAGTCATAACAAAATAATTCTAATTTATTCATAAATTACATTATTTTTTTGTGACAGCCCTAGATGAAATTTGTCCTACCTTTATAATTTGATTTAATAAAGAAAATATACATAAATGTATATTATATTTTTATTTATAATATTTATTGTTTTTGGCAACGCTAGAGACGTTTTTTAAGCCGTGTACTTTTGATATTTTTTTTTCACTTTTCTATGAAAATCAATAATAACTTAAGTATAAAATTATTTTCCGGGTATGTTACGTGACATTTTCATGGAAAAATCGATGGTTGAAAATGGTGGCGTACAGCAGAAATCCATGGAATTGGCTTGGCGTTTAAAAGGTTAAACATAGTTGCCCACCGGTGAGTTCTTAGCTGTCAGAGCTTTTTCTAAAGCGACACACCGGTGTGTCGTTGGCTTTAGATCGGTTAAGGCTCACAAAATGAATACAAAGTTTTCTTAAAAGATATTGAACAAAAAGTGAATAAAGGTAACCAGGGCTGACAAAACTCTTAATAAAATTTTCACAGTATTCAAGAAAATAATATTTTGCTTGTTTATATGTTTCAAACCAATTAAATAAATACAAATTATTCATAAAATCAGAAGAAAAATTCAACGAAAATAAATTTTCTGGTAGCCAATCGGGATGCATAATTAACATCATATTATAAACTGTGTGTGATATATGTGCGTAAATACGCTCTAAAAGCCATGTAGTATGGTCATTAACATAAAATTGCTTTCATAAGGGATCTTAGATATCTAAGCCCTTAAAAAACGTAAGTAGTTTTAAGGAATTGCACTTTTTAATTTTTGAAAAAGTCGTACCGTACTGGGCAAAAAGTGGAAAATTCTTCTAACTGGTAACAGGTTATGCAATCTCGGATACATATAAGATGTGATAATTTGAGAAATATTATTTTTTGACGCCTTAAACATAGTTGCCCACCCGTGAGTTCTTAGCTGTCAGAGCTTTTTCTTAAGCGACACACCGGTGGGTCGTTAGCTTTAGATCGATTAAATATAATTCAATTAATTTCGATACATTCTTTTATTTCAGCCTGGCTACTGGTACTAGCATTAGTTACTATCCTAAAGCTACTACCATCGTGTAAACATCGCATAAATAGCAAAAACAGTAACCTTTATAGATTGCAGTGTTTCTGATTGAATCATTGGAACGTCAACCCAAGCGACATCTTTTGGTTGATCTTCTTCATTGTTTTCGACATTATCTGGTTCAATTTTGATATCCATTTCACATAATACACTGTGATAAACCAACAACAATTCGGTATATCAACTAAGTTTCAATCTTTGTTAGGTTTTATTCATAGAGTATAAGAATATGTTATATATTGTCTATGAATAAAATGATTTATTAAATCTTGATAATATGTATATTTGGGCATATCCGTGGTGCGGTAGACCACTCGGGTACAATTCCTGGCTTGAGCTGATTTTTTCAGTCGATGAATCTATTCTGCTGTCGTAAAAAATTCCATCTGACCTTTCCGATCCTAAACAGCGACGCATAGTGACAGCGATTAGCTAACCACCAGTCCTGTCCTAGTCTTTGTATCCTTCCATACCTCCTCTCTTCGAAAAATAGGGGTTGAGCAACTGAGTAACACGCAGTTCTCGTAGAAAAACATATGTAGAGAAAAATTCTATTTGCTCCAAGTTGAGAGCGGACATGGTCAAAAAAATATTTTTTGAATTTACATTTAATAATAGATTTAAAGTGCATATAAAAATGGATTGAATAACAGTAAATAATTAAATATTTTTTTGAAAAATGAGGAATGCAGTGGCGGCTGGTGACGGGATGCAAAGAAATTTTTAAAATTTCTTTCCTATTCATTGGATTTTAAACATTCATATGGATGGACTTTCAATAGTTAATCTTATGTAGTCCGAAAAAATAGTTTTTCTTTGCACCCCCACATGGCTTTATGCATCCAATTTTCTCCGAAGCATACCTACTCACTTTCAATAAATTGAATACTCGAATGAAAATAAACCTGACAATATATATCTTTTGGCTTAGCAGATACCAAAATGAAATTCTCACCATTCTTAAAAATGTTAAATTGAATATTGAATTGAATTGACGGACTGGGCTCGATTCTAAGAACGAGCAGATTTTTTCAGTCGATAAATAGATTCTGTTCGAGGACAATGAGTGCTTTTGTTGTTTAAAATCCATTGCCACCTTTCCGATTCTCCAGAAAAGCGGATCATATAGCGAGACTGATTAGCCAAACACTAGTTCTTTACTATTTCTTGTATTCTTTCAATCCTTACTCATAATAAAATGAGAGGTTGAGAAATAAGCAGCCCTCGTCGAAAAACATGTTGAGATAATCTACATATGCTCCAAGTTGGGAGTGGACATGGTAAAGAGGAAAATGTAATGCACCGTCACGTGGCGTTTCTGATTTTACCATTATAATGAAGAGGATAGAATTTTTAGCTAACCACATTCCTCATATCCTTTCAATCCCTTCAAAAACAGACGTTGAATAACCGAGTAATAAATAATCAATTATCTTTGAAAAAATCATGTTAAGATATATTTAGATAGGATGGTAGATATGGTTCAAGGTCCGAGCGGACATGGTACAAAAAAGAAAGCTGGAACTTCAAAATGTATAAAATGGAGTCAAAGGTATTAGTATAAACGTCAAATTAACAGCCAATAAATACAACACTGTAAAAAATATTGTAATTCTCTTTGATTGTTATACTCTATGATTAAAGCTATTGTCTATGATAATTCTAGTCTCGGTAAATGTTCTCCTTGTGTTTGTCTCCAATAATTCAATGCATGTCCTAAAATGGATGTCAAAATAGAACCAGACAATGGCCAACTGTCATCAAATACGACAGAGCATGTAATTCACGACGTTGAATGTCAAAATATACCGAATGTCACACTGAATCTGGGTCATTCAACTGACAATAGACACAACACAAGTGTCAAGAAGGAAGAATTACATGAAGATGACACTGGAAAGGTAAGATTAGTTTTTTTAGTGTCACAAACGTGAATGGAAAAGTATTTTACTGTAAAAATAAGACTCCATTGTGAAATTATGCAATGGAGTTTGTTCTAATATGTAATTCTACATGTTTATTACTTTTGCTAGAGCCACTGTCGAATTGCTGACTTCATCCAATTAAACACATTAATATATCGATTAATGAACACATTCCTGGAAACAGATATTAATAAAGCTTCCCAACATAATATTCTATACGATCACTGCTTGTTATTCAATTGCTTCACTTGTTAATACAAGTGGTTGAAGCCAGTAACTATTTATCCCTACCTTTTAATTAACGCTTGATGAAAAACAATAAGACATTGTTTGTACTTATTTTTTTGAAGATTTCTTTAGATCAGGACCGGTTTCGCTCATCGCCTAGCATTTTCATAAGTTGGAAATGCTCGTGATGAGTGAAACCGGTCCGGATGTCAATAATTAACTGTAGAATAAGTAGTAAAATGTTTTCTATTTGATGACTCGTTTTTTTTTTAATTCACTGAAATAGTTGTTAGTTAACAAGAGTTTTAAACGTGATGGAAGTTATTTGCTGATTCAGCCTTGTCGTATAAGCTTTAAAAAAATGATCACAATAGTATTGTAAATGAGAAATTGCCCCCGGAGAGTCCGTCGCGGAAGCCAACAACGTTGACCACTGCACCTTAGAATTCATTCTAATCGACTTTTTACGCCGTTCTTTTTAACTGACGGTTTCTTTTCAACAGGTTGAATCAAAAGCGGATAGCCAATGGATGAAATTCAAAGAAAAATTTCATGATGACTCGTGTCTCATCAAATTGGAGAATTTTGACGTCGATGATAGTACAAATTCAAACAATGAACCCGAGGAGGTAATATATTATAAATTATCAACTTATAAACCATGGCCGCATTCAAATTTCAATATTTTCGGAAGGCTTACTAAGGAATCAAAAGTTTAAAGGGGTTCACTGTCAATACTTGGTGGAATGGCATTATAATAAAAATAATAAAATCTTTTTAGTACTTTTTCCACATAAAATTTATTGGACCAGAACCGGTTTCGCTCATGGCGAGCATTGTCAACTGAACATTATCAGTTGTCATGTTGAATTGTTTGTTTTAGAATAAAAAGTTGATCGCTATTTCGGCTTGCACTCTTGTCAGAACTATTTTTAAACATACGTTAGCCAATTCTTGGTGGAATGGCACCAACTGAAGATAATGCTCGATATGAGCGAAACCGGTCCTGTTCGAATAAACTTAATGTGGAATAAGTATTATACTTTAACCTAATTTAAACAGTCAATAATATGTCAATGTAGGTATTCAGATTCATGAATCAATTAACTGAATTTTCCCAAACTGGATTTGAACCCGTGAATACAGCAGCTTAATACAAAAACAATATAACATGTATGACTGGTTGGGCATATCAAGACTGGTTTCGCTCATTGCAAGCTTTATCAACTTTTCATCAACTGAATATTACCATCATCAGTTGATTATGCTTGTCATGATCGAAACTGGTCCTGATCTCAATTATTAAATTTGGAATTAGTACTTTAAATGTTCTATTATATTTTTATTATGCCATTCCACCAAGTATTGGCAGTGAACACATGAAAAAGTGAGTTGGTAAATATGTCTATCGCCCGAAACCCCGATTAAATCATCACATATTATTCAATGGCTTTTGTCATTATATTTGTAGAACTTGGCAACAGATTCTCGCAAAATAATAATCACAAGCGATGTTCGATTCAAAAACGACATTCTAGAACTCGGATGTCCTGTGAAGAAAGAGATCATTGATAATGGCCAGTCATCGTTTGCTGAATGGATCCCTGAGCAGGTAAGTCATACATACACATATTATTTTTTTTAATTTTTAATTTTTTAAAGATATTAAAAAAATATTTGGCATTACAGCTAACGCCAATGCGCCAAATATTCTTAATTGTGAAAGTCATACGAGATTAACTCGATGATAAGTAATGAATCAGTTGTGCACAAAATCAACGATAAATAACATACACCCAGCCCAAGATCTCTTTTTTCAATTGAAAAAATCTGACCTTGCGGGGAAATGAACCCGGGTCTCCAGATCGCTAGAACAAAGCTCTAGACCACAGGGACCGACCCAAGTTCGAGTCCCAGTAAGGTCAAATCACAGAATGGTTTAAGTCTTTTCTCCTCGAGTTGATCAGACGTGACGTTCAAAAATCAAATATCAAATTTGAGTCGAATACTTTTTCATGCCTGAAGATGCCGAAAGGTGAAACCCGGGTCGTGAGTGAATAAACTCAGCGTAAAATTCTAGTTTAAACACTTTAAAGCTGGCTTGAATTTCAGAAAGCCTTTTTCATAAATCGATTTTTCAATCAAGCATATGAAACTCTTATGGAACATTTTTTGATCAGATGTATTGTCCATTTCTCTTCCGTATCCTTCCACTTCAATAAATGCTTTGAATGAGCGAATGGATGACAATTAATTCACTTAAAATCATTTCTGTTCCTTTGGTGCATGGATGAGGAGTAGATTTGGTGTCTCCACTCCATATCCCAACCAAAAACTACAACAGATGAGAACTTTTCGAAGACCAAAGCGTGACTGAGCATAATTTACAATGTTTTATGACTGATTGGCTTCAGTTTCAATCCGAATTTTTCAGTCTTAATTTTGACACCCTTTTTGCTCTGCCAGGGCCTCAGTGGCCAGGGTGATAGACCTATTCGCTAGCTTTTATCTAAGGCTCTAGGTACGATGCATTAAAGCTATTCTAACCACGTTCTTTTCTTGTTTTTTTAGATCCCAGAAATAAAGATTGAACCCTCAACACCAAGCTGCGACTTTTCACTGTTCAATTTGGCTAACAATCATCTCTCGTATCAAAAGGCGTGGCAAACGTCACAAGAAGAACCCGTGGCCGTCGTAGCTTTGGAACAATGCATTTTTACAAACGCAACTTTGTATGCCGCACGTGTTTCGACATTCACAAATCGGCACAGTCACTCTCGAAACACAACGAAATCGTTCACAATAAATCAAAACCGTATATAATAGATCTCGTTGCCGAAGAAGTGAACACTTCTGAAGTCGGAGACGGTTTTGAAGAAGTGAACAGTTCTGAAGCCGATGACAGTTCTCAAGAAATACAAGCTTACAATTTTGTCGAATGCGATATGAAGCTACAAAGTGAAATGATCTCCTATTCGAGTGAAGAATTAAAAGAGAAACCATTCTCTTGTGACCAATGCAATTTCAGATCGGCCTACGCCCACAATTTAAAAACGCATCTGAAATCACATACAGGGAGAAAAAACCGTTCAGTTGTGACGAATGCGAGTTCAAATCCGCGCGATCTTTCGACCTGAAAACGCACAAAATGTCCCATAGCGGGGAAAGACCCTTCGAGTGTGTCCAGTGCGGCGCCCGATTCGCAAGAGCAACGCACCTGAAACGGCATCAGGTCACGCACAACGGGTTAGAGCGGTTCAACTGCAACCAATGCGATCTAAAGTTCGTTAAATTAACTAAATTAAGGAAGCATAAAAAGACACATGTCGGTGAAAAATCTTTCCAGTGTCACGTCTGTGACTTTAAATCAGTACATATGTCTACTTTAAAGACACATCTGACTTCTCATACAACTGAAAAACCATACTCTTGTAATCAGTGTGATTTTAAATCGGCGTATCGTTATAACTTAAAAACGCATTTAAAGTCGCATTCAGGGGAAAAACCTTTCAATTGTGACATGTGCGATTTTAAGTCAGCGCGTTCTTTCGATTTAAAAGTACATAAACGGTCCCATACAGGGGAAAAACCGTTCGAATGCGACCAGTGCGGTTGGAAATTCGCTCGTGCCACTCATTTAAAAAGGCACGAGTCTATTCACGCTGGCGTTAAACCGTTTAAATGCGTCGAATGCGAAAGGAGGTTCTTCCATTTGGACGGCCTGAAGAAGCACCAGTCTTCGCACGCTTGTGACCAGTCGCTGGAGTGTGACAAGTGCGACTTTAAGTCGATGCGTCCTTTCGAATTGAAGAGGCACAAAAAGATTCACGTCGATCCATTCCCGTTCAAGTGTGACGAATGTGACATGGACTTTTTGAGAGCCATTCACCTGAAAAGGCACAAAGTGTCACACGTGACTATTGTCATAGATTAGAAAAATTCTTTGTCCTAGCAGCGATCAGGTGGGCCCGTGTTCAATTCCCGGCTAGGTCCTATATTTTCAATTGAAAAAGAGATCTTGAGTTGTCGTTGAGTGGTTCACGACTGATTCATTATTCATCATCGATTTAATCTCGTATGACGTTTAACAATTCAAAATATTTGGCGCATTGGCATTAGCAAATGTAATGCCAAATATGTTTTTATTAAATAAATAAAAAAAATCGTTGGCCATACAGCAAGGCCAAAAAAACGGCGCAACAAATATTTTGAAAGTTTTTTTTTATATCGAGAAATACATTTTTGTATGGATTGAATTTTGTAATTTTCCGTGAGTTTTTTCGACATCTCCAATCAGTGCATCGTGCACTTGATGTGCCTGAAGATGCTGAAAGGTGAAGGTTGCCAGCGACAAAACGTCAATTTGATTTTCGTCAAATGTCCATAGAAGAATTGTGTGACTGACTTAAGTCTCGTCCTCGTTTTTTGCTGTTGAAATTATGAATCTGCAATCTTTTAAGCCCACCCTGCGGTGCAGTGGTCAACGTCGTTGGGTAACGTGACAGACTGCTGGGGTGCGGACAGTTCAGGGACTCGTCAGTACAAATATATCCAGGAACTTAAAATGCCTGACGATGTCAAAATACGAAACCCGGGTTAATGTCGACTAAACTCATGGAAAAGTATAAAATTTAAACGATTCAAATTTGATATGGCAATTCCATCAAGCACCCTCAGTTGAAATTCTTAATTAATAAATAGATTATTAAATTTTATTAAAAAAGATGAGCTCGGGTTCAATTCCCACCAATGTCAGATTTTTTTTCTATTAAATAAAAAAATATTTTATCTCGTATAGCTTTCACAATTTAAATTGCCAAGCGTCTTGGCATTAGCTGTTATGCCAAATATTCATCAAACAACAGCCAACATCCTTTGGATCACTTAAGATCAACTCGAGGGGAAGAGACATTACAAACACCTATCAACTGAACAAATCTCTACCCTGCATGGAGTTGTACCAACACTCACGTAATAGACTTGATACCTGAACGTTCCGGTAACCACATGGGGAGACATCTTATCGATAGTGCTCCAGATAAGATTTTTTAAATGTATTTTGTGTGTATATATCATGTATTTTAAATATATTATAATAATAAATAAGAACGTGCTTCGTTTTATTGCTTCTTTACATAATATCTTTTTTAATAGAACAGATTGTTAGACATTCGATCAAGCACAATATTTCTCAGAGAACAAAAGTTGTACAAATTTACCATTTCAGTTATAATCCGACTTAAACTCGAGGAGGAAAAATACATTTTTAAGATGGACATGGCCAATCATAGCTCGAAACCGTCGACGGCTGGCCCACAAAACCAGCACTATAAAAATTTTACTTCAGTGTTTCTCATGTTACTTTATTGACCAGCCAAAGATACCCCATTTTTGGTTAAGTTACTCCGTTTGATCCCATAAACCCTTGTGAAACTAAGTATTTAATCGTGGGCGATCCTTGTTCAGCATATGGACTCGCAGTGAAGCTTTATTTCTACATGAACTGCTTCTTGAGAAAAAATTGTATACGCAATATGTATTAATTTGACAAAATATTAGCCGAATGAGTCATTTTCTTGCGATCTTGCATACATTTTATGTAGAATAGGTACCGTAAAACGGGGTGAATAGAGACAAAAACAAGGATTTAACTTTAGCATAACTTTACTAAGTATCCAATGTATTTCTTAGCATTTAAGTATAATTCTTTACAATAATAATAATACTATCTCTCGAATGACAAAACCAAACCAAATAAATGATTGGTCAAAATTGAAATAAACGTGTTTAAGTTCGATGCCTGTGCATCTATATTTTGACCCCTTATAAACTTCCCTTTTATTGCAATAAAATTAAAATCAATCATATTTGTTTTGGTTTGTAAGTACCGTAAAACGGAATGAATAGAGACACGTATAGAATAGACGTTCATACAGTCCAATCATTGCATACTGTATTTTTATCTCTATTCTCCTGCCAAGTATCGATTTACCGTCTCTCGTCTCTATGCACCCCGATTCAATGTGAATAGAGACATCGAACAAAATTGACTGTGTCTTAATAACGATAGTGAATATTTGAAAAATATTGTCATGAATGTGTAGTAAGACCATAAAAACAAGTTTCAAGCCATTCGTATTTAAATTATGTGGCGCAGGTATGAGGATACAAAGTCGTGAAGGGTAAAAAGTGTCTCTATTCACCCCGTTTTTGAAAATACTAATGACCAGGTAATAACAAGAATATCTAAAAGAAAACTAGGGTTATATACAATTCAAATTTTATATTTAGCATCCTCAGTCGAAATCCTTAATTAATACAATATTTTTAAGGTGTTCACTGTCAATACTTGGTAGAAAGTCATTATAATAAAAACAATAACACATTTTTAGTACTTTTTCCACATGAGATTTATTTCATCAGGACCGGTTTCGCTCATGGCGAGCATTATCAACTGAAGGAATACAATAAAACTGTGGTACTTAAGCAAAAGTTAAGTTTGAAAACAAGATATACCACTGTTTAATTGTATTCCTTATCAGTTGATAATGCTCGCCATGAGCGAAACTGGTCCTGATGAAATAAATCTCATGTGGAAAAAGTACTAAAAATGTGTTATCATTTTTATTATAATACAATATTGCATCAAATTGAACTCACCGTGAATCTTCTTTCCATGAATAGACACTCAAAATAATATTGACATTAATTTTGAATGTACGAAATCATTACAAGCATAATTATGGCGATAAATCGATAACACGTCTCTGAAATAACGATACTCAATAGCCTTAAACTATTGTCTATTCTTTAAATAACTTTCCTTGTCTATGCTTCAAACTAGTATGTATTTATGGTTTGTTGTACTCATATAGATAATATGGACATTAAATTAGAACCAGACGATGAAGTAACACCGATGGAATCATCAGATGTGTGGATTGAATGCCCCACAATGGAATACGCAGGGAGTGTGAAGAGAGAAGTCGAAGAACACGAGCTTCAAGATATAGAAGTAATCAAATATAATCATTTTAAACATGGTGAAAAAAGTAATAATGTATTAAGTTCTACAGATATTATATTATTTATTTTTGATAACAATCTTTAACGTGCATTTATTTATCGATATTTATATATTGTTGTAGACGGGGTACACAAAACATCTTCCTTTCTGTTCTTGCATCCTAATTTTGTACGGTGGCGTAAGCCGAAAGACCTATCAACATTATATCATTTAATTTCTGTAGAACTAATGAACATTGTTATTTTTTTCACCGTGTTATAATGGAGTTCTACCAAGTGAATTCCAATTCAATCAATGATTTTAAATGAAGTAAAACTTCAATCATGTAATGCTAATAATCTTACAGTACATAAAAACAATGAATAATACAGAAAAAAATATGCCATATTTCTGTGATATTTTTTCTATCTTTTTTAAAGTTGATACCTAGTTCTGTTGATAGTCAGGGCTTGGGAATGTCGTCGTGTCCGTGGACGAGTGGTATGCGTCGTTGGCTCGATTTCATAATTGACTTTTCAATCAATTCATTGGTACGTAATGGAAATAATAAAACATTTGGTAAAATTGCAGTATTCAGACACGTGGCTAATATTGTTCTGACGCTACTTTTGATTTGGGGAACACTGAGCTCCTCAAATTCAAACCACAGTTGGCACCACTGAACTACTCGCGAATGGCCGACCGCTCGGTGAAAAACGCACAAAATTGCTTCAAAAGAACTTCAAAACTACACCACGACCACAAAATCTAACGAAATCCATCTGCGCCAAGCTATATAGGTCCAAAATGAAGCAAGGAATCCAAAACAACCATCAAAAGTAAGGTCAGAACAATATTAGCCACGTGTATGAATACTGCAAATTTACCAAACATTTTTAGTAGGTACATTTTCCACATAAAATTTATTGAATCAGGACCGGTTTCGCTCATGGCGATCACTATCATCTGATGAGAAATACAACGACACAGTGATATTTATACAACGTTTAAGTAATAATTATAAGGTATTATAAATATAAGAGAGATTGAACCACAAAATGACAGATTGTTAACTGTAATTTGTTTTACAGGATCTCTCAATAAACCCCACACACATAAAGCAAGAAGAAGATATCAAACTCGAATGGCACACTTGCAATAATGAAGTTCCATCAGATGTGTGCCGCGTTAAAAAAGAAAACTTTGACATCGGTGAATGTTCATATGCTGAACTTGCGTCGGATATGGTAATTTCAAACGCAATTAATTTGTTATGATAGCCGAGTGGTTACCGTCATAAACTTTAGTGCGTTAACTCACAAGCTCAAATCCTTAGCTAACGGAACGGTTGCGCAGTGTCAACGTTGTTGGCTTGCTTGCCGGACCGCCCGCGCTCGATTCCCAGTACGAGTGTATTTTTTCAGTTGATAAATCTGTTCAGAGGCATGGGTGTTTATGTTGTTGAAAATTCCTTCCCACCTTTCGTATCACAAAAAGCGACGCATAGTGACAGCGATTAGCTAATCACTAGTCCTCGCAACCTTTTCATCCCTACTCTCTTCGAAAAATAGAGGTTGAGCAACTGAATAAACATATTTTGAGATAAACTCCGTGAGGAGTCCATATGCTACAAGCTGGAAGCAGACATGGTTAAAAAAAAGAGTCGAGTGGTTACTGTCATTAACTTTGGTTGCTTATCTCACACGCTCGAGTCCTAAGCTAACAGAACGGATTTTTGTCCGAAAGCATCTGATCCTTTAATTCCTCGCTGCACAGTTCCATTATTTACGGCCCACGAAAAATTAAAAAATAAATAATGCGGCCCATCCATTGTCACATTCATGGCACCATGTAATACCACTCTTAACTCACGTTGTATTATTCTTTCAGATGCTGAAAAATATTGACTTTTCATCAATTCATGAAATCAAATCTAAAACTCCACCATTGAATGAAATTCAAATCGATTCACCTGACATTAAAAAAGAATTCGTTTGCACTGACTTAGTTGCTGTCATTATTCTAGTCAGGAGCGAGTTTTATCAGAAGAATTTCGTCTGCAGCACGTGTTTCGACACGTTTTCATCATCGAACATACTAAAAAATCACAAAAAACGTCACGAAAAATCGAAAACAGCGGCCAAATGTAAGAAAAGTACTTGTGAACTGTGCGGATTTGAATCTATCAGTGTTGCCAAAATGAACATACATAAAAAAACGCATAAAATTGACAAAACAGACAAGTGTCAATACTGTAACTATAGATCGACAAATTCATTTCATTTAAAAACACATGTAATGATTCATACAGGAGAAAAACCATTCAATTGTAGTTTTTGTGACTACCGATGCACTCGTTTGTCATACTTGAAAACGCACCAGAACACACACACCGGACAAAAACCGTTTCAGTGCAAGTTTTGTGACTTTAAATGCGCCCAGTCTTCACATTTGAAGACACACCAAATGACACATACAGGAGAAAAACCTTACAAATGTACAGTGTGCGACTTCAAATCGACACACTCGTCAAATTTCAAAGCTCACGAACTCACCCACACCGGAGAACGACCGTACAAGTGTGAATATTGCGAATTTAGATCCACGCGTTTGTCTATTATAAAAGTGCACAGGATGTCGCACACTGGAGAGAGGCCTTATCAGTGTCAATATTGTGACCACAGATCAGTGACTTCGACACACCTCAAGACACACGTGATGACGCACACCGGAGAGAGGCCGTACAAGTGTGACGAGTGCGATTACGGTTCGTCGCATTCGGCTCCATTTGAAGAGTCACAAAATGACGCATTCGGGTCACAAACCTTTCGCTTGTGACAAGTGCCTTTTTAAATCGTCGCATTTTTCGTCGCTCAAGAGGCACAAGGCGAAGCACGCGTGGGCGGGCCAACAGTGAATCTCGATCCTGACGGTAGCGTGGTGCCAAAATAACTATCATTTTTTGAGGAATCTAAATATGAGTTGTTTGTTCTTCCAAGGAGTACAACCATCTGCCAATGGGGATGCTACTAGAAAGAACTTACAGCATTAACTGTATGCACTTTTAAAGATCAAGGCCGGTTTCTATTGATAATATTCAGTTAAACTGGCTTTCAACTGGATAATATATCAAATTTGAATCGTATGGCTTTTTTTTAGTTTTCCGCGAGCCTTTTCGCTATTGAAATGGGTTTCGCCTTTCGGCATCTTCAAAATTATAAATATCAACGGTTTAATAAACTGTTCAAAGTCGTTTCAACTTTATAGTTGAGTTTTGTGGTAAGCGACTGGGGTTTTACCTTTCGGCATCTTCAGACACAAAACCGATAGAAAAACACAAAATTCAAACGATCCTAATTTGATATTGAAATTCCATCAAGCACCTTCAGTCGAAAAACATTTTTCAATGATTATTTATTCAAACAAAAAACAATTTTAAATAAAATGTACTTTGATAATATAGAATCTATAAAAACAAAATAATAAAATCTTTTTCTACACAGTGCAATAGTCTGTATTGGTAATATGCTGCAAATATTCATGTTCCCATAAATCCGCTTCTAAAGTTGCTTTAACCTTCGTAGGATCATCCTTGAAAAATGACTCAGGCCGAAGGGGGGTTAAAAAAGACCCCATTATATAATGATTAAATATGCTTTAAAGTATATTTATTCATCATTCTGAAAAAAAAATCATATAAAAATCCCTATTTTTCCTATAATTATTCATATTTAAGTCGCGCATGAAATCGACGATGTTTCCACTCCAACGGCTTTGGCGGACTAACAATGGAGCCGGTGACTAACAAGCCAATAAGCATGTACGAAGTCATACTATCTTATCGCTTATCGCCTTTTATTGTTGCCAGATATGAAACACTCCATCCATGTTATCTATGACTCGCTATGGTTACGTTATCTTATCGCTTATGGGCGTGAAATTGTATGTTAGCGCTTCCCAGTGATTGCTAACATCGACAATTAGACTGAAAAATTCCGACTTCTACTCTTTTTTTATCGATTACGGCTCAACTAGCCAATAGATATTATATTATTTTTCTGCAAAAGGTGTAAACAACTATGATTTAAGAATACCACAAGTTTAGACATCGTATCACTAGTATTGAGATAGATATTTAAGGTAAAGTAGCTGTTGGGACAAAATCTATACCGTTAGGGATGGCTAGGTTAAAACCAGTGATGCGGAGTCGTCGCGCTGTTTTGGCCGGAGTCGGACATTTTGAAGTTTTTAAGGGGAATATTGAGAGCTTGAAGGCTGCTTGCCAACACTTCAAGAAAGAGGAAACCTCAACCAATCTTGCAAGCTTTATAAGGCTATCAAGTGCTCACTCTAAGCTCTCTCTTCTCAGACTGCCAACTGTATGAAAAAAAAGCGGTTCCTTTAGGTAGAAAACCTTTACCAAAAAGACCGTTAAACGTCCGCGCGATGAGCGATTATTTATGGCCCATCGAACTTCGCATGATATACCTCATATCTCCTGCACTCAGCACGTGAAAGAGTCAAGAGACATTGCGAGCGAGACGTCCGCATAAATATCTCTTCTACAAATTTGAAATTACTCTATATTGAATCGCTATAGATTTCAATATAGAGTATTATAAGAATGAATTTATTTCCTGATATCGACTTAAACTCATTGACTGAGGAGAAAAATAGTTCGTCGAGAGAGTTCTGATGACCTACCATATAAGGCGGTGTCAAATTGAATACACATTTCTAGGTAAGGCAGGAACAAAACGTGGCGAAATTAAACCTTTTTTAGTCGGAGTTTTTGGTCAATATTGTATTTTTTTTATCGACTCCACAGCCTTGTTTAAAACTAAAAGTTTGTTAAATAAATCGACATTATTAGATTTTAAATAACTTTGATTAAAAGCGCAAAGAAGGACGCATGGTGAAGAAAACCTTTCAATTGTTCAATCTTTAATTAATAAAAGAAAAAAAACAATGCAATTTCTCGTCGGCACGAGTTTCTTACTTGAAGTCGCATTAGGTTTCTCATTCAAGGGTAAACAGATAGCGTGCGATGCTTGCGACTTTAAATCTGAGCATTTATTCGATTAGAAAAAATATAAAATTTCACATGGAGGTGAGAAACATGGCTGGAGTTGGAGTCGTCGCGGAGTTTTGTCCGATTTCTTTCGATCTTTATACTTAATTCGTATAATAAATGATTCGATAAATTTCTCGATATGTGTATTTATCAGGTAGTGAAAAAAAAATTACTACTCCGACTCCAGCATTTCCCAAACATTTGAGTCCGGCTAAAAAAAGTTTAATTTCGTCACGTTTTCTTCCTATCTTTCCTATTTATGTGTATTCAATTATATATCAACCAACCAATCCGACCAATATTCAAATTTTAAAAATTATGTATTAAAAAATAAAAATTTTAATCTTTTCAATATTCCGAGAATGACTCCGGCCAAAAAAGCCATGCTTCTCACCTCCATGTGACATTTTATGTTTTTTTGAATCAATTAAACGCACGGACTTAAAGTCGCAATAATCGCGATGAACTGTTGAACCCCTGAATGAGAAACCTTATGCGACTAAAAATATAAAAGATGCTCGTTCATTATAATGTCCTAATTCAAGAAAAAAATCTAATTTGCTGTCAAAGATATATCAAATAATACCTTCACGTAAATAATAAACATTATTATATTGCAATTTGCAACAACAATGCAAAAGGGAATTACAGACAGACAAACATACATACATACGCCGTTTCGGTTTTATATATAAGATTTGTATTTATTCAATTGGTTTGAAATATATATAATGGGTATTTCAATAGGGACGCTCAAAATATGTCCTGCTGAGTATATTATTCATTGTTTAGTGGCCAAATTTGAGTCAACCAGTTTGGTAAATAATCGGCCAACACCTACCTGTACGTCATCAAAATACAATATCTGGTGAAAACATTGCTGCTGTGTGTGAAAGTGTACAGGAAAACCCAAGGCAGCTTATTTCTCGTTGTTCACAAGAACTTGGCTTTTCTGCGACTTCAACTTGGCGAATTTTGAATCGGGCCTTATGTCTGCTCCCTTATAAAATCCAACTAACCAAGGAACTTCAGGTAAACGACCGCAGACAACGCCTGATTGGGTTCTGGAGCAGTTGGAAGTTTACCCAAATTTGTCAAAAAAGTAAACTTTAGCGACATGACCCATTTTATAATGAATGGATATTGGCAGACATTTGATGCTGTATTCCATATTTAATGCCGTAAAATATACTTACAAATGAAATTAAAATTTAGTCGAAATCTCACAAACAACCTGTTTTATTTACATTTCAAAACTAAGCGTCCTTATAAAAGACCCTTTACGTGCAAAATAATATTTACGTTTATATTGTGAATATGTTATTAAAAGTTTTAACAGCCCTGATACACATTTTGTTTAATATCTTTTAGGAAAACTATTAAAACGAAAAGTTTATTGTCATTTTGTGAGCCTTAAGAGATTTCGTATACATATTCGATGTGATAATTTGAGAAATATTATTTTTGACACCTTAAACATAGTTGCCCACCGGTGATTTCTCTTAGCTGTCAGAGCTTTTTCTTATGCGACACACCAGTGTGTCGTTAGCTTTAGAACGGCTGAGATTAAATTTATTTTGACCCAGTTCCGATTTAAAATCACGTTCACGTATTTTATGTTTGAGTGTTGTGACTACCCTGAAATTTTGTGACACGTTTGTTGATTTGGGTTTTGAATAAATGATGGCGTAAATGACACATCGTGTATTTATATGGTAGTGTTTGTGATGTACTATTAAAATATGTCCAAAAAGTATAAATTTATTACGTTTTATTTTTTGAAAGAAAATCACGGCCATCCGTGCACGTTCATACTTATCCAAGCTGGCACCTAACAGAATATAAAATTTAAAAAACTTTGATTATTCCACGTATTGACTGATAGTTACTTGATCTAACGTGCATGCGTGTTTCAGAGGCATCTTTGGGCTTACTAACGCAAATTTTGCTTAAGTAATGAAGCAAGATTGATTCTAACATTTTAAAATGATAAAATTACAAAATGGAATTTGGGATTCTTCCTTTTAACGGGAAGCAAGGAGGGGGGGTATTATAGAATTGAAACAAAGCAAACAAATAATAATACTACTATTGACGTTAACATTACAAGCTATTTAACTAATGAGCTGCAATCAATCAGGTAGGTTTGCGATTACCCTATTTACCTAACCTAACAGGCACCTAACAGGTTAAATGAGTTTTTATTTTTTATTGTTGAAGCTAATTTGACGTAGCTTCAAACTGTCAAAACATCTGTCCCATTTTTAGTGTTAAATTTACAGAGGTCAAATAAGTCAAACTTGACATTTACTATCATGGCAACAATTTTCCTATTGTGTATACTGGCCAAGCGTCATCCATTGTCATTATGACATATAATATATTATAATTGATGTGTTACAATCTTCATCTTCTCTCGCAGACGGAACCATCAAGATGGAGCCAGAAGACCTGGAGACAGGTTCAGAAGTGGCCCCCTCGACTTCTAGCGTTCATTTCCCACCCCTGACGGGGCCTCCAAGCCCTACAGCGGGCGTCGTCCCTGGCGAAATTGACTTTGAGGTTATAATTTTTTCATAATATTATTATTGTGCTAGTGGGTGAATTATAAGTGGAACAATTAAAAAGAGTGCATTTTTGAACAGCTGTCAATTTCATTCAAATTTATATGAATTAATTGGAACACCTAATTTGAATCTTATTGTGTTTTATTTGTTTTTAGATATTTTAGATTAAATTAAGTTTAATATAAAATAACTTTGATTATTCCACGTATTGTGTTATTAATTGTGAGACATGTAGGCATCTTCAAACTTATCAGTAATAAAGAAAGATTGTTTCTAATATTTTTAAAATGTTAAATTACAAAATGGAGCTTGGGATTTTTCCTTTTTACAAGAAGCAAAGAGGTGGTGATCAATACAAACAAATAAATTTACTACTAATGACGTTAGTATTACAAAATATTAACTAACGACATGCAATCAATTGGGAAGGGTTAAACCCATTAAAAATTAGCTTGGCAGTGATGAGCAACCTGTCATGGGTCTAGTTGTTATTTAATTGTCATAACTACGCCCCGTTTTCAAAATCGGATGATTGTGTGCAGGAATTTTAGCAGGGCTGTGGAGTCGGAGCTTTTTGTCCGGAGTCGGAGTCGTCGCGGCGATTTGGCCTGAGTCGAAAATTTTGAAAAGTTTGAATTTTTTATTTTTGCATTTTATATGTAAAATTTGGCTTTTGGTCGCATTGATAGAGTTTATATTTAATTGAATACACGTACATAGGAAAATTAGGGGAAAAAAGTGACAATATTGAACTTTTTTTGGTCGGCGTCGTGTTTTTGGTCAATGTTGGAGTCGGAGTTGTGGTTTTGGTAAATGCTGGAGTCGGAGTCGGATTTTTTTTCACCTACTCCACAGCCCTGAATTTTAGACAACACAAGATATCCATGCCCTCTCAGTGCGCTAAGTTCACCATTTGTATTTTTTACCATGTTCGCTCCCAACTTAGATCATATGGACTCCTCATGGAGTTTATTTCAACAAATGTTTTTCTACGAGAACTGCTTGTTACTCAACCTCACTACTTTGAAGAGATTAGGGATTGAAAGGATACGAGGACTAGGACTGGACTAGTGGTTAGCTAATCGCTATCGCGGGATCGGAAAGGTGGTAAGGGAGTCTAACAACATGAACACCCATTGCCTCTGAACAGAATCGATTTATCGGCCTGAAAAATCTAAGTTTACTGGGAACCGAACCCAGGTGGTCCGTCACAGAAGCCAACGCTTTTGAACACTGCACTACAAACCAATATAACTTCAGTAAGGTGAAGTTATATCGGTGCTTACCAATCTGCGTAAGATTTTACTTTTGATTTGAAGCTTTAATTTAAACTTTTTTTTCTTTCCAGGCCAATATCAAAGCGGAGATCGAGTTGGAACTTCCTGATGAAACGCTGGAAGATGAAGAGATGCCTGTTTGCTACATCCCCGCCGGTGGACTTGAGGATGTTGATGAATACCAAGCGGATGAAAAAGAAGAAAAAGTGGTAAGATTGCAAACAGGAACGGCTTTTGTAATGGTGCAATGGTGCACTGTTTTCCCATTTATATTCAATTAACACATTCGCTAAGGGCATTTTTGCGAAATTGTGAAAAAAAATTATAACTTTAAAACTGTGAGACATTTAAAAAACTAATTAACACACCAGCTGTACAACACCTTGTCGCATAATACTGTATATATTTTGACTTGCTTTTATTAGTGATACTCAACCATTTGTATTTTTTAAGATAGAAAATCGAGTATTTGACATAGAATTATATATTTCATTGAAAACGTAATAAATAACAACCCAAGTAGTCCTTATATATTATAACATATCCTAAATATATTATTCAATAAAATCATTGAAACAAAAAAAACTTCTTCAAAAAAATTAAGTTATATTTTAACTTTCTGCTGATTTTTTTTTATTTCGGACTTTTAGACGAAGTTTGCTTAAGTAATGAAGATTTTTATGATTTAACTATGTATCCCTGTTCTTCTACATTCCAGGCGAGCGTATATCACCTCCCACTCGAAGACTTCACCCGCAGCCTGGGTGAGCTCCTGAAGCCGGATGCCGTCGACAACTTCAACGGGATGTCCAGCGAGGAAATAATCCGCGAGATCCTCGACAAGATATCCCGGATCAACCTTCCGAGGATCGTTTACTTCCGTCGAAACTTCGTCTGCAGCTTCTGCGAGGCGATTTACGACTGCGCCGACGCCCTTAACGCTCACAAATCAACGCACTACGAAGGAATCATGATAAACACGCGAGGGCGTCGACAGTATGTCTGCCAGTTCTGTAAATATATGTGCTACCATTCCGGACACATGAAACGACACGTTATGAAACACACAAAAGAAACACCTTACAAATGTAGCGTGTGTCCGTTCAAATGTAAAACTTCCAACTATTTAAAACAACATGAAACGATTCATACAGGTGAAATGCGGTACAAATGTGATGAATGCGGATACCGGTGTCGGTTCCTCAAATCCTTACGGCTACACGAGATGAAGCACTCTGGTGAGCTTCCGTTCAGCTGCGAGGTGTGCCCTTACAAGTGTCGGCTGAGCAGCGATCTGAAGAAACATCTGCTGATACACAACGGTACAAAAGACTTTAAATGCGACGTCTGTCCGTACACCTGCCTACGGTCCGGCGATTTGAAGATACATAAGATGGTGCACAGCGATGCAAAACCTTTCTCGTGTGACTCGTGCTCGTACGTCTGCCGGAGAATGGGCGATCTTCGAAAGCACAAGACTATACATAGTGAGGAGAGCCCCTTTCAGTGTGCCGAGTGTAATTTTGAATGCCGGTCTCCTATAGCGATGAAAAGGCACAAAGCCATGCATGATGATTACATTGTCTAGATCAGGGCTTACTAAACTATCAAATTTGAATTTGGTTTGAATTTTGTACTTTTCCATGAGTTTTGGCGCTAACGACCCGGGTCTCGCCTTTCGGCACCTTCAGGCACTTCAAGTTTTGTAAACAGTTTGTATCGTTTATATACAAAAAAAGAAGAAGATAACAAATTAAAGATTTCGACTGAGGGTGCTTGATGATATCTCAATATCAAATTTGAATCTGTTGAAATTTTGTACTTTTCCGATGAGTTTTGCCGCTAACGACCCGGAGTTTCCCCTTCCAGCATCTTCAGGCACTTCAAGTGCACGGATGTACTAGAACTGACGCTTAGTAAACAGTTTGGATCGTTTATATATGTTACAGTGACACTGTATTCCAAGTGAAAATGTATCAAGTAATAGATTTGTATGACAACATGATTTCACTGGTCACGATCATTGAAATTATTGGCCCAAGTCGATGATTCGCCGGCCTAAAATTTTGGTTTGCTTCAATGACACAAAATCAGCAAGTAGTCCCTTTCATAAAAAGAGAACAAAAGAAAAACACAGACAAACATTGGGCTGAAGATAGGACGGTCAAATTTAATTTCAATGACAGCTTGGAGAAGAATATATTTTCACTGAAAATACAGTTTCACTGTAACATATACAATAATAGAAGTAGATCACTTAGTTAAATAGCTATTAAAATGTAAATTAGCAAAAATTCAATGCAAACGAGTTTCAATGAATTAAGTGTGTTTGTTATAATTTTTTAGGGATTTTTGAATATACTAATGACCAGATAATCACATGAGAATATCTAAATTAAATCTAGAGTTTTATCCGACCTACTTACCGTCTTATGTATCCGACGGGTCGTTAGCGACAAAATTCATGGAAAATTACAAAATTCAAACAATTCAAATACGAAAATCTAGTTGAATTAATTAGCGACTCGGCAATATGTCGCCAAGTTATCTGAAGCCATCAACCTTCACATGTGTCTGTCTCTATTGGGTGAGGTCGATTTCGGAGACAACATGGAGGATTTGAATTGCCGAAATATTTGTTTCTCTTTCGCCTTCCATTGAAAATATTTTTTTATTAAAGGGAAGCAGCTGTTTTTTTTATAATTATTTAGAGCACCGGCTCCCAAAGTGGAAGCCCGGAGGCCCACTTGTTTTTTATTTATAGAGATAAATTTTATATAGAATGAGTTGGATCTTTTTAATATTTGTATAGCGTAGTTGACATTGCAATATTATATTTTGGGAATCGCTACATTCCTGGCAACCGACTGAAGCATGCTTAACGTTGTCGCGTAATAGGTCGCGGCATGTGCAACGTGATTAAGAATGATGTGTAAATATAGTATTTAAGAAAACTGATTGTAAATACAGATATAATACTCATTTATATTATCTGAAATAAGTTGATTATAATATACATAGATAACACAAATACATTTATTTTATTTTTGAAATGAATCCACTTCATTATTTTATTTTTTTTGGCATCACAGCTTTTTATCCATTACTAATTTTTTACTTTTCTATGAGCTTTCTTTTGGAATCTTCATGTATTTCAAGTTCATTCGTGCAGTTGCCTGAAGATGCCAAAAGGCGAAACCTGAGTCATCAGCGACAAAGCTCAAGGAAAGGTTCAAAATTCAATTTTGATATTAAAATTCGATCAAACACCTTCACCACTTTTTAAGTGTTCACTGCCCAAGTGTGCTACTTGGTGGAATGGCATTATAATAAAAATAATTATTTTAAAAAGTACTTATTCCACAAAAAAATTATTTGATCAGGACCGGTTTCGCTAATGGCGAGCATTGTCAACTGATACAAATCAGTTAACAATGCTCACCATGAGAGAAGCCGGTCCTGATCCAATAAATTTTATGTGGAATAAGCAGGGCTGTGGAATCGGAGTCGGAGTCGGAGCGGCGAATTGGCCGGAGTCGTACTCGGAGTCGGAAATTTTGAAAAGTTTGAACTTTTTATTTTTGCATTTAATATGTGAAATTTGGCTTTTGGCCGCATTGTTAGAGTTTATATTTAATTAAATACATACGAAAACTAACTAATTAAAGTAATTAACCCATTTTTAGTCGGATTCGTGTTTTTGGTCAATTTCGGAGTCGGAGTCGTGGTTTTGGTAAATGCTGGAGTCGGTATTGAAAATGTTTGAACACCTTCAGATGAAATCTTCAATAATTGTATCAACAAGACAGGATGAGTGATTGGTTCAACTTGGATCATATGGACTTTTCACGGGTTTTATCTCTATTTGTGATTTTTTCTTTTCTGCGAGAGCTGGTTGTTACTCATTTGCTCAACTATTCTTTTTCAAAGAGATTGGGGGATTGAAAGGATACGAGGGCTAGGACAGGCCCAATGGTGAGCTAAATAGCTCTTCCTAGTCGTTGCTTTTCGGGGTCGGTAAGGTGGGAAGGGATGATTTTCAACAACACAGACATCAAATTTGATTTTTTTTTATTTCGTACTTTTCCATGAGTTTTGTCGCTAGCGACTCGGGTTTCGCCTTTCGGCATCTTCAGGCATTCCAAGTGCACGGATGTACTTGAACTGACGCGTAGTAAACAGTTTGTATCGTTTATATACAAAAATATAAGTAGATCACTATGTAAGTATACTACTAAGTGACGTACGTATACTACTAAGTAAAATTGCTAATAAAATGCAAATTGTTTTTTTACATATTCTTCAGATTTATTCATTTTGATTCCAGATTTTATAATAATCCACAAGAACTCAAAGAGTAAAGTCAAAACATAAAATTATGAGCCAGTATGTATAAATTTTTTGAGCTTAGCTCGAGTGGATTGGGATTTTGTTCCGTGACCATATATCCACAATTTACCAATTAATATGCAATGACCGACTATCCACAAAATGTCGGAGACATTACATCAAAAAAATTCACGTCTATGGTAACCATATTTTGACACTTATTGTCTATTGTTGTATACATTTGGCAGACGTACATAATTTTGTGCAAAAGTCGATGTAAAGATCGAAAAATGGATATAAAACTCGAACCGATGGACGAGGAACCCGAACCGGACATGTCAGCAATGAATTATGTGTCCATAAACAATTACACTAGACCAGAAGTTGACTTT
The DNA here is from genome assembly GCA_028554975.1 of Himalopsyche kuldschensis. Classification (NCBI taxonomy): domain Eukaryota; kingdom Metazoa; phylum Arthropoda; class Insecta; order Trichoptera; family Rhyacophilidae; genus Himalopsyche; species Himalopsyche kuldschensis. Next base: position 185,809 of record JAHFWI010000113.1, read on the forward strand.
ACGCCTATGCAGACGGCAATAAAGCAAGAAATCGAAGACGATTATCCGTGTTTTGAGGTTAGTTTTATTGTTTTTCTGACAATATTTCAATCGAATGTCATTTATTTTTATTGACGATTTATTAATCCGTTACTTCTTTTGTTTTATAATGAAAAATCGTAACCATAGTAACCCAGCAAGCGAATTAAAACGAAGAAGTTGTCTTATTTGACATACATTAACGACATTTTGTTTGTTTTTGTTTATCGATTTACTTTCCTGAAGTACTTAATGTTGTACCCGCAACGGTTTTGGAGGTTTCTGGTATCACAGCAGTGCTGGGTTCTGCTTACCAATAGCCATGGGTATCTTTTTCGTATCTCTTTAATTTGAGTGGAAAAAAAAAACAAATATGAAAATTAACTGTGCCATAAAGAATAGTCGGGTCCGTGGCGCAGTGGTCAACGTCGTTGGCTTCCATGGTGGACGTCACGGGTTCGAGTCCCAATTGGAATAATATTTATTTCTGTCGATTTATTGATTCCGTTCAAAGGCATGGACCTTAGTGTTGTCTTCTTTTCCACGTACGCAATCCTATAAGCGACAAGCTAACCTCTAGTCCTGTCCTAGCTGTATTCTTTCTATTCCTACTAGTGTCGAACTGAAGAGAGGCTGAGAGACTGAGTGACAAGCAGTTCTCATATAAAAAAAATTGTTCGAGGTAGAAACTCATGACGCAAAAAAATAAACATTCATGTACTTTTTCCTCGGTCAATTTATTAAGATCAAGACCGGTTTGGCTCATCGCGAGAATCAGTCGAAAATGCTCGCGATGTGCGAAACCGGTCCTGATCTTAACAAATTAACTTTGAAATAAGTACAAAAAAAGGTTTTAATATGTTGAGATCCCTCCATTAGGAAGCCATATGCTCCACACTGTGAGAAGACATTTATTAAAAAATATTATATTTATTTTGATATTGCTTATTACTGGAATATAAATGGGAGCTCGGTGCACTTTTGCACCATTACAAGAGCAGTCCTTAATGATTTACTAACTTTCGTTTGAAGGCGCTCGTAAAAAGGGTTTTGAGAAAGCGATCAGCACTCTGCTAGTCCTATCCCAGTCCAACATCGTTATCTTTGGTTCGAGTCCAAATACAGGCGGTTTCATAAATTCGTAAGACAAAAAAAGTGTACTGTAAAACGGAGTGAATAGAGACACTTTTCACCCTTCACGACTACGTATCTTCATACCTGCGCCACGTAATTCAAATATGAATGGCTTGAAACTTGTTTCTATGGTCCTACTACTCATTCATGGCAATATTTTTCAAATATTCAATATCGTTATTAAGACAGTAAATTTTGTTCGATGTCTTTATTCACATTGGATCGGGGTGAATAGAGACAAGAGAGGGTAAATCGAGACTTGGCAGGTGAATAAAGACAAAAATACAGATTGTAATGATTGGAATATATGAACCTGTATTTTATACGAGTCTCTATGCATTCCGTTTTACGGTACTTATTAACCAAAAAGTTTCATGTTTATGATTGATTTTAATTTTTTTGCAATAAAAGAGTAGTTTTTATGGAGTCAAAAGGTAAGGATGCATGGGCATCGAAAATAAACACGTTTGTTTTAATTTTGGCCAGTCATTTAGTTGGTTTGGTTTTGTCATTCGAGAGATAGTATTATAGTCATTGTATAGAATAGTAAAAAATACATTGGATACTTAATTAAATTGTGCTAAAGTTCAATCCTTGTTTTACGATATTTATTTTCTTATTTCGTTTCAGGGAAACCCCAGAGCCAACGAAGTGGAAATAGAAATCGAAGTAGACCCCCTCGGGCTGTCTATACCCGGCTTTAACGCGGGTAAAACTATAGAGAACGCGTACGCCCATAGACTAAACCCATTCAATCAGACCATAGACACTGTAAACGACCGCAATGATCCGCAGGTGACAATAATTATTTTAAAAAAAAACATAAACATTAACACCTAGAACTCGGTTAGAAAATTATTTATTTATTTTTAATTATCCCTATTTCAAAAACCCTATTTATTGAATTGTGGGCCTTAGTTAAAGTTTGTAACATGTCATAATGTGGTATATTTTTCGGTATTTCGTTTTACCATGCTAATAAATACGCAAACCCTGTGATATCAATCAATTTCCCAAATCTATTGAGGAGTTGAGGAGTGGTGAAAAAAATAACAATGTATGTATTTTAATTCTACAGAAATCGCTTTATATATTTGTCGATACCTATTTCGGCTTACGCCATCCTAGTATTGGTGGAACAGAGAAAAAGATGTATTGTGTACCCAGTCTACAACGGTATATCGGGAGGTAATTTTCAAAAGTGGTCAATTCCAAAATATTTTTTTTCAACTACCAGTTTTAGATTAAACTTTTGAGACCTTTTTTGTCACATGGAAAAGTTTGAATTTTTACACATTATCCGTAATTCTATAATTTAAAACATATTTTAAAAATATTGATAGTAAACACAAATTTATGACGAAAAAGTAACGAAAATATCTCACATTCTCAGTTTTTCAACAAATGGATTTGAACACTTTTGAAAACTACCTTCTGATGTCTAGAATAAGAGATGGTATAAACATAGTTTTGACAATGGCATAAGTCGAAATAGCCATCAACAAATATATAAAATGATTTCTGCAGAATTAAAATACAATGTTTTTTTTTTCACTGTATTAAAATGGAGTTCTACCAAGTAAATGCCAACTCAATCAATACGCAAATATCTGTTCTCAAAACTCTTTGTGAGGTGTTATGACTAGCTACCATAAAGCGGCAGTGGTATCTCATCTAGATGTGAAACATTTTTGTTTGAAAGAATTTTTTACTTTCAGATTTCATCGTCGAGCTACGGAGACGCGAACGAAACAATCCCCCTGCTTCAGCAATCCACCCTCCAGCTACAGTGCCGGCCGTACATTGATTCGATCCTCAAGAAAGAAATACTGGAGAATAAAAAGATCGCCGTACTCGAACTCGTCAAGATCTTCAATTCGCACCGTTACTTCATCTGCGACATGTGCTTCGTGATTCACGACACGTGCGAACTGCTCGCCGAACACAAGATCGGCCACAACGAACTGCCGATCGAGTTCGTGAACGAAAACAAATCGCAGATAGTGTGCGAAGCGTGCGAGTTCAACTGTCCGAACGTCAACGCGCGTAAAAGATGCGTCGCCGTTGAAAACTTTGGAGAGCCGTACGTCTGCGCTCCGCCGTGCGTCATAGCCGGCTTCGGTTCCTACGGCACTTATTTAAAGTGTAATTTTTGCGAATTCGTGTGTAAATTTAAAATAGCGTACAAAAAACACGTAGCGAATCATTTTTATATTGAATCTTTGCAGTGTAGTGACTGCGTTTTTACGTGCGACGAAGAAAACGAACTGCAAAAGCACAAAATATTGAATCACAATTCTGTTGTTTGCGTTAATATGTTAAATTGCGATTTGTGTGATGTTAGTTTCGTTGTTAAAAGTGATCTTGATGTACATCGATTATTGGTGCATAATATAAAACAATTTAAATGCGGTTATTGTTCATTGAAATTTGATCGTAGAAGCGAAGTAGAAAAACATAAAATCGTTGTTCACAATCATGTGAAACGTGTCGATTATTTGAGTTGCGATTTCTGTGAACTAAAGTTCAGTTATAAAAAAGATGTCAACGCTCATAAGCTTGCCGTTCATAATATAGAAAAGCCGTACAAGTGCGAGATATGTCCGTACGAATGTAAATTGGAAAGCGAACTGCGGAAGCATAGAAAAAGACACAGTGACGAAAAACCGTACGGCTGCGAACTGTGCGATTACAAGTCGAAAATAAAAGGTGAGCTGAATAAGCACAGAATAATTCACAGCGATTTAAAACCGTATTCGTGTGATTTGTGCGAATACCGGTGTAAAGTCAAGGCCGATTTGAATAAACATAAAATTACGCACACCGATGAGAAGCCGTTTAAGTGTACGGAGTGTCCGATTGCGTGTCGTAATCAACGTGACCTAACTCGACACATTATGACGCATAGCGGGGAACACCCGTTTCGGTGTACGATGTGTGCGTTTAAATCTACGACCGCTAGTAAGCTTAAAACGCATCAGATGACGCATACGGGTGAAACTCCATTGAGTTGCGAACTATGCAGTTTTAAATGCAGGCACAGTAGTAGTATGAAGCGACACGTTGGGACACAGCATCATATAAATGAAATTTCAATCGTTTGCGAACTGTGCCCGTATCGGTGTGTCGCGCAGAGCGATCTGAAGACGCACATGCTGAAACACACGGGCGAGAAGCCGTTCCTCTGCGATCTGTGTCCGTTTAAAACGACGCGTACCAGCTCGCTAAAACTCCACCGGATGATGCACACCGGTGAGAAGCCGCTCGAGTGTGACGTGTGCGAGTACAAGTGTAGGTACCACAGCAACATGACGAAGCACAAAATGGTGCACTCGGGCGTCGCCAATTACGAGTGCGACGTTTGCCTGAAGAGGTTCAAGAGGTCCGGGCACCTCAATAAGCACAGGGCGTCGCAGCACAACGACTAATCGACCGGCTTGTGCCTTCCGTGTGTGTGTGCATATAATAAAAATTATAAAACATTTTTAGTACTTATTCCACATAAAATTTATTGGATCATGACCGGTTTCGCTCATGGCGAGCATTGTCAACTGATAAGAAATACAATGAAACAGTGATATTTGTACAAAGGTTAAGTAAGAATTACAAGGTACATATGACAAACAATTGGTGGTAATACTATAATTAAAATGTTGAAGACCTCTTAGCAATGCAAGCTATTACATCAAAAATCAATTAAGTTTCAAATAATCATTAGCAAACTATAAACCAAAATGAGTGCATTTAATAAATAAATCTTAATGTCAGTAATCCATAATGCGACGTGGGAATTCCAGGTATATGCTCAATCCAACGAAAGAGCTCTGCGAAAAGACTTTGGAATTCTCACTTAACCTTTGTGTAAATATCACTGTTTTGTTGTATTTCTTACCAGTTGACGATGCTCGCCATGAGTGAAACCGGTCCAGATCCAATAAATTGTATGTGTAATAAGTACTAAAAATGTTTTATTATTTTTATTATAATGCCATTGCAAGTATTGACAGTGAACACCTTAAAAGTGACTGGTGTCTATAATATTGGGATGGGTTGTGTCGTGTGATAAATGGACGTCTTGCAGTTACGCTGAGTACGTCCAATTGACAGTGAATGAATTGTGAACTCTTTGGAAATGTGCGCATGGAGGTATCTTAACTCTTTAACTGCCGGACTTTGTTGAAGGGTTTAGCCAAAATAACCGCGGCAGTTTTTATATATTTTGCAAAAAATAGTACAGATTATTTTTTTTACCATGTCCGCTCCCAACTGAGAGCATGTGGACTTGTCAGTGGAGTATACCACATGAATTGATTAATTGTTTTAATTTAGTACTTTTCCATGAGCTTTGTCGCTAAAGATCCGGGTTTCGCGTTTCGGCATCTTCAGGCATTTCAAGTGAACGGATGTACATGAACCGAGTTCAAGTAAATCTGGCTGAAAATGCCGACAGGCGAAACCCGGGTCATAAACGACAAAACTCATGGAAAAGTACAAAATTCAAACAATTCAAATTTTATATTGAAATTCCATCAAGCACCCTCAGTCATAATCTTAATAGGCTAGTTGGCTACCCATGGGTTGGGAACACGGTCAATAGACAGATCAAGAGATCAGCGGTTGTTTTTGCTCCGCGGTTGTATAAGGGTTAAGCTGTCTAATCTGAATCTTGACGGGTTTGATCCCATGTCGCGTCGGTCTACCCATGTATACATTCAGGCCGATGCGACGTGAGTTTAAACCTCGGAATCGAATCTCCGGGTTAATGAAATCATAATATACATTTAAATTATTCATAAATTTATATATAGCGATATAAAAAAAAGTATTATTTAATTTAAAATAAAAACGATGAAGAATTACTGTTATGAAAATTGCCTTTTTTGTTCTCTTCCTTTTACCAGATTTACCCGTTCTTTTCTCGGAGTGTATCGATGCTCTGGCCGATCTTTACTTCCTTTGGAATCATTCCAGTGAGTACTTTTATTTTCAGGGCTGTGGAATCGTGGAGTCGGAGTTTTTTTGGCCAGAATCGGAGTTGTCGCGGGGTTTTGGCCAGATTGAACTTTTTATTTTTGCATATAATATGTAAAATTTGGCTATTGGCCGGATTGGTATGGTTGAAAATTTGTCCGAGTCGTGTTTTTGGGACATGCTGGAGCCGGAGTCGTAATTTTACATTCGTGTACAAGTACATCTGTGCACTTGAAATGCCTGAAGATGCCTAAAGGCGAAACCCCAATCGCTGGTGACGAAACTCATGGAAAAGTACAAAATTTGGTATTGAAATTCCATCAAGCACCCTCAGTCTAAATTATCTTCAGTACTTGTTTGTTGCGTCGGTCATTTGAGTTGCCAGTCATAAGGGCCGTCCAGCTGATCAATGCACTGCCTATTGAAATGGAACATTTTCAGCAGTGAGCTACGTAAGTGAATTTCTTTTATCTCATGATTTTTTATGTAATTAATGTTTTTTGACTGTACTGTTTTATTTATTTATTTATTTTATTAGTAAAAGAAAAATATTTGGCATTACAGCTTACGCCAATGCGCCAAATATTCTTAATTGTGAAAGTCATACGAGATTAACTCGATGATAAGTAATGAATCAGTTGTGCACAAAATCAATGATAAATAACATACATAAAAAATCTGACCTTGCCGGGAATTGAACCCAGGTCTCCAGATCGCTAGGACAAAGCTCTTGCCACTAGACCACAGGGACTGACTGTTAAAATGAAACATAAAATTTTATTCTTATTATAAAATTGATTACTTTTAAGGTGTTCACTTTCGAGTCTTGGTGGAAAGGCATTATAATAAAAATAATAACACATTTTTAGTACTTTTCCACATCTGATTTATTTCATCAGGACCGGTGCACTAGACTCAGGGCTGACTGTTAAAATCATCAGTTTATTTTTATTATAAAATTGATTGTTCAGTATCTTTTTCTTGAAAAAATCACCATCACAGTGAAACCCCAAATCAACGTTTTTCCACCGTTGGACCATGAAAAAAATCGATAAATGCAGGGAAGTTCAAAATATGAAATAAAAAGTAAAACTTTTAAAAAACATATTTATTTGACTTTTCCTTAATACTAAGTTGCTTCTTTGCAGTCTGGCACTTTTTTATGAAAACAGATTAATCTGTATCCTTGGAATAGAAATATATTTTTAACAAGACAATAACGCTTTTGTGAATGTCATAACAGGTTCATTATTGCGTTCTTCACTGCTGTCAATTAGTTGCGTCTAGGGCAGTGGAGCCGGAGCTTGAGTCAGAGTCGTCATGGGGGTTTGGCCGGAGTCAAAGTCGTGAAAAACTTTTCATTCATGCATATAACATGTAATATTTGGCTATTGCCCGGATTGGTTAGTTAATATTTCATTTAATACACATAAATAGGAAAGGCACAGTAGTAAACATGTGTCACGATCAGGGCAGTGGAGTTGTTGAAAAAAAAGACGACTACGACTCCAGCATCTACCAAAAACACGACTCCAACTCCAACATTGGCCAAATACACGACTCTGACTAAAACAGGTTTAATTTGATCACTTTTTTTTCCTACCTTTCCTATTTATGTGCATTCAATTATATATCAACCAACCAATCCGGCCAATACCAAAATTTTATTCATTTTTTATGACAAAATAAATAGTTTTAAAAATTTCCGACTCCGAGTCCGACTCCGGCCGAAAAATTCCGACTCTCCTGGTCATAATTAATATCTCCAGGGTTGTACAGCCTTCAATCGCCGATTCCATCTCAAAAGTGCGTCATTCTGTGCTTCTTCAAATACTCCGCCCTCTTAAACTTCTTTGGGCAAACATCGCACTTGTAATTGGCCACGGCCGAATGCACGAGCACGTGCTTGACCATATTGGCCCTGTACCGGCACTTGTAATCGCACGTGTCGCACTGGATCGGCCTCTCTCCGGTGTGAACCATCTTGTGCAACCGCAGATTCGTGGCCCGCGTCGTTTTAAACGTGCAGACGTCACACGCCAGGGGTTTTTCTCCGGTATGCTTTAATATATGATTCTTGAGAACGCTTAGCGCTCTGCATTTATAATTGCACAACACGCACGAGAAAGTTACATCTTTATTAGCGCCTATTCCGTGTATATTTAACATGTGACGTTTCATGCTGTAACCTCCGACCGCGTTAGACTCAAACGGGCATAATTCGCAACGTAATGGCGGCTCCTTCGCGTGCTTCATCACATGTTTCGCGAGACCGTATTGATTGCGAAATCCCGTCGGACATAGGGCGCATTTAAACGGCCGGGCATCGACGTGCGTAATTTTGTGCTTGCGTAGATTGCCCTCCACTTTACATTGGTAACTGCATTTATCGCAACGGTATTCTTTGATGTCGCTGTGAATGGTTTTGTGCTGCCTCAAACGGCCACGACTCCTTGCCTTATAGTCACAAGTGCCGCAGCTGTATATACGTTCGGTTCCATGTTGTTTTTTACTGTGCCTTTTCAGTTCGCTTTCGAATTTACAATTAAACGCGCAATTTTCACATCTGTACTCTTGCCGGACACAATTTTCCTTCTGATGTTTCTTCATCCATCTTTCTTCTTTGGATTGATATGAACAACGATCACATTGATACGGTTTTTCTAAATTATGAACAGTCAATTTGTGTACATGTAAATCTTTTTTATAAGCAAACTCAGCTACACACAAATCACACATAAATAAATCCACTTTACTGTTGTGATTGTGAAGCAATAGTTTATGCTTTATCAGTTCGCTTCTCGTGTCGAATTTAACTAAACAATGTTTACATTTGAATAGTTTAATCTTATGATACGACACGCGATGCGTGTCGAGTTCGTCTTTAGTAAAAAACTTCAGTTCGCACGTATCACAGCACGATAATTTCACGCACGACACTTTGCTGTGATGCAACGTTCTGTGTTTACGCAGTTCGTTTTCGTTGACGCATTCAAACGCGCAATCTTCACACAGAAATAAATCAGCTGAAAAATGAACCGATACGTGTTTTATGAACGCGGTTTTAAATTTACAAATGTATTTGCAAAAGTTGCATTGAAAAAGGGTGCAGACGCTTGATTTACATACGGCAGGACTCGAGCAGGTGTAATTTTTATCTCCGTTCAAAAATTTTTTATACTTGTTGATATTGGGACAGTTAAACTCGCAAGTGTCACAAATTGTTCGCGATTTGTTCTCAAAGTTAACCGGACCGTGAGTTTTAACGTGTTCTGTCAATAAATAACGTGTTTCGAAAATTTTTAAGCACGTGTCGCAAGTCCAGTATTGTTCCCAATCAACTAGTTTACTAATCTTGATAACTTCGACTCTTTTACGGTCAATTATTTGTTTTTTTACAAGGTCGTTCATCGTCATTCGTGAATTGCCGAGTTGCTGTGTCGTAGAATTCTCTTCACTCGACGTAGCAATCTGAAAACATGAATGAAACATTTTAGGATTTGGACTGGAAGTGCAAAAAACAGCACACTCCAAGTCGTTCAATATCCCGGACTATTATTTAAATATACTAATAAATAATCTGGTCCGTGGCGCAGTGGCAACGGTTTTGGATTGCGTGCCGGACCGCCCGGGTTCGATTCCCACAATTCCCCCTTAATCCCTTCCCATATTTCCGATCCCAAAGAGCCCCGCATAGTGACAGCGATTAGCTAATCACTGGTCCTGCCCTAGTCCTCGTATCCTTTCCATCCCCTACTCTCTTCGAAAAAGAGAGGTTGAGCAACTGAGTAACAAGCAGTTTTCGTAGAAAAAACATATGTTGAGATAAACTCCGTGAGGAGTCCATATGCTCTAAGCTGGGAGCGGACATGGTTAAAAAAAAAAAAAAAAATAGGGTTCACTTTTCAGGCGATCAACAGTTGATAATTGATATTGCTCGCGGTTAGCGAAACCGGTCCTGATCTTAATAAATCCAATGCGAAACAAGTCGTTTTTAAAACAGTTTTTCATTCTGTAGCTTCTATGAATTTTTTTGATTGGAAATTGTGCAAGGGAAGCGACGATATAATAAAAAAGAGTCGAATGATGTTAATTTTACCTGCGTATTAGAACAAAGCTCTCCATTGGTTGAATTTACAGCCAATAGGCTATTTGTATTCTCTTTATCGAAATTGAGTACAGTCATGTTTAGGGCGTCGAATTCATTCTTTATATCGACTTCATCTGTCACTTCGGTGTGGTTCTAGAATTAAAAAAATTCCGTTATTTTCGTCAACAGAAGAAAGGATCCGAAACATTAATTATGACGAAAAATAGTCAAAACAAATGATTTGAGTTGATCGCTTTCAACGAATCGCTCGATTGAATCGAAAAAAGACTTGGTTCAAATCTACACGGATTCTTTGTAAATTATTTACAAAGGCAGTGTTTCATCCCTTAGAATAAAAGAAACATATCTCATCCGCTCCAAGCTTGGAGAGTATGGTTTATCTAAACATTTTTTTTTCTACGAGAACCGCTTGTTACTCAATTGCTCAAAGTCACCATTTTATACGATCGGAATTTATAGACATCCATGTCATTGGCTTGGGTTGCGTAGACGCAGGTTCGAATCCCAGTACGGGCAGTTATGTTTTTCAGTCAAATTAATTATTTCAATTCGGAGACATGGACGTCTGTGTTGTCTAAAATGGCCTATCCTAAAAAAACGGGACGAAGCAAGAGCGATTAGCTAGCCACTGGTTTTTTCTTACCATTTCTATCCCTAACCTACTTCTAAAAGTAGAAGTTGAGCAACTAAGTAACAAGCATAAAAATCAGGGCTGTGGAGTCGGTGAAAAAAAGTCCAATTCCGACTCCAGCATTTACCAAAACAACGACTCCAACTCCAACATTGACCAAAAACACGACTCCGACCAAAAAAAGTTCAATATCGTCACTTTTTCCCTAATTTTCAACTATTTATGTGTACAAATTCAATTAAATATCAACCCTATCAATGCGACCAAAAGCCAAATTTGACATATAAAATGCAAAAATAAAAAGTTCAACGAGGAGTCGTACTCGGAGTCAGAAATTTTGAAAAGATTGAACTTTTTATTTTTGCATTTCATATGACAAATTGACGATATGTCTTTTGGCCGCATTGATAGGATTGATATTTAATTGAATACACATAAATAGGAAAATTAGGTCGAAAAAATTACGATATTAACCTTTTTTTAGTCGGAGTCGTATTTTTGGTCAATGTCGGAGTCGGAGTCGTGGTTTTGGTAAATGCTGGAGTCGGAGTCGGACTTTTTTAGACCGAATCCACAGCCCTGGTAATAAGTACTAAATATGTTTTATCATTTTTATTATAATGCCATTCCACCAAGTATTGACAGTGAACACCTTAAAGGTGAGTAACAAGCTGTTCTGGTAGACAACTTTAGTTGATACGACTCCATTAGGAGCCCATATGCTCCCTATTGAAGATCGGGCATAGATTGGACACCACTGTATAAATTGTCGCATTGGAATATAGTGGTGGTTGGAAGGGGAAAGTAGATATGTTTAAATAACCTCAAAATTTCCAAGCGAATTGTTTGCCGTTTCATCTTTCAATTGTTCGCAATCGATATCTCTCGAATATTCTGGAATATCCATTGTTATTTATTCATCTGTCTCAGGGTTTACGTCCATAATAATGTATATTTATTTATTACTATGACAGTTATAATAAGAGAGTTGAATTTAAAAGTCAAATGAAAACAACAATAGACAAAATTGAAGAAAACCTGTCTTTGGTATTTACAAAGGAGGAAAAAAATAATATTAACGTTATTATTATTTTGCACGTATATATCATTCAAACCAATTGAATAAATACAAATTATTCATAAAATCATAAGAAAAATGAACAGAAAATCATTTTATGATATCCAATCGGGGTGCAAAATTGACATAATATTATAAGCTGTGTGTGACAACCCTTATCGAAGTTTCGTAAATACATTGATACCGCCATATGTGTAAGGTCATCAGAACTCTCTCGAACGGTCTAATTATCACCTCAGTCTATGAGTTAAACCAATATCAAGACATTAAATTCAGTTTAACATGCCCTATATTGAAATCTAAAGCGATCCAATATAGGGTAAGAAAAAAACCTTTAAATTTTGAAATGGAACAAGCGACATCCAGGTGCAACGACACCTGAGATAGGTATGGAGCAGCGTTCTCGCTCTAACTATCGCTCTATCTCTCTCTCCCTTAAATCTTTGCTAAAGCGACATCCAGGCGCAACGACACCTGAGATAGGTATGGAGCAGCGTTCTCGCTCTAACTATCGCTCTATCTCTTTCACCCGGGCTGCGTAAGATACGTGGTATTTCACGCAGCCTCCTCTAAATGGTACAGTGGACGCAACTCCCGCTCCACTCAGACCACCTTTTATGGAGGCGTCGCTCGCTACAACCGAACGATATGGGGCACATAAGAGCGCGTTTTAAATTCATTCGGTCTGTCAGGTTTCTACGGTAACTTGGAGTGTGCACTATTAAAGCCATATAAAGCCTTTAACTTGGTCGACGGCCCTAGCCGCGCCATAATTAAGGAGTTGGAATAGTTGCCCTCTGTTCCGGGAAACCTTCCCCAGTCAGAGACTAGAGCTCTGGGAAGCACCTTGCGAGTTGTAAATCTTGGCGAAAGCCAAGTCTTGAGCGGTGTCACCAGACTCGAAATCTTCTTCTCCCCCCGGAATCCGCTATTCCCAGATCCTAAAACCGGTACCGCGAAATCGCCAATCGTACTGGCTGCCAACCGTTGGCTATAATCGTCGCCATATAGCCGTCGCCTATATAATCGTCGCGCATCGTTTGGTCTTGGTCTTGGTCTTGGTCTTAGGTATTAAATTCTTGAACAGTAACTTCTAGTATTTTCTTAATGTAACCTCATGTAATAACTTCTTGTATTTAATTTATAAATAAATGTGTGTGTGCTTTGCACTATTGTTGACACTTTGAGATAGTTTCACTGAGCATCCTATTTTCCACATCCTATCCCTAATCCCTATCCCCTAGAGTGACGGACAGAGGTTCCCTCTCATTTAACGAGGGAGACCGAATCCAGGTCGTCTCAATTGGGCCCGGTACGTGGGGCCGACGTCGTTAGACAACGACGGAATCCATTCCCTATCCAGTTCCATGCTCACTAGATCTCAAAGTGTTCAAAGTACAAAGGTACTTTGTGGCGCCCAAAATAACAGTATTAATAACAGTGAAAATAATAATAATAATAATATAAGTGAAATTGAAAATAATAAAATAAAAATGTGCGATAGTGAACCGGTCTGCTCTCCTGGGAACTCTCAAAGTGAGATCGAAAACATCAGGATGGCCACACCATCGCCCACGCCAACGCCCAACGCCCACACCGACACCTGCCAACGACGCCGCCTACCAGCCCCGATACATTTACCGTGAATCGGCGGAATTCCGGCGAACGTTCGATGGCAGCTCGAGGGCGGACATCACGAAATTCCTCAAGGAGTGTGAGGAATATTTCCTCGCATCCAGAACGCACGAGGAAGACAAACTGGAGAAAGCGGTGTCGGGTCTCAGAGGCGAGGCCAAGAGATGGTGGTCATCACTCAGGACCAAGCCGAGCAGCTGGGAGCTGATGGTCTTCCAACTGTTGAGACAGTACAAGAACGAAGATCGGAGGATCAGCATTGACTTCGAGTTTCGATCCGTCCGGCAGGCAGAGGACCAAGAAATCGTCGAATTCCTCGACGAGAAGAGGGCACTGTCCAGGGTGTGCGCACCAGAGGCTGACCAGAGGGATCTGGCAGGGCGGTCCACCGCCTACTGACTCCTCGCGACGGAGACAGGACGGCAAGGATGACATGGGCTACACTCGACGAGCTTATCGAGGCAGCCAAGACCCTCGAAATCGACAATCCACGAGTAACACCACCGAACACCTCCAGACCACCTCAAGACAGACAACCATCGTCGGAATATCGGCTTTACGAGGATGAGACTGACCGCCGGTACGACGAGGAACAAGGACGTTATTATGTCGTCCACCGCGAAGGCCCTCGTCAACGTCGCAGATCACCACCCCCACCCCAAGTGCGATGGAACAAGAACGGACCAAGAGAGGAGCGCCGTACGGACACCAGCCGGCCCCCGCCTAACTTCCAAGAAGGGAGGCAGAGGAATCGACGCCAGCCTACTCTCCTCGACTGTTGGCACTGCCATGGAGCGCATCTGACAAGGGATTGTCCGACAGGCTCCACCTCAAAGAACAAAATTGACGGAACTGCAGCATCAGACAGGTCGAACCGACTGCCAAGATGTCCCCATCATCAGCATCAGGAACCTGCCTAATGCTGACGAAAACATCTAGAAGTTCCCAGTCAGTACGACCGTCCGCGGCGACAAACAATTGTAAAAATCGCCAGTGCAAAGCGCCCGTTAATTCTGTTTCTTGCAAGAAAAAGTTTAAAAATAATAATCATTACGTTACCAAAATTAACGGTGGTTCTCAAACAAAAAAAATTAAATAATTTTAATAGTGATTTAATAATTAATAATAGTCATTTTTACGATGAAAACAATTTTGATAACAATTTTACAAATAATAATGACGTTACCAAAATTAACAGTGGTTCTCAAACAAAAAAATTAAATAATTTCAATAGTGATTTAACCATTGATAATAGTGATGTTTATAATGAACATAATTTCAATAGTGATTTAACCATTGATAATAGTGATGTTAATAATTTAAACAATTTTGATAGTGATTTAACAAATAACGAATGTGAATTAAAAAATGTAAACAAATTTAATAGTGAATGTGATAATGCCCATAATAACAGTTCCGAAATAAGGGGTCTTAAAACAAACTTAGTGATGTGTCACCGCCGCAACCACCGATACCAGCACCTAGACAAAGGTCAACGACCTCCCCGCGGGAAGCGAAAATCAGGAAAACGCCCATACCACTTCCTCGGAGGAAGATCACCACCGAGAAGATTCTACAGGAACGAGAAGAGGATCCTGTAGTGGGTATTAGCGAAACCATCCCTGTCACGCATACGCGGCTATTGAAGGTGCCGTTATCACCACGGGCATGAAGCAACAGCTGTCAGCCGTGATAGATAGCGGGGCGACGCACACAGTCATCAGAAGCAATCTGGTGCTGAACCTTACGCCAGGAAAGGAAGGACCCGGCCTACGATTAGCAGGCGGGAGTACGCTGGCAACACATGGCCAGGTTACCGTAACGGGTCGGCTGCAGAACGAGCCGTTTTCGGCTACAGCATTCGTCGTGGAAGGCCTTGGCTTCGACATGTTGTTGGGGCTGGACTGGCTAGAACGAGAAGAAGCCAGCCTCGACTTCAAGCGAAGATGCCTTCACTTCGGAAGCAAACTGCGTCGAACGGTGCATTGTACGACCCTTACGAAGGCAACAATGAAGACCTCCCCAGCAGTGCCCCCTGATCAGCGATGCTGCACCTGAATTCTATCGTGGCCGACTTAACCGACTACTGGATGTTTTTAGCAGCAGATTTGCAGCCACTGGACCAACTTGTCGAACAGCGGAACACGAAATTCGGCTGTCAGATCCGGTGCCCTTCCGCGCTAATCCACACAGACACTCAGAAGGAACAAAAGATATGATTCGGAAGGAGATACAGCAAATGTTGGCAGATGGCGTCATAGAACCAAGCCGCTCCGCCTACAGCTCCCCAGTAGTAATCGTCAAGAAGAAGGATGGAACTCCTCGCTTCTGCGTTGACTACCGGAAACTTAACTCCAAAACTAAAGATGAAGCCACACACCTACCCCGGATCCACGAGACCCTGAAAGACTTGGGGCCCAGCAACAGTCTTCAGCTCAGTGGACCTCAAGACTGGATACTGGCAGGTGCCTCTGCATCAAGACACGAAGGCCCTCACAGCCTTCAACGCTCCGGACGGGGGTGTTACCAATTCACGGTGATGCCCTTCGGCCTGAAAGGTGCACCAGGGACGTTCCAGCGTCTCATGAGCCAGGACGTACTTGTCGGGTACATCCAAAGTTCTGCCTCGTGTACCTGGATGATATTATCATCTACAGTGACACTTGGGAGGACCATCTCCGACACCTACGCCTGGTATTCGAGAGGCTGGAACAGCATGACTTTGCGCGTGTCCGGCAACAAGTGCCAAATCGGGAGGAATACGGTGGACTATTTGGGCCACCAAGTGACGGCGACTGGAAACATACCGCAACCCAGCCACCTACGAGGCGTAGAAGAGGCTTCTACACCACGCACGCGCCGCGAGCTACGCGAATTTCTCGGACTCTGCAACTGGTTGCGGGAATATGTCCCAGGATTCGCCGACCTCGCCTTCCCGATGACCGACTTGTTGAAAACGGATACCAAGTTCCGGTGGACTCCTCAAGCTCAAGCATCCATGACCCGTGTGAAGGAAGCTCTGCGAAGACCTCTGCAGTTGGCGCGACCCGACTTTAAACGGCGCTTCGTCCTGCAGACCGATGCCAGTGGGCACGGAATCGCAGCAGTCCTCTTCCACCCCCGAGATGATGGAGGACGAGACATCATCTCTTATGCCAGCGCCCGTCTCTCCGAAGTGGAACGACGTTACCACTCTAACGAACAGGAAGCGCTTGCTGCAGTATGGGCCATCAAACGATACCGACCATACTTGGAAGACCGACCCTTCACGCTGATCACCGATAACAAGGCTCTGACGTGGCTGAATAAAGCCAAAGACGAACGAGCAAAACTGACCAGATGGGCGATTCTACTCTCAGAGTTCAACTTTGACATCAAACACTGCGCCGGGAAGGACAACCAACTCCCCGACGCCCTTTCAAGAAATCCCGACTCCGAGCCAGGAGTAGAGGAAGACGTGGAGAGGATGTTCCTGCCAACTGACGTGTCTACCGGCGTAGACATGGGCATAGCTACTGGCGTAGCGCCCACTGTCCTGGCACTGGAACTCTGCGACGTATTCGAGGCTGTAGTCGCCGCCCAGCGCGCCGACCCACGAGTACAGGCTCGCATCCGAAGTCTGGGAGAACCAGATGCCCACCACCGATGCCGGAACACGCGAGTACGAGATGACATCCTCTGCCATGTCAACCACCATGGCCACTTCTTGACGGATGTACCACCTTCGATACGCCGTGAAGTAATCCGCGCATATCACGAGGACGTGAGTGCGGGACATCCAGGAGCACACGAAACCGGCCGAGCGATTGGGAATCGCTTCTATTGGAAGAAGAGGCGGCGAGATGTAGAGGCCTACGTCCGACAGTGCCCCGCTTGTTCCACCAGGAAGCGTGGCGCTCTACAAGCACCAGCTACACAGCGCTCCCACAAGGAAGCTACAAGGCCGTTTGAAGTGGTGGCTCTGGACTACATGGGCCCCTTCCCTGTCACAGCAGGCAGAAAGAAGTATCTTTTGGTCGTGACGGACCTCTTTCTCCCGATGGGTGGAAGCCTTTCCTCTGGCAGCCGCGACGACCGCAGCCACCTTGCCATTGCTGAAGCGCGTTTTCCACAGCTTTGTTACGCCCGGGCCGTCTTAACAGACAACGGCCCCCAATTCCGGAACCAGGACTGGAAGAACACACTCGATCGATGGGGATGCGATCACTGGACCACCCCAACTACCATCCGCGCGCTAATCCCACGGAGAGGAGGAACCAGGAAATCAAGAAGGCACTTCGCATCCGCCTGGAGGCCGGCGAGTACGACCACTGGGACGAAGTACTGGAGGACCTGCTGTTCTCACTACGAGTTCGGGAGAACGCCGCAACTGGACTGACGCCTAGCCAAGCCGTGTTAGGCTACGAGATGTGCCGCCCGGGAGAGTGGCGATCACAACTAAACGCCGAGCCGCCCCGATTTCTGGACCATCAGCGAGCAGACGCTGACGCCAGCATGCTACGACATCAGGAGGACTACTTCAGACGACGCTACGGCAACGCAGAAAGGACCGACGCCCCGACGTTCAACCCAGGCGACAAGGCGTATATGCGGAACACCACCCTTTCCAAATATAACGCCCCCCAAACATTACTACCGAGATGGGAAGGTCCCTTCTCCATCATCGCCAAGAACTCGCCCCATACCTACTGGGTGAACGTGAGAGGAGCCGCCCGGAAGACACACGTCGATGATCTCCGCCCCGTGCCGCAGCCGTTTGCTGAACCTTCCTCCGATGTCGAGCAGCCGACGCCAGAAACCGACGCCGCTACGACGCCCCCGCGCCCGCCTTTCGTACGAGCCCGGTCCGTGTAGTAAGGTAGCTATATCCGATGCTGGACGCTGTATTGTATTTTAAAATTCTCCTCGATGTGTAAACTTTCAATTTTGTTAATTTTACAAAAAAAAAAAAACTTTTGCAACTTTTAAAATTCCTTGCCTTTCAGTAAGGAAACTTTTTCATAACTAATGAATTTTAACCTCTTGAGATTATCAGACAAATTCTCAACATTTTAATGAATTTTATCCTAATGTATGTCTTAATTTATATTTTTTGTTTTGATGGCTTAACTTATAGTTATAACCTTAACCTCACAATACCACTGTCTGTTAGACAGTAATGTCAACATGTATAACACTTGTTGACATTTTTAATTATTGACTTTGAAATATTGAAATTATTTCAATCTAATTGTTCTTTTCTATGAATTTTATTTTAATGTGTGATTTTAATTATAATTTTGTTTTAATGGCTTAACTTATAGTTATAACCTTAACTTCACAATACCACTGTCTGTTAGACAGTAATTTCAACATGTTTAAACACTTGTTGACATTTTTAATTATTGACTTTTGAAATATCGAAATTATTTCAATCTTATTGTCTTGTCTATGAATTTGATTTAATATGTGTTTTTAATTATAATTTTGTTTTTTGGATAACTTATAGTTATAACCTTAACTTCACAATACCACTGTCTGTTAGATAGTAATGTCAACATGTATAAACACTTGTTGACATTTCTAATCATTGAATTGGAAAAATGGAAATTATTTCAATCTAATTGTTCTTGTCTATGAATTTTATATTAATGTATGTTTTAATTTATAATTTTGGTTTTAATGGCTTAACCTAAAGGTTTAACCTTATCTTAACACTAACTTCTACTGTCTGTTAGACAGTAATGTCAACATTTACAACACTGGTTGACATTTTTTATTATTGAATTTGGAAACATTGACGTTGTTTCAATCTAATTGTTCTTGCTTATGAATTATATCTTAATGTATGTTTTAATTTATAATTTTGCTTAATAGCTTTAACCTAAAGGTTTATCCTTATATTAACACTTCCACTGTCTGTAAGACAGTAGTGTCAACATTTATAACACTTGTTGACATTTTTATTATTGAATTTGAAATATTGAAGTTGTTTCAATCTAATTGTTCTTCTATGAATTAATGTATGTTTTAATTATTGTTCAACAATTGTTGTTCAATGGCTTAACCTATGGTTATAACCTTAGCTTCACACCACCACTGTCTACCAGACAGTTATGTTGACTTGTGTAAAAAAAAAAAAAAAACATTTGTTTAACATTGTTTTTATTTATTGTTTTATTATTTTAGAGCTTTTGCGAACCCATAGATTGAGGAAGACGTCCGAGATAGTTTCTGATCATCTGGAGTAGGGGAATTTGATACCGCCATATGTGTAAGGTCATCAGAACTCTCTCGAACGGTCTAATTATCACCTCAGTCTATGAGTTAAACCAATATCAAGACATTAAATTCAGTTTAACATGCCCTATATTGAAATCTAAAGCGATCCAATATAGGGTAAGAAAAAACCGTTAAATTTTGAAATGGAACAAGCGACATCCAGGTGCAACGACACCTGAGATAGGTATGGAGCAGCGTTCTCGCTCTAACTATCGCTCTATCTCTCTCCCTTAAATCTTTGCTAAAGCGACATCCAGGCGCAACGACACCTGAGATAGGTATGGAGCAGCGTTCTCGCTCTAACTATCGCTCTATCTTTTTCACCCGGGCTGCGTAAGATACGTGGTATTTCACGCAGCCTCCTCTAAATGGTACAGTGGACGCAACTCCTGCCCACTCAGACCACCTTTTATGGAGGCGTCGCTCGCTACAACCGAACGATATGGGGCACATAAGAGCGCGTTTTAAATTCATTCGGTCTGTCAGGTTTCTACGGTAACTTGAGTGTGCACTATTAAAGCCATATAAAAGCCTTTTTAACTTGGTCGACGGCCCTAGCCGCGCCATAATTAAGGAGTTGGAATAGTTGCCCTCTGTTCCGGGAAACCTTCCCCAGTCAGAGACTAGAGCTCTGGGAAGCACCTTGCGAGTTGTAAATCTTGGCGAAAGCCAAGTCTTGAGCGGTGTCACCAGACTCGAAATCTTCTTCTCCCCTGGAATCCGCTATTCCCAGATCCTAAAAACCGGTACCGCGAAATCGCCAATCGTACTGGCTGCCAACCGTTGGCTATAATCGTCGCCATATAGCCGTCGCCTATATAATCGTCGCGCATCGTTTGGTCTTGGTCTTGGTCTTGGTCTTAAGTATTAAATTCTTGAACAGTAACTTCTAGTATTTTCTTAATGTAACCTCATGTAATAACTTCTTGTATTTAATTTATAAATAAATGTGTGTGTGCTTTGCACTATTGTTGACACTTTGAGATAGTTTCACTGAGCATCCTATTTTCCACATCCTATCCCTAATCCCTATCCCCTAGAGTGACGGACAGAGGTTCCCTCTCATTTAACGAGGGAGACCGAATCCAGGTCGTCTCAACATATACTCTAAAAGCCATGTGGTATGGTAATTAACATGAGATTGCTTTCATAAGGGATCAAAGACGTAAAATAACGTTAGTAGTTTTAATGTTTTGTCCTTTTTTAATTTTTTGAAAAGTCGTAGCTGGTAACAGGTTAAGTGGGAAGTACTGCTACAAAAATCATTGTAGCTCGGTTATTTTTGGAAGTAAAAAATCGCCATAGCCACATTTCTTGTTATTTTTGGCCGCTCAATGTGCATCAAAAAATGAAATTTTGACTGGGAAATGCGAACTATATTTTATATAAGATACTTTTTTTCTTTCTTAATCCTCTTTTATACCATGCAAATAAACCTCCAAGGATTCTCTTAACATATTCAATGCTGAACCTGTTTTTAAGTATGCAGTTGAACACGCTAGGCGTGTTCTCAGCATCCAATGCGTTAACAGAAATTGATCTATACTGCTAATCCTTCAGCTCTTTAACCTTTCTTTTTCAGATAGAATAAAGAAAGGATAAGAATAAAACAGGACAAGTGACAAGCTAATCGCCACTTTTCAATGATGTTTGCTTCTGAAAAAAGATTTTTTCAAAACTTCTTACGAATACTGACTACAAATATTCAAATAAATATTTAATATTCATTTTATTTTTACTACACATTTCTAAGCTTTGCTTAGATAGTGCCCTACAAAGTCATGCACATAATTTCATACTGTTCATCATTTTCTGTCGCATCGGTAACATTGTCAATAGTGTAGTACACGGGTCGTGGACCTGGTCCGTAACTCCAAAGGCTTCAGTGGTGGGGTGTGGGCGATTTAAATAATAGAAATAAGAAATAAAATGCGTTAACAATTTATTAAGGCACAAAATTAAATTTATTTAAAAATAATACATCATAATTGTAATATTGAAAATTTGGCACCATACACAATATCAGAACGCCTAAACCAATCACGTTAAAGAAGTGATTCTTAAAGGGGGCGTAAATAAACACACAATCCAATCCAAATAGTCATGATAAAATCAGTCACTTCTTTTGCTTCTCGCTATTTTTTTCGCGAAAGTTTATCCGAGTTCTTCGGCAAAAATAATGTATTTAATGGGGAATGGCTTAATATCGATAAATGAGTGTTTCTTAATTAAAGGAGGCGTAAATAAACAGACGAGGAATCCAAATAGAAATTTTAATTTTTTGAATTTTGTACTTTTCCATGAGTTTTGTCGCTAACGACCCGGGTTTCGCCTTTCGGCATCTTCGGGCATTCCAAGTGCACGGATGTACTTGAACTGACGTCAGTTCATCAGAATTCTTTGGAATTAAAATAATTTATAAAAAAGCAATGGCTTCAATAAATGTAAGAATACCACATTAGGATACTTATAGGTACGACGAAACCTAACTCATTTTTCTCTACTTTTTAGGAGAGCCATCAATGTTACTTGTTTTTTAACAGATACAAATTATCTTAAATTGCGATGCTATGGCTATGGAGTCGGAGTCGTGAAATATTTATGATATGTTTGAACTTTTTATTTATGCATATAACATGTAAAATTTCGCTATTGGCCGGTTGGTTTGTTGATCTTTAATTGAATACACATAAATAGAAAAGGCTGTGAAAAAATCATGACAAAAATTTTCTTTAGTCGGAGTCGGAGTCGTTTTTTTGGTCAATATCGGTGTTTGAGTCCGATTCGGAGTCGGAGTAATATTTTTTTTTCGACAACTGTCTTTTAGCCCTTGTTACTTTGACTGCAACTTTCCGTTTTTTCCCATCGTGCGTACTCTGGTGCTTCACCAAATGGTCGGACCTCTTGAACCTCTTCGAGCAAACCTCACACTTGTACTTGGCCACGCCCGAATGCACGAGCATGTGCTTGACCATAGAGCCGTGGTACCGGGTCTTATAATCGCACAATTTACACTCGACGGGCCTTTCCCCGGTGTGAATCATCCTGTGCAGCTTGAGATTTTTTTCCCGCGTCGTTTTGAACGGGCAAAGATCGCACGCGATCGGTTTTTCCCCTGAGTGTTTCAACAAGTGCCCTTTGAGAATAAAGAGATTCGCGCATCGATACGAACAAATTTCACACGTAAACTTCAGTTCTTTTTTCATTCCGATGCCGTGTTTATTGGCCATATGCAATTTAAGGCCTGAATTATACCTTCCTTTATACGGACACAGATCGCAGCTGAACGGGGTTTCCCCGGTATGCGTCATGTTGTGTATCCGGAGCCGTTCGGCGGACGTCGTCTTTACCGGGCACAAGCTACAGCGGTACGGGTATTCCCGGGTGTGCGTCATTGTGTGTTCCTTGAGACGGTACCGAGACCTAAACGCCATGGGACACGTGGCACACTGGAATGGCCGCTCGTCCGTGTGCGTCATTTTGTGTTTCTGCAAGTTTTGTTTTGTTTTGCTCCGGTGATCGCACAAATCGCAAACGTATTCCGTTACGTCACCGTGAATCGCTGTTTTGTGCGGTTTCAGTTCCCATCTATAGTTCGTCTTATATTCGCACAATTCACAGCTGAAAATGTTGTCATGCTCTTCGCTTTTATGCCGCTTTAACTCGGTCTTAAATTTGCATTCGTACGTGCAAATTTCACACTTATACCTCTCTGCTTTAGAGTCCATATTCCGTTGCAGTTTCAACGAGTTTTCATTATGGACTGACGATTTATGCTTATTTAAATCTTTCTTATACACAAACCGTAGTTCACACAAATCACAACTTAACAATTCCACATCATCTTTTCGTTCATGTAACAGTAACTTATGCTCTACGAGTTCGATTCTTTCGTCGAATCTAAGCGAACAGACTTTACATGTGAACTGTTTAATGTTGTGATCCGACAAACGGTGGGCGTCCAGTTCATCGCAAGTGATAAACTTAAATTCACACAAATCACAGCATGATAATTTCACACAAGTCACAGAACTGTGTTTAAGCATTCTGTGTTTGCGCAACTCATTTTCATCGACACATACAAAGATGCAGCTTTTACACTGGAATATATCGGCAGAAAAATGTTTAGAAGCGTGTTTTCTATACGCGAATTTAAACTTACTAAAATATTTGCAAAAATTGCATTTGAAAATAGTGCATCCGTTTTCAGACGCAGTGACTATAGCGGGGCCGACGCAAATGTACTTTTTATCGCCGTTCATACATTTTTTACGCCTGTTTATATTGGGACAGTCGATTTCACAAGTACCGCAAATAAATTGCGATTTATATTCTTCGACTGGAGTTTCGCTGTGTGTTTTCACGTGCTCTGCTAGCAAACTGCGCGTTTCGTGAATTACGAAACACGTGTCGCACACGAAGTACTGTCCCCATTCGACGATTCTACTTATTCTGGCAACTTCGACGTATTTACGTTGCAATATGTGCGTCTTAATGAGGGCGTTCATCTCACGTAGTGAATTAACGAGGTCTTGTTCAGAATTACCATTTTGTAATTCGTGAATGGGTCGCTTCAACAAGTGAATTCTGTTGTTTGTGACTTCAGAACCCAACGGAGAGACCTGGAAACACAAAAATAATCAACTGTTAATAATAAATTATAATCTAATATATAAATAAATAAAAATAATAAAACATTTTTAGTACTTTTTCCACCTAAAATTTATTAGATCAGGATCGGTTTCGCTCATGGCGAGCATTGTCAACTGATAATAAATACAATGAAACAGTGATATTTATACAAAAGTTAAGTTAGAAAAACAAAATGGCATTATAATAAAAATAATAAAACATTTTTAGTACTTATTCCTCATAAATTTAATATGGAATGAGTGCATTTCATTATCAACATTTTTTTTTGCATGTCCGTTCCTAACTTGGAGCATATGGACTACTGACAGAGTTCATCTTAACATTTGCTTTTCTACGAGAACTGCTCGTTACTCAGTTGCTCAACCTCTCTTTTTCGAAGAGAGTAGGGATGGAAGGGATTTATTTATTTAAGAAAAAGCAAATCATGGCATTACAGCTGACGCCAATGCGCCATGGATTATTTATATATATACATACATACGTAAATATATAATAAAAAAATCACAAATTAATTAAAATTAAAAATAAGATGAAAATTACAATAGTCATAAAAAAACAGAAGGGAAAGATTATTATTAATATCACATTAGAAATTTTCAAAGCAGTCAACCGAGTGAGTTCTGACAAAATCAACTTTTATTCATAAAATATAGTATTCGTTTGAACTCACTCACGTCAATATGAAATATGTCGATATCCGAAGCAATGCCGTTTAAAATTGTTAAAGCTCTTCCCAGTGACATTCCCATTGGCAGACTGGTAGTGATACGAGGAGTAGGGACAGTAGTAGTGGTTAGCTAATCGCTGTCATGCGTCGCTCTTTGGGATTGGAATGGTAGGAAAGGGTTTTTAACACCACAAACACCCATTGCCTCGGAGCAGAATCGATTTATCGACTGAAAAAATATGCTCGCACCGCGGATCAAACTCGGGCGGTCCAACACGTTAGTTAACGAAGTAGACCACGAATTTTTATAATTCACGGTCTTTTAATGTACTTTATTTGCGTGGGAAAGTTTAAAGTCAACTATCCATTAATTTAAATTAAAAAAATGTTAAAAATAACCTCCCAAGATACCTCCGATTGAAGAACTAATCTGTAATTATGTGTTTCTTCTTGACTCATACATTCTCTTTTGAATGAATCGAAATCAATTACTATGGATTCGTCTGGATCATAGTGTAATACATTCTTTTGTTTATTTTCTATTAGAACTTCCATTTTAGTGTTTGTTTCTAGTCAACAGCGTTTAAAAACATTTTACTAACGTCAGATTTGACAGTATCAAGTATTTAGTATCTTGTCTATGGAAAGTATACAAACACAATGATTTGGAGGTTAAGGCGTCAAAAAATAATATTTCTCAAATTATCACATCGAATATGTATCCGAGATCTCTTAAGGCTCACAAAATGAATATAAACTCTTCGTTTTAATAGTTTTCTTAAAAGATATTCAACATAAAGTGTATCAGGGCTGTCAAAACTTTTAATAATATATTCACAGTATTAACGTAAATATTATTTTGCATTTATATACGTTTCAAACCAATTGAATCAATACAAATTATTCATAAAATCAAAAGAATAATTCAACAAAAATTCATTTTATGATAGCCAATCAGGGTGCTAAATTGCCATAATACTATAAACTGTGTGTGACCTTGCGAGGATCGTAAATACGCTCTAAAAGCCATGTAGTATGGTAATTAAGATGGGATTGCTTTCATAACGGATCAAAGACATCTAAGCTCATAAATAATGTAAGTAGTTTTAAGGCATTGTCCTTTTTGCATTTTTGAAAAAGTCGTGGCGTACAGGGCAAAAAGTGGGGAATTCTTCTAGCTGGTAACAGGTTAAAAGATAATTAAGTAGACAGTAAATTTTTTTTAAAAAATATTTTATATCCATAGGTCCTGGTCTTCATAAAATAAACAAAATATCTGTGTCTAAAAAGTATTTTTTTTATCAAAGTAATATAATACATTATGATCTCAAATTATTTGTCTCTGTTTTTCTTTCACAATAAAATTATTCATGTTGGTATTTGAAAATAATTATGAAATGAAACCGTTGATAATAGTCTAGATGAGGAAAACTGGTCCTAATTATTTATAAATATGTAGTGGAAGAGTTACAACAACAATGTTTTGACTGTAAACAGTTTTTTCACATTTTAGAATCTTACAATAACAGTCACTATCATTATTAATACGTCCAAAATAAAAAGGCAACGATGGACCTGACTTGGACATGTGCTGCAGATTCCCCAGGGGTGCCTGAATCCTGCCTGTCTCTTCTATCCACCTGATGTATCCTGACGTCCTAAAAAGCCTTTGATGACCATCCATAGGATGTACTCAGGGGAGCTATGGCACGCTGGGATAATCTGGGAAGAAGCTAGGAAGTTGATGAGGGATAGAGAGTCCTGGAGGCACCGTGTGCTATGTTTGATATGGAAAAAATAATTTAGAATAAACTTTTTGACTATATGTAATACAATTTTGACAATTAAAAGTTGTTTTTTTTACAATGGCAATCCCAATTACGATTTGTTTTTATTGTTTTTATTCACTCTGAAATGACGTTTAAATATAAATATATCTTTTTATGTTACATGTAATAAATGTTAAATACTAATTATTATGGATTTTAAACCAACAAATGAACAAGATAATAGAATAATCGATCCAGATGTTTCCAATTGTATTGATTTAAAACCAGCTAAGCCAGAATATAAATTGGAAGATGAAACGACTTCGTGTTTTGATAGAGTTTTGGAAAATTCGCTTAGTTATTTTGAGGTTATTTTTTATATTCCTTATTACCTTAAATTAATTAAATTTCAATCCAAAATTGTCAAATGGTCCAACAACCAAAGTCGGTCCCTGTGGTCTAGTAGCAAGAGCTTTGTCCTAGCGATCAGGTGCGCCCTGGGCTCAATTCCTGGCCAGATCAGATTTTTTCAATTGAAAAAGAGATCTTGGGCTGGGTGTATGTGATTTATCGTCGAGTTGTTCGCGGCTGATTCATTATTTATAATCTAGTTAATCTCAGACTTTCACAATTAAAAATATTTGGCGTATCGGCATTAGCTGTAATGCCAAATATTTTTTTTCAAAGAATAATAAAAAAAGCTTAATTTTTTTATTTTTCTATGAGTTTTGTCACTTACGGGTTTCGCCATTCGGCGTCTTCAGGCATTTCAAGTGCATTAATAAACTTGAGTCGACGCATAGTAAAAATGTTGTATCGTTTTATATAAACATAACATTTTTCAGTCCCTGTGGTCTAGTGGCAAGAGCTTTTTCCTAGCAATCAGGGGGCCCGGGTTCAATTCCCGGCCAGGTCAGATCTTTTCAATTGAAAAAAGAGATCTTTGGCCGGGTTTATGTTATTTATCGTTGATTTTGTGCACAACTGATTCATTGTTTATCGTCGAGTTAATCTCGTATGACTTTCACAATTATGAATATTTGGCACATTGGCGTAAGCCCATTGTAATCCCAAATATTTTTTCTTAATTAAAAAAAATCAAAAGTAATATCGCCAAGCATTAAAGTTATTTCTGGGAATCTGGATTTTCTATATTTATGGACCATTTTAATTACTTTGGTAAGTAGCTACATATGTAAGTGATTTCGTAGTTGGTAAGAGTGAAATCTTTCTAAATTTCTAGGTTGAAATCAAGCCTGAATTTCAAATTAAGAATGAACCCGATAGTATATACAATGAAGGAACCAAAGAGAATGTTGATAATTTTATGGCTACAAAGTTCGAAAAATCGAACGTACTATTACAAACGGAATATCCAAAGGTAGGTAATTATATTTTTTTTTTGATGATTAAACGATAATTATCAAATATTGAAATCGATAACTTGGTTACTTTTTACACCTTACCAGCTCCGTGATGCAGTGGTCGACACCATTGGTGAAACGAACCGCCCGGGTTCAAGTCCCGATCGATAAACCTATTCTGTTCGAAGGCAATGGTTGTTTATGTTGTTAAAAATGCCTTCCCACCGGTCTGATCCCAAAAAGCGGCGTGTAGCGATTCGCTAACCACTAGTCCTGTCCTAGTCTTGGTAAGCTTTTAACCCCGACTCTCTTTGAAAAATAGAGATCTACTAGCAGTTTTTGTAGAAAAACATATTTTGAGATATACTCCTTGACGAGTCCATATGCTCCAAGTTGGGAGCGGATATGGTAAAATATATATATATATCAGCTCCCAATGTGGTGCATATGTACTTCTATGTGATAGGGCTTATCTCAACTGAAATTTTTCTATGAGAACTGCTTGTTACTCAGTTGCTCAACTTTTTTTAAAAAAGGTGGGATAGAAGGAAATGACTTGGACAGCAAACAATTGAAAAAACAATTTATGAAACTGTGAGTCGATTGCTTCAACCACTAGACAATACATCCACAGTGCCATCTAATGCCTTCACCTGCACTGCGATGCTTCATGTGTTGTCCATATGCTGTGCATTTGGAACGTATATGGTTGCAATAAATGTCTCTTTTCTTTGGCAGGTTATTACCGAGTCGGAAACAAACTCTCCATTGCCATACATCAAACGGGAGATCGAGACTGCTGATGATGATGAAGCGGTCGTCTCTTCTGAATTAAAATGCAAAGGATTTGACCTAGGGCCTGGAGTAGGAGTGAATCAGGTAAAATATGTCAAATTTCAATCGTTTGAATTTTGTACTATTCCACGAGTTTTGTCGCCAATGACCCGGGTTTCGCCTTTCGGCATCTTCAGGCATTTCAATTGAACGGATCTACTTGACGTGACGCGTAGTAAAAAAGTACAAAATTCAAACGGTTCAAATTTGATATTGAAATTCCATCAAGCACCCTCAGTCTTAATAATTTTCAGAACCTGTTTGCTGCGTCGGTCATTTGAGTCGCCATTCGCAAGGGCCGTCCACAGCTGATCAATGCACTGCCTATTGAAATGGGTCATTTTTAGCAGTGAACTATTTGAATTTCTTTAACTATTATGATTTTTTTATGTAATGATTCATGTTTTTGAATTTCTTAATGAAAAATAGATATTGATTGAATTGTCATTTACTTGGTAGAACTCCATTATAACGCGGTGAAAGTATAGCAAAGTATTGTATGATTTAAAATTAATGAAAAATATTTTTTCAATTAAGTTTTACAATGTCGAGTAGTACTGGACATAGTAGTTCTAGGAGTTAAGGCCCAGATTTATACTGTTGAAATTCTGGACTTATCTGTGGGATAACTCGTATATAATAATGAATTTTCATTTTTTTCAGGAACCCATTCTTGAAGACAGTTGTGCAACTAGTGTCGCAAATCCATCAAGCTTGTCATGCGGTGACATCAAAGCTAAAGAAAAATTAATACTGTTATTAAAATTGTATAGAACTGTATTCTTCGATAGTAATTTTGTATGCGACACGTGTTTCCGAATTTTCTCATCGTCGGACTCGTTGAAAAGTCACAAAATTACCCACAGCGATTGTAACGAAACAGAATATAGCGGTGAGAAGTTATTTAAATGTATATGTGAATCTGCAAGCGCTCCGGAGGGACTCGATTCGACACACGCAGGCACAGGTTGCCAACTATGTTGCTTTAAACACAAAGGGAGTAATGCGACACGACTTAAACCTTTTAAATGTACGGTTTGCGAATTGAGTTTTACGCGGACACGCGATCTGGCCAGGCACAGTTTAATACACAGCGGCTTGAAGCCGTTCAAATGCGACACGTGCGATTACACGTGTCGACAAAGTATACATTTGAAGACGCACAAATTAATACATTCAGACGTTAAACCTTTCCAGTGCCCGGATTGTGACTACGGCTGTAGATCGTCCAGTGATTTAAACCGACACAAGTTAATTCATACAGGCGTTAATCCGTACACTTGTGAACTGTGCAGTTTTAAGTGTAAAAAAATTTACGCGTTAAAAATTCACAGCATGACGCATACTGGGCATAAACCGTTTGCGTGTAAAGATTGCGATTTTAAGGGCGGGTCTTCGAGTAATCTTAAACGGCACACTTTGATACATACGGGAGTTAAAAAATTCGTGTGTCAGATTTGTCACTATAAAACGAACCAATTGGGTCATTTAAAATTGCACTACATGGTTCATACGAAAGAGAAACCAGTCGAATGTGACGTTTGCGGTTTTAAATTAAAATCGAAAGGCGAATTGAAAAAGCACAAAGTCGTTCATACGACTGAAAAGACTATGGAATGTGACCGTTGCGAGTATAGATGTATGCGATTGGGCGATCTAAAAAGGCATAGTTTAAAACACAGTAAAGATAAAAAATTCCAGTGCAATCTCTGCGAGTACAAGTCTGCAAGATCCGACGATCTAAAAAGGCACAAAACGAAACACAGTGCCGAACGTGTTTTCTCGTGTCACGTCTGTGACTTTAAGTCGAATTTCATCGAATACAGGAAGCATAAACTGACGCACACGGGCGCGATAATGAAATGCGAGATCTGCGATTATCGGTCGGTGCGTATAATCGATATAAAGCGGCACAAGATGACCCACTCGGGTGTGAAGCCGTTTGCGTGCGACGAGTGCGCGTACAAATGCACGCGGAAGAGTTCACTGACGCGACACAAGGCTTCGCATAGCAGTAAAAGTGACCGGCCAATCACTATTGAAGTGCCGCCGCCTATATGTTTTTGAATTGGTTGTTTGGCATATTGACAAATATTAGAGGTGGTTTTAGGTACTTGGGAGTACACATCACGGGAGATGGCAACCCGCGTAATGACCTCGCGATCCGATTAGGGATAACTGGAGCAACCTTTAATTCAATACAGAAAGTCTGGGAATCACGGTAGTACTCGGTCAGAACCAAGTGCCACTTATTCAACGCAAGCATACTGACTGCGCTGCTTTACGGTTGCGAGTCATGGCACATCACAAAAACACAGGGTAACCGTATACTGTACTTCAAAAACAGATGCCTGCGGTGAATATTAGGAGTACGGTGGTTTGACTTTGTCAGGAACACGGAAGTAAGAGAGCGGACAAACTAGCCCCTTATTAAGTCCAAAATGAAAAGGCGACGATGGACCTGGCTTGGACATGTGCTGCTTGCCTCTTTTATCAACCTGATGGATCCCGACAACCCGGAAGGCCTTTGATGACCATCCATAGGATGTACTCAGAAAAGCTACGGGACGCCGGAATGACCTGGGAAGATGCGAGGAGGCTGGCAGGAGAAAGAGAATCTTGGAGGCACCGTGTGGCACCCATATGCTCCGAATAGAGAGCGGATATGGAAAAAAAAAAAAAGAGATGAAGTCTCATCGGCAGTCGATGGAAGACATGCTTCAGAAAACCCTACTTCACTATTTAACTGAAGAGGATGTACTCAGGTTAACCAAAATATACCATGAGAGAAAGCCAAGCAATAGGCAAGCGTCCAAGAAGAAATTTAACAATTTTATAGCAGTTCTTGGACTATTTTTGCTCCGCAATCATACATTGTACTCTAAATATCACTGTTTCGTTGTGTTGCTCATCAGTTGACAATGCTCGCTATGAGTGAAACCGGTCATGATCCATAAAAATTCGGAATATGGAATAAGTACTAAAAATGTTTTATTATTTTCGTTATAATTGCCACTCCACCAAGTATTGACAGTGAACACCATAAAAGTGATACATTACTCAATTGATTAAATTGGCATTTACTTGGTAGAACTCCATTATAACGCTGTGATAAAAAAAAGCAATGTATTCTAGTTATATTGTTGATAGCTATTTCGGCGTACGCCATCTTTAGAACTAGTTCCGATGCGATATTCTAGAACTTAGTTCCGACGATGGCGTAAGCCGACACGACACGGCTATGAATCATGTATCTTTTTGTGGAACTAAAACACAAAGACTATATTACACAATAAAAAAGTAATAAAATTCAAACTGTTTTGTTCTTCTACGATTATATATTATATTTCCAATACCATAAATTTTTGTAGTAACATTATACTGCGATCAAACATTAGATAAGAACCGAATAAAACCCACCAGTTGTATTGGTGGTCATTTCATTGTAATTAACTGGCAATTAGTCTTTACAATATGACTGAAAATACCTAATAATTTTAATTTACCCACTTAATTCATTGAAACTCATCAAAACTTTGGCTATTTTCAAAAAAAAAATTGAATTTTTTTGAATTTAAAAATTTTTTACCTCTCTTTTAAGAAGAGAGTAGGGATTGAAAGGATACAATGACTAAAAAAGGACTAGTGGTTAGCTAATCACTCTCGCAGCATGCCCCGTTTTTTTGGAATCGGAAAGGTTGGAAGGGATTTTTGACAACACAAACACCCAATGCCTTCGAACAATGGCTTCACTTGTACTGGGAATCGAACCCCGGGAGGTCAGACACAGAAGCCAGCGACATTGACTACGGTCTGGTCATTCATATAGATGAGTGATGCACAACCTGCGGCCCTCAATGACATTTCATGCAGCCCGCACTTTTTTTCCGGACAACGAAAGAACAGGAAAATTTTCTTTAGTTTAATCAGTTTTACCCGTGGGGCCCTCGAACTATCTGAGAATTGATTATCTGGCCCTTCCCAAAAAAAGTTTGTGAATCACTGATATTTTTTTTTAACCATGTCCACTCCCAACTTGGAGCATATGGACTCCTCGCGGAGTTTATCTTAACATGTTTTTCTAAGAGAACTGCTTGTTACTCAGTTGCTCAACCTCTCTTTTTTCGAAGATACTAGTAGGGATGGAAAGGATCCGAGGACTAGGACAGGACTAGTGATTAGCTAATCTCTATCACTATGTATCGCTCTTTAGTGACCGGAAAGGAGGGGGGGATTTTCAACAAAACAAACACTCATGCCTTTGAACATATTTATCGACTGAAAAAATCCGTTCGTACCGGGAATCGAGCCCGGACGGTCTGGCACGCAAGCCAACAACGTTGACACTGCACCAGGGACCGGCATCACTAGATCACGTTAAATTCATACCGAATAAAATACAAACATCATCGCAATGTTTTATTGCAACCTAAATCAGAATTTCACACGGGAACATGGGAAATCCAGGCATAATTTGTGAAATAAAATTACACAGTTTTATATACATTTATTGTATTACACATTACATAAAAAGTATTCGATATACACACATTTTGGAATTAAATTTAATTCATAGCAACCAATACATAGGGCCTCCGGTAAGGAATAATTTACTGACCGCTTTACGCCTCTCATAGAGCAAGATCGCAAGACTTTAAATCAGGGCTGTGGAGTAGTTTAAAGAAATTACGAATCCGACTCTGGCATTTACCAAAACCACGACTCTGACTAAAACAATAGGTCAGGTTTTTTGCCCACCTTTCAAATTTATGTGGATTATATTAAAAAGTCAACCAAAAAATCCAGCCAATAGCCGCTAATACATGCTTTATGCATAAATAAGCTTTTAACCAGTGATGTGGAGTCGGAGTAGTCGCGGCATTTTGGCCGGAGTCTTACTCGGAGTCAGAAATTTTGAAAAGTTTGAACTTTTTATTTTTGCATATTATACGTCAAATTTGGGTATTGGCCGGATTGGTAGGGTTGATATTTAATTGAATACACATAAATAGAAAAATTAGGGGGGAAAAGTGACAATGTTAAACCTTTTTATAGTCGGAGTCCTGTTTTTGGTCAATGTTGGAGTCGGAGTCGTAGTTTTGGTAAATGCTGGAGTAGGAGTCGAACTTGTTTTTACCAACTCCACAGCCCTGACATATCCTACGTTCAATTTATTTGGATCAGGACCGGTTTCACTTATTGCCAACATTGTCAAGTGATGATGATTGGATGATCAGTTGAAAATGCTCGCGATGAGCGAAACCGGTGATGATCCAAATAAATTGTATGTGATATATGTACAAAAAATGTCTTATTATTTTTTTAATGCAATGCCATTCCATCAAGTATTGACAGTGAACACCTTAAAAGATGTCTATTGTATAAACGTTCCTCTCATAAGCATCTGATCTTATTAGCTAACTACCAGTCCGAGTCCTATCCTTTATCTTTGAGAGGTTGTGTGACTAAAAACTCCCATTGGCAACATGGTTAAAAAATTGCCTCAATCAAGTCAATGTCAGAGTCGCAGTTGTGGTTTTGGTAAATGCTGCAGTCGGATCTGAACTTTATTTTACCGACTCTACAGCCCTGCTTGTAACGACTGCGAGACACACAAACTCCACAGCCCTGTTTTAAATGACAATTTCATCAAAATAATAAAAAAAAAATGCTTCTGCAAGTAAACAGATCATTGTTTTAAAAAATTGCAAATCTAAAGCGTCCTGCCGCCTACTGAGATTCATAAACGTTAGCCCTGGCATTGAGCTCGGCCACAGCCTCGCCAATGGGCCTCCCATGGCTTATGTACATCCCGAGCGTCGGCTGACTGCCCCCCCTGCTCTCCCCTGCCTTCTCGTGCGACTTCAGATGAAAGTTGAGATGCGAGCTCTGCTTGAAACGCCTGTGACACACCCCGCACTCAAACGGCTCGATCTTGGTGTGCACCCGCATGTGCTGGCTGAGGTGTGCGGACTGCGTGAAAGCCTTTCCGCACACCACGCACGCAAATGGCTTCACCTTACTGTGTATCCTGACGTGCTGATCGAGCCCCGCCTTCTGCGTGAAGCTCTTGCGGCATATGTCGCAGACAAACGGCTTGAGAGCCGAGTGCGTCTTCATGTGCTGACTGAGGCCGGTGGGTTGAGAGAAACCTTTCCGGCACACGCTGCATTGGTACGGTCTCGGATCCGTACCGTGGTTAATCCTGCGGTGCTTTTCGAGCCACGCGGCGTCCGGTAAACTCTTACCGCATAGATCGCACGAATACGGTGCGATGTTCTCCCCTTTCGGATGCAAGAACACTCCTAATATCGGATCCAGATCCGTATCGAAACGTTTCTCGCATATCTGACACCGTTGAATAGCCTTACGTCTCTTGGCATGACATTGATGAAAGTGCCTCGAGTACTCGCAGCAAGTCTCGTAAACCTCGGGACACTGGACACAACAAAACGGTCCCATGACGTCGCTCGATTTCGCCGGCGCCTCCATTATCTTCAGATGACTCCGGCTCTCGTAGGGCTTCCGGGGCCGCGTCTCAACCTTTCTAGATCTGCGATAATGAGAGTTACTTACGAAACTATCGGTCTCCGGTTCGGTTTTGATAATAATATAACTTATTTCACCTTTTCTGGGTTCGGTAGGCGGTGGCGCTATAAATGAAGCATCAACGATTTGATATTGACTGCCAATTGGCATGCTAGATTCCCCTACGTTATTACTTTCCGATTCGTGGGCTTCGTCGCCAACTTCACCGATTCTCTCAAAGCAGTTGCCGTCGTCTGCTTCGTCTTTAATGTGGAGCTGCATATTGTCTTCGGGGCATTTAACATCGTTTCCCAAATGTTCGACCCGCAGATGGTTCCCGAGGGCTATGTTGTTGGCGAACGATTTGTTGCACTGGCCGCACGTGGAGAATTTGACTCCGGTCAGGCCTTTGGAAAATGGCGCCCGTATTATCGCCGGGCACTTCGGCAGGTCGGGCACCTCCGTGTGAAGCTGGAGCGTGTTGCCGAAGGAGTCCATCGTGGATATACTCTTCACGACGAAACCCTTCTGCGCCAGATACGCTGCCAAGTCCTTGCCGTCCATTTCGATTGATTCGAGATCTGGAACAAAATAATCAAAGTGTAAGAAATGGCTTGTTTCGATTGTATTAATTTAATTTTAGCTTGATTTGTGCACTTGAAATGGCTGAAGATGCCAAAAGGCGATAGTGATAAAGATTGGGTGAAAGTACAAAATTCAAACGATCCAAATTTGATATTGAAATTCCATCAAGCACCTTCAGTCGAAATCCTGAATTATGTAATAACAGGTGAAATTGTATAATGAAGGCATTCAAAAGCATTGATAATTTTAACATTAGGAAAGTGTGAAATCTAATTTGAGCGTTTGTTATTGCACATTGCAATAATGAATCAAACATTTATGTGTGGTCAAGTATAACTTTTTAAGTCAGTGTATACGAGTTCTTTTGCATTAATATCATTTTGACGAAAATAGTTCAATTGAAATTGAGCATCATATAAATTATAATTTTTTTTTTCAACAATGTCTGCTCTAAATGTATAGCTTGTGTCAGAGATATTGTTGAAGGGAGTAAACATTTAATGATACGTGAGGACTAGTAGTTAGTTAATACATATGTGCGATTTATATTTTTATTTAAAGAGAGAAAAAGTATTTGGCATTACACAATTGCCAATGCGCCAAATATTTTTAATTGTGATAATCATACGAGATAAACTCAATGATAAATAATGAATCAGTCACCCATGTCGAAGATCTCTTTTTCAATTGAAAAAATCTCACTTTGCCAGGAGTAGAGCCATGGACCACCTGATCGCTAGGGCAATTCTCTTACCACTAGACCACAGGGACCGACAATGGAGTATTATTGGAGTCTATCTAAATACAAGTTTTCTACAAGAACTGCTCATTTCTCAAGTTTCTCAGTCTCTCTTTTTCGTAGAGATATTAAAAGGATAGAAGTAGCGGTTAGCTAATCGCCCTCACTGCTTCCCGATTTTAGGATCGAATGTGAGGAAATAATAAACACAGACATCCATATATCCGAGCACGAATCAATAAACTTGATTGAATAACGTAACAAGAACTCGTGTACTTTGCAACCGAAGCTAAAGACGGTGACACTCGACCACAGAACTGACGAAATAATGTTTACGTAAATTAATATACAAATCGATATCCTCCAAACAAATATATGAATAATTATGTGCATTGAACGAGATAGTTTTAACAACAATGGCTTCGGCAAGGTGTTTTAAATTAGAATTTTCAAATTTGATAACATTCATTTGTTTTCTGTCGAATACTGTTTGTTCGAAGATATAAAAACAACGAAAAAAATCCAAGCCAAGGCAAAGGTAATCACTTTAGTAAAAACCCCTTTAACAGGCTTCCTGCTATTCGATAACACGGAAAATAAAAAAATATATAAACAACATACCTCAGAGTGTTTTCTGATTATTCTTATTAAGTGTTTATTTCAATAAACATCGAAATGAATATCATAAGTGGAAGAAAAAATAAATTGCGGGCGACAAATAAACGTCAATTTTTGTTCTTTTCGTGCATAGACAATTTTCAATTCAAAATAAATAAAAATATTTGTTTAGTGTCTATGAAGGTAGGTAGGTAAGAAAAACACGAGTCAGAATAAAGGCAGCTTGACTATTAAATAATAAAAGTTTTGGATCGATAGTTGGAAAAAGCCATCTTCTTTCCATAAATAAAAATATCAAGGAGGTATCTATAGATTGGTCATATATTAAATTAATACGGTGAAAAAAATAACAATGTATATTAATTCTACTGAAATAATTGTATATATTTTTTGATAGCTATTTCGGCAGACGCCATAGTCAGAATTTCTATTATTTTAGCTCTGACGATGGCGCAAGCCAAATTAGCTTTTAAAATACATTGTTATGTTTTTCACCGTATTATAATAGAGTTCAACCAAGTAAATGCCATTTCAATCAATAATTCTATATTAATCTTTGTCTTTCTATATTAAATTGGTATGAACTTTGTTCAATCTTTTCAACATCGTGGTTTTACTTTTGTCAGAATATTATACACTATACGAACAATTGACTATGTTGCATATTTCAAACGGCTTAAAATCAGATAAATACTTAAATACGTATTAGGTAAAATTCTAATAATTACGATACTTTCAATGGTTTTAGCGGTAACTGTGTGTTTATTCATTTTAATAGTTAAATTACTTTGATTTTCCACGTACCTACTTGCAAAACGTGGAATAATTTAAAAATAAGTTCGAGATCTACTCATGATTTAAATTACAACAAATACACTCATTTTTCAAATTTTCGATTAAAATTTAAAAATGTCTCTGCTGGGAAGCTCAAACCCATATGGTCATAGGAACAACAACTCTTTTACCAAGAGATCACAGAAACTGACATTTGTCGAAAAGTGTGATTGATCGAGTTGTAAGCTTGCTGGTATTATAGAGTAACTTTAATTGAAATGTGGTTATCATATGCGTCACATTACGAGTTGAAATGACATAAAAATATTTATCCTTTTTTGAAAGGAAAAAAACAATTGAAAGTCGGTAAGTAAACACAACGCGACCTTTGACATTAAGTGATTACGGTGCCTTTATTTAATGCTCCAAATCTACTTTTGAAATTAAAATTTTGTGACGTTAAAATTCACTATAAAATGGTTACATCACACAAATTGGTGAAAAGAATTGTTTAAAATAAGACTAAATAAAATTTCCTCCTAGCTAAAATTGTTTTGTAAAAAACTAAATTAACTTTATTTTATAGTAACAAGTATTATTTTTTCATTATGACACGTATTTCGCCTTGTTTACTTGAACCTTTTAAATTTTTGAAAGTTTGAAAGTACCTTTCACAAAGTTACTGCCAAATGATTTTTATTTCTCATTAAATAGACAGTTTCCAATGAGAAACTCTAATTAGATTATTATTTCGCAAAAAAGTTTTTTTTTATCAAGTATCGGAGATTTGAAGTAATTTCCAACTAATTTGCGCAATCGATTCAAGTATCCATTGTTTATGGCAGATTTGTTCATAAATATTTTGCTTAAGCGCCAGATATCACACTGAATTGCGGTTTATTGTTCTTCTAGTTCCGGCAGTCGCCACCAGTGGTCCATCAGCTGCGCGGGACCAAAACAAACTTTAACAACAACCATGGCGTCAGATTTCGAAAACCGTTTGCTCCGTCCTACTTTTGAAGCTCTACAAAAGTGTAAGTACACGCCGTCATACTATTATTTCTTTAAATTACGATATATTAATTATTGATCGCCTATTTATGATTATTGTGTAAAAGTCGGCTACGGCAAATCATCTGAAAGTTCATCTTTAACAATGTTGGAATTCCATAATGGCGTGTGACGCTTGCCAGCTCATGTTACAGAAATTTGTATTTTCAACTTCATTCATGCTTGATTCTTACCAGAACATTCTATACGTGTTAATTATTGGTGTATTCGCACTCATGGTGATTATTATGTCCATCTACCTGCGTCCAAACAGGTAAACTTAAGATATATTTTGTTATGAAAACAGGCGGTCTATGACGCCACTCGGTTTCTGTTTTGTCCAAATAATAACTAATATCTTATAATAAGGGTGCCATAAATCTAGAAAACTGTTTTTCTTGATTGTACGGAATGTCCAATAATGAGTCGTTGATATAAATTAATCCTTAAATGTAATTTTAGAACATTGCAACAGCGACGCCATATTGCAAATTTTTGCTGCAATTGCAATTTTGCGTTAACTATTTTATAATTAGGGATCCAATTATGTTTCTAATTACAGTCAAGTAATCGTAATTCAAATCGGAATAACAATTAGTTGATTCTGCAACAAACAATCAATGCCCACTTTAGTAGTTTATTCATTATCGAAATAGCTAAATAAATCTGCCATTACAGAAAATTTTCATCACGATGTTAAACTGGTGTTTCATTTGATGCATTCATTTGTTTTGTCATATTATAGCATCTTAATCTATAAGCCATTTTGTTTCTATACTAATGATATCTTTTCTTAATGGTATTTCGTGATGAACAAGTTCTGAAGAAAACGTGAGCCTGTAAAGATTGAGAAATAAAAATTGTTGTATCAAATTCTTAAAATAAACATTGTCACAATAAGTCCGGGTCTCTCGTTTCGGCATCTTCACGCATTTAAGTGCGCCGATGCACCCGAATTGAAATTAAACTTATTTATTAATCCTTATGTCGGGTTTTGGCTGGAGTCGTGAGTCGTAAAAAACGTAAAGTTTGAAATTTTCAAATTTTCAAAAGTTTTCTTATTCATGCACCTTACATGTATAATATGAAGAAAATGGCTATTGCCAGGATTGTTTGGTTGATTTTTAGTTTAATACACTTGAACAGAAAAGGTAGGAAAGAAAACATGATAAAATTAATCCTTTTTTAGTCTTGAATCTTTTGTTTTGGTCATTGTTAAAGTCAGATGTTTTTTAAATGACTGCAGCCCTGGTTTTGTTTGTTTTATTCGTATCTGGTTGGCTGTCTTTAAATATTCTTTTATTTGTTTTGGTTCAGATATTTTTTTAGAAGAAACAAATGAATGCAGTACCGTAGAACGGGGTGACTATGTATCTTCATACCTGCGCCACATAATTCAAATATAAATGTCTAGAAACGGGATTCTATGGTCCTACTGCATATTCATGACAATACTATTCAATATCCTTGTTAAGACGGTACATTTTGTTCGATATCTCTATTTATATTGAATCGGCGTAAATAGCGACGAGAAAAGATACATAAAGACTTGACAGGTGAATAGAGACAAAAATACAGATTGTAATGATTGGAATATATGAACCTCTATTCTATACGAGTCTATTCATTCCGTTTTACAGTTCTTATAACCAAAAAAACATAATTGATTTTAATTTTCGTGCAATAAAAGAAGTTTTGAAGGGGTCTTAAAGTAAGGATGCACAGGCATCGAACTTAAACACGTTTGTTTCAATCATTTAGTTGGTTTGATTTTGTCATTTCAGAGATAGTACTATAGGCATTGTAAAGAATTCAATAAAAATACATTGAATACTTAGTAAAGTTGTGCTAAAGGTCAATTCTTATTTTTGTCTCTATTCACCCCGTTTTACCGGTAAATATTCTCAGTATTGGTAGCGTACATCCTAACCATTAACATTAAATAACACATTTAAACACTACACGCAAACCCTCTCCTCACACAATATGAGATCAATTTATCCAAACCTACCTGAACACTTACTTACGGGTTCATTTAAATAATTTGTTAATTTTCATGTTATTTCGTATTTGATGGCCAATTAACAAAAGTAGAAATTTGTACACATCTTAACCCTTGTGTTAATTCATTAAAATTATCACTCTTATAATCCTCAGTAATTAAAACCCCTTTAAATAATGCATAATTAATTATAGACTGAATTCACTAATGGGCAATGAAATTAATGACAACAATTAAAAAATAATTAGCATTTAATGAACAGCAATAGTTTTTATTGTTACTCTGCATTTTTATTTGTATATTATTTGTTAATATGAAAGAAGGGCTAGAAGTTAAGAGGACTAGTAGTTGGTTAATTACGATGTTTGATGGGTGGGTGAGAATTTGAGGTATTGCAGAGATCGAGACTTTCCTAGATTTAAAAAAAAATATGCAGGGTTTCCTACCTGTGAACTGTAATTGAAAGTATGCAAGGGCTATGCCCACTTTTAGGACCGGGAGGGTGGAAAGGGATTTTTAACATCACAGACATCCATACATTTGTAACGGGTTCTGTAAATCTAATGAAAAAATCTGCTCATACAGGGAATCAAACCCATGAGGTCCGTCAGGGAAGTGTTGATCCCTGCACCACTGACTCGGCTTGTGAAATACTTGACATCCATTAACAACTCGTATAATATTTGAAAAACTTTGTAATAAACTTTGAATATTTAAACTACAGTGGAACCTCGATCTTACGTTCTCGCATTATATGTTTTCCCGCGTGGTCCGTTCATTTTCTATAGTCCCCGCCGGTCACCCATAAGAACAAAGTTAAAAATTCTCGCATTAACCGTTAGCCAATTTCTTGATTTTACGTTAAGAATTATGGTCCCGTCACAAATATTATCCCGATTGACCGTTTTTGTTGAATATTTCTTAAAATAAATTCGAACCCTTCCAATCGATTCCTAGAAAAAACACAGACTGTAAGCAGTGACGGCTGGTGACGGGGTGTTGGGAGGTGCAAAGGAAGATTCAACCATTTTTGCAAGAGTTCTTTCCTATTCATTGGATTTTAAAACACTTCTATAGCATGGACTTTCAATTCAGATGTTCGCAATACCAACTGTTTCTCTTCCGTAGTACGGAAAAATAGTTGAATCTTCCTTTTGCACCCCCAGCACCCCGTCACCAGCCGTCACTGACTGTAAGTGTGCACTTGTTTTCGATTCATTGTCATAATGTTTCCGGTAATTACTGAGTAATCTGCGTCTTCTGTAGAAGAAGATAGCGAAATATAATGTTAATTTGTCTTATTATTT
Organism: Himalopsyche kuldschensis; assembly: GCA_028554975.1. Classification (NCBI taxonomy): domain Eukaryota; kingdom Metazoa; phylum Arthropoda; class Insecta; order Trichoptera; family Rhyacophilidae; genus Himalopsyche; species Himalopsyche kuldschensis. The sequence continues at coordinate 228,538 of JAHFWI010000113.1, forward strand.
CAGGTGGCATAAAAACACCCGAACAAGTCATCATGGCATCGGATTGTGACCTGCTACGGTCAGGGGATTGGACTCTTGAGGACGTGGCGCGCATCAAAGATGTCGCCTGCGACCTGCTTCTTCCCGGTGGTTTCAGTAATGGTTGGTATTTGCTTGTATTGATGATGTTGCCTTCATTATTTCCTGCAGTTTTCTTTAATTTCTTCCATTGCATTCCAGCATCCTCAAGTCACAAGATATAATTTACATCACTTTTAAGGTGTTCACTTTAAATACTCGGTGGAATGGCATAATATTAAAAATAACTAAGCTAATGATTATTCATACTTAATTGCTTTTTGATATAATAGCTTGCATTGCTAAAAGGTCTTCAATATTTTAATTATAATCTACTTTTCTTTCATTTTGCTTCAATTTATTTGCTCAGTTGTAATACCAATTGTTTGTCATACCTTGTAATTTATTACTTGAACTTTGTACAAATATCACTGTTTCGTTGTATTTATTATCAGTTGACAATGCTCACCATGATCGAAACCCGTCCTGATCATATAAATTTAATATGGAATGAGTGCATTTCATTTTCAACAGCATTTTTTTTTTAACCATGCTCGTTCCCAACTTGGAGCATATGGACTCCTGACAGAGTTTATCTCAACATATGTTTATCTCATCATATGTTTATCTCATCATATGTTTATCTCATCATATCCTTGTCCTTTCCATCCTAACTCTTTAAAAAAGTTAGGTTGAGCAACTGAGTAAGAAGCAGCTCTGGTCAATTTTGTTGAAACGACTCCATTAGGAACCCATATTCTCCCCATTAACCCTTTAACCACTTCCCCGGCAAATTATTTTAACAAAAATGTTTCAAAATAATCTATTTTTATTTTCTTTTAATTTGAACATATAAATATTATTTTTACTAAAAAAAAATTTTTTACTTTGAAGTATTTTTTTACATTTATTTATTATTTTTTTCTTAGAATATTATATGTACATATAATATACATAATACCATATCATGAAATAGTCTCTTACAATGTCAGAAATCGTGAAACACGTATTTGGGAACGTCGAAAATCGAACGGCAATTTAAAAATGCTCATGGGCGCACACGTATTTGCGTGAGTGCCGAAATTAGAACACTATTGTTTTACACGTATTCGTGTGAACGCTGGGGAAGCGGTTAAACGCCAAGCCAATTCCATGGATTTTTTCCACACGCCACTATTTAAGCCGTCGATTTTTCCTTGAAAATGTCACGTCACATACCCGGAAAATCATTTAAGACACGACTTATAAGTGTAAGATTTAAAAAACGTTTATGCTCCCAACTTATATTGAGCATATGGACTCCTGATACGAGTTTATCTCAACATATGTTTTTCTACGACAACTGTCTGTTACTCAGTTACTGTACCTCTCTTTTTTAAGGAGAGTAGGGATACGAGGACTCGGGACAGGGCTAGTGGATCGCTGCCACTCTTGGGGATCGGGAAGATCCAATAAATTTTAAGTGGAAAAAGTACTAAAAATGTTCAATGATTTTTATCATATAATTTAGAATTTTGACTGTAGGTGCTTGAGGGAATTTCAATATCGAATTTAAATTGTTTGAATTTTGCACTCTGTAGTGGTCGACGTCGTTAGCTTCCTTTTTTAGACCGCACGGGCTCGAATTGCGGCAAAGTCAGATTTTTCGTGAGTGCATGTAATCTATCGTTCACGACATTCATTATTTATCATCGAGTTTATCTCGGTATGACTTTCACAATTAAAAATATTTGGCGCATTGGCATTACACTGTAATGCCAAATATTTTTTTTAACCTGAAAAAATCCTATAAAATCTTGCCTAGTAAAAAAAATCTTTCTTCCATTTACTTGTACCTCTGTTGTATTCAATTGTGTCATTTATTAAACATTTAATTTCCAGCATTTGATTTAAACCTGAACGAAGAACGATTGGGAAAGCTATCGACCGGATGCCCAGTGATGGACAAACAGTTATTGAATGGCGGCTTCCGGAGGCGGACAGTGATAGAGATCAACGGTGAGAGCGGATGTGGGAAGACGCAGATAGCGCTGCAAGCCGCCACCCGAGCATGGAAAGAAGGTTTGTCCATCGCTATTTATTTCACCGGAGATTTTTCAATGAGAGCTGTTTGATAGTCGGTGTTGAACGTCTCTAGATGATAAAGATAAGTTAAGACGAATACAATCAGACCATAGACCGCAATGGTCCATCCGCTGGTGAAAATAATTATTAAAAAAAAAAAAAAAACCTTTGCTCCTAGTATAGGTGGTGCTCAACTTATATGTCGTGTCCTACTTGACATTGTACAACTTGGTTGGAAAAATAAAATAATAATAAAATAAAATCCTTTATTTCAAAAACCGTATCTATTGGATTGTGTGCCTTAGTTACGTAAAGTTTGTAACACGTCATAATGTGGTATATTTTTCGGGATTTCTTTATACCGTGCTAATAAATAAGGCCTGTGATATCGACCAATTTCTCAAATCTATTGAGTGCAAAGGGTTGAGGATTAATTGAGGATTTTGACTGAGGGTGCTTGATGGAATTTCAATATCAAATTGGAATTGTTCGAATTTTGTACTTTTCCATGAGATTTGTCGTGACCTGAACTGACGCGCAGTAAACAGTTTGTATCGTTTATATATGTTACAGTGAAAATGTATCAAGTAATAGACAGCATGATTTCACTGGTCCCACGATCATTGAAATTATTGGCCCAAGTCGGTTATTTGCCGACCTATAATTTTGGTTTGCTTCAATGAAACAAACTTGGCAATTAGTCCCTTTCATAAAAAGAGAACCAAAGTAAAACACAGACAAACATTGGGCTGAAGATAGGGCGGTCAAATTTAATTTCAATGACAGCTTGGAGAAGAATATATTTTCACTGAGAATACAGTTTCACTGTAACATATACAAAAATAGAAGTAGATCACGAAGTTAAATTGCTATTAAAATGTAAATTAGCGAAAATTTTATGCCAACGAGTTTCATTAAATTAAGTGGGTTTGTCATAATTATAGGGATTTTTGAAAATACTAATGAACAGATTATATCATAGGAATATCTAAAATAAAGGATTGTATTGCTTGTGCTGGAATATTTTAGATGAAACACACATCCATTTCTCAGAACAGAAATCAAAATAATTACTAAGGTGTTCACTGTGAATACTTGGTGGAAAGGCATTATAATATAAAATAATAATACATTTTTAGTACTTTTTCCACATTAAATTTATTTCATCAGGACCGGTTTCGCTCATGGCTAGCATTGTCAACTGATTAGAAATACAATACAACAGTGATATTTATACAAAATTTATTGACAATCCTCGCCATAAGCGAAACCGATCCTGATCAAATAAATTTCATGTAGAAATAGTACTAAAAATGTATTATTATTTTTTATCAAAATAATTACGTTCAAACATGAATCATTGAATTGACTGATATTATTTTCAGGAGCCGTTTACATCTGCACTGAAGACGCCTTCCCTTCGAAAAGACTGCAGCAGATGTTCGGATTCATGAAGTCTCGAGATGGGTCAGATTTCTCCAAGTGCGGTGAAAAGATCTTCGTGCTGCATGTTGCCGAAATCGTAAGTGGAAACAGTTGAAGTAGAAATGGTGACGGTCGCATATCTTGAAATGTATGTCCACAATCGTTCATACTATGAATGGTTACCTGACAGTTGTTCAGGGAGCTGCAATGCCACCTGTCAAGCAAGGCTGGTTGTGGCTCTCTAGAAGCAATCGATAAAACTAGAGCTGTGGAGTCTAAACAAAAGTTCAACTTTGACTCCAGCATTTACGAAAACCACGACTGACTATAAAACGTTTAATATCGTAACTTTTTTTTCCTAATTTGCTTATTAAGGTGTATTCATTTAAATATCAATCCAGCCAATAGTCAAATTTGACATATGCAAAAACAATTAATTCAAACTTTTCAAAATTTCCGTCTCCCAAATACGACTGGCAAAAACGCCGCGACAACTCCGACTCCACAGCCCTGGATAAAACACTTACCATTCCCTGATCTCTGATTCCTCCTTGAAAATATAAATAACCTCATTTTGATATCTTTTCGCTTTCACTCAGTATTTTAGGTGCCATGATTAGCTACAGTAAAGTGACCCTCTTCTAACATGCATGGGCATATTAACCAGGGCTGTAAAAGTCGTTTAAAAAAAAACGACTCGAATAAGTTTAATTTTGTCGCGTCTTTTTCCTACCTTTCCTATTTATGTGTATTCATTTAAATATCAACCAACGAATCCGGCCAATAGTCAAATTGTACATCTAATATGCAAAAATAAAAATTTCAGAGTACGACTCCAACTCCAGCTAAAAAAACCACGACGAATATGAACTCAAGATATTGTTATAATATATCAACTCACCTATGCAGTATTGTTTGATTTCAGAGTGAATTAAAAAACTGCATAAACGTCCAGCTGCCGGGTTTGCTGGAATCGGTGAAAGGGATACCCCTCGTTGTCGTGGACTCCATTGCAGCTCCGTTCCGAGGGGAACACCGAGACGGTGAGACAAACCTTATGTTTAAATTGGAATTGTTTGAATTTTGTATTTTTCCATGAGTTTTGTCGCCAACGATCCGAGTTTCGCGTTTCGGCATCTTCAGGCATTTCAAGTGCACGGGTGTTACAGAACTGACGCGCATTAAACAGCTGGTACCGCTTATATATGTTACAGTGAAACTGTATTCTCAGTGTAAATGTATCAAGTAATGGATTTGTATGACAACATGATTTCACTGGTAGATGATTTGCCAGCCTAAAATTTTGGTTTGCTTCAATGTAACAAAATCAGCAAGTGGTCCCTTTCATAAAAAGAGAACCAAAGAAAAACATAGGGCTGAAGCTAGGGCGGTCAAATTTAATTTCAATGACAGCTTAGAGAAGAATATATTTTCACTGGGAATACAGTTTCACTGTAACATATCCAAAAATTGAAGTAGATCACTAAGTTAAATAGCTATTAAATTGTAAATTAGCAAAAATTGAATGCAAAAGAGTTTCAATTAATTCTGTGGGTTTGTGTAACACAATTGACAATTCTAGCTATGAGCGAAACAGGTCCTGATCCAATAAATTTTATGTGGAATAATTACGAAAGTGTTTTATTATATTCAATAATCTATTAAATCAGTTGATAATGCTCGCCATGAGCGAAACCGGTCCTGATGAAATAAACCAGATGTGGAAAAAGTACTAAAAAATGTGTTATTATTTTTATTATATGAGTTGGCGAAAATTTTGATGTAAATCTGTAGCAATGAATTATGTGGGTAAATTATAATTATCTTGTGTTTTGCATGTAGTTTCGCAAATACTAATAACCAGATAATAACATGGAAATGTCGATAAACAATTCGTGGGTATTATACGACCTACCATTATTGACTTGAATGGAAAAGTACAAAATTCCAAAGATTCAAACTTAATCAGTCCCTGTGGTCTAGTTGCAAGAGCTTTGTCCTACCCATCAGGGGGGCCCGAGCTCCATTCCCGGCAAGGTCAGATTTTTTCAATTGAACAAAAAAGAGATCTTGGGCTTGGGTGTATGTTATTTATCATTGATTTTGTGCACAACTGACTCATTATTTATCATTGAGTTAATCTCGTATGACTTTCACAATTAAGAATATTTGGCGCATTGGCGTAAGCGGTAATGCCAAATATTTTTTTAATTTAGCTTAATACTTTATTCAATTATTTTCTTCGGCAGATGTCTCCGACATGGCTACGAGGGCCAAAGACCTCAAAGAAATAGGCATGAAGCTGCTGGAGCTAGCGAAAGACTATAACTTGGCTGTCGTATGCATCAACCAGGTTAGTATTGTTTCATTTTTATCAGCTAACTCCGATTTCGAAGATTCCTTATTTAAAAAATATTCTCCGAAATGTTACGTAGTTTCAATACAAGCTGAAATCGTGTTTCACCATATTGGATTTCATTAGGTGTTTAACTGGGGCTGTGGAGTCGGTAAAAAAAAATTTTACTCCAACATTTACCAAAACCACAACTCTGACTAAAAATGTCTAATATCGTCACTTTTTTTTGCCTAATTTTCCTTTTGATGTGTATTCAATTAAATAGCAACCCAACCAAACTGTCCAATAAAAAGTTCAAAATTTCGAAAATGCCGCTCCGACTCCGGCCAAAAAACTCTGACTCCACAGTCCTGATTTTTGTGCAGATCACTGAAAAACGCCCACTATACTCGTATCTATTGCCCAAAGTGCTCGACTGCATAGTATTAGTAAAATAAAGTGCAATAACGCAGTCACCAACAGTCAATTTAAACTTGCTTTTCTTGTTCAATTTTCAAAGGTTTCGGCTGCGATCGACATGAAAACGAGCAGCGGCACTGTACCGTGCCTCGGACTGACCTGGTCGAAGCTGATTACTACACGACTCCACGTCAGGAAGACGGACATCTATTGCCAAGAATCCGAAGTACTCCCGGCAACCAATGGAAGAATAACCGTGCCGAGCGACAATTCTGGTTTGAAAAACTCCACCCTGCTAGGCATAAGAGAAATTAGTGTTGTTTATTCGCCGGAATTGCCCACGGATGTACTTGTAAAATATCTTATAACTTCCAATGGCGTTTTCGGGTTGGATTCTGTATGAACCGATTCGTCTTTGGCATCTAATTGGTCAGTTCACGGGCTCCCAACCCATGGGCCGCGATGGCTTTTCTGAGTGGTGGTCACTAACTAAATAATATCCACTTAAATGCATTTTCGTTGATTTTTTTAACTGCCTTTTTCAAATTGGCCTTGGGAGTCGTGCAGGTCAAGTGGCTTTTCTGAGTGGTGGTCACCAACTAAATAATATCCACTTAAATGCATTTTCGTTGATTTTTTTAACTGCCTTTTTCAAATTGGCCTTGGGAGTCGTGCAGGTCAAGTGGCTTTCATAAAAGGGCTCGCCATCCGACAAAGGTTGGGAACCTGTGGGTGAACTGAAAATGTGAGCCAAGTAGAAATGTAAATATGTACCATTTAAAATTTAATTTACAGATATAACCTGACCCTCTTTTTGCACGGTTTTAACTGGTTGCCAGATTCTTGTATAAGTTGACGGCTTAAAATATTTTATTTTCCATGAGTTGTTGCCAACGACCTTGGTTTCGCATTTCAAGTGCACAAATGTACTTGAACTGACATGTAGTTAACAGTTTTTATCATTTATATATGTTACAGTGAAACTGTATTCTCAGTGAAAATATATTCTTCTCCACGCTCTCATTGAAATTAAATTTGAACGCCTTATCTTCAGCCCAATGTTTGTCTGTGTTTTTCTTTGGTTCTCTTTTTATGAAAGGGACTGCTTGCTGATTTTGTTCCATTGAAGCAAATCAAAATTTAAGGCCGACTTGGGCCAATAATTTCAATGATCGTGACCAGTGAAATCATGTTGTCATACAAATCTATCACTGAGAATACTGTTTCACTGTAACATATACATAAATGAAAGTATATCACTAATTTGAATTATTTGAATTTTGCACTCTTCCATGAGTTTTGTCGCTAACGACCCGGGTTTCGCCTTTCGGCATCTTCAGGCATTTCAAGTGCACGGATGTACTTGAACTGACATCAGTTCAGAGTTGATATCAGTTTAAGATTCGATATTGAAATTCCATCAAGCGCCCTCAGTTGAAATCCTTAATTACTTAAAGTAGATCTTTAAGTTTAATTGCTATTAACGTTGAGACGACCAGGGTTTCTTCTGAGATCAACAGACAGCATCCTCCATAGCGTTCTATGACGGCACTTAGGGACAGGATGGGAAGAAAGGTATCTCTTGTAAAGATTTCAATCGGTAATCTCTTGACCGTACTCTATCGGAGAGTCGGCTAGTTTATTTTCAAATCAGATTACATTGTCGATTACAAACACAGATTCATTGCAGTTACAACCACATTTTAAAAGCGTAAGACCAAACGATTATATTGCTAATTCCTGCTGTCCGGAGGGCAGTAGCGACCGCGACTGTCAACTTTGACTGCGAGGATAACTACTGAGCTTATTTGGCTTTAAACAGACATATTTATACCCTTAGGATTTTAGTATGCAAGCAGCTCTTCCGATGTGAAACGGCGGCTCCAGTACCGATCGGGAGACGTCGCTTGTAGATGTCGGTTACAAGATTTTATTTAAACTTTTTCGTGAATTTATTTGCGTTTTATTAATCTTCTGGGTCTTATTTTTTATTGATTGAGGTGATTATAAGATCGTCCGAGAGAGTTCTGCAACATCATGTGGTATCAATATAAATTTCATGTCTACTCTACCGATTGATAATTTGTAATTAAATTATGGATATATTTCATTAAATTACAATTTTCATTAAAAATAGTATGTGAAATTATAGCTTCAATATGGAAAATATTACATATAAAAATAATAAATATTAAAAACTTCTAAAAGTTTTCGATGACAATACTAGTGGTTCTAAACTTGGTGAATACCAAATTGAAAAAAATATTTTCTATAAATTCGCGTTTTTTCCCCGCGGCGTCGATTTTTTGCCCGCATTTGGTTATCGGAGGAGTGCGAATGTCGCCCGCTGGTAAAGTGTCATTTTGAAAATCTAAGATTTCTTCTTCAATATTTGGTGTCTTCTTGAAGAATTTCCGCTTGGGAATTAGCTATTTTATTAATGCCTATATCTGCATTGAAAGGATTTAAGGATTAAGTGCACAATATTGACACTTCATTAACCGCACTAATCATGCAAGTTTTTACCCCAAATATCGGCTATATTCGATAAACATCAATGAATTTCGATTGTTCAATTAAAATTTCCCTTAAACTCACTGACAGTGGAAAATAACCTATTCAGATAGCTAATATTTTTGAGATTTCAATTAGCAATTTATTTATCATTATTTCTTTGCCGGGCGCACGAAAATAGCTTCGCAGGCACGCGGTTAGAACCCCCGGGGTATAACAAAACTCGTGGAAAAGTGCTAAATTCAAAGGATTCAAATTTGATATTGAAATTATTATTTGAGATGTTCAATTTATTTATTCATAAAAAATACAAATCATGGCATTACAGCTTACACCAATACGCCATGCATTTGACAAATTTATTTACATATACATACATACTTGTATAGACATAATACAATTTTTTAGCCATAAGAACAGGGAAAAAATTAATAAAATCACATTAGAAATTTTAAAGATGTCAACCGAGTGAGTTCGGACGAAATCGACTTTTATTCATAAAATATAGTATTCACGTCAATATGAAATATGTCGACATCCGAAGCAATGCCGCTTAAAATTGTTAAAGCTCTTCCCAGTGGCATTCCCATTGGTAGACTTGTTCTACCCCTTGGAAGAACAAACAACTCATGTTCGCGATTCCTCAAAAAATTATCAGGAACATCCAATTTAACATTTTCAAGGGTGGAATTCTCATTTTGGCCTCGGATAAATGATTGTATTTATCAATATTAAAATCAAGTTTCTTACATCTTCCCCATTCTATTTTATTATCTTTATCAGACTGGAGACGGTGACAATCATCCAAGGTGACAACCCTCAAAAACAGTTTCAAATCATCAGCGAATAATAGGAACTTCAATAATGTTTCTATACCCCTACGATTAATTTGTTGTATTTTTCGAACGTTTTACTTAAACGATGAATTTTGTTTCACTATTGAAACAAACATTTTTGTTTAGACTTCTTTGTCCAGGGCCCGCCCTATTCCAATGCTCTTATTCTACCGATAAGGACCGGTGACTGATCATCTCTTTGATAGAATTCTTTTTACCATGTGTCTTGTCACTTTCCTTATTTGCAGGGAGGTGGAGTCGATGAAAATAATACGACTCCGACTCCAGCATTTACAAAAAAAACTTGCTTATACAAATCATGCAATTCATGAAATGCACATCATTTCAATTGTTGGGTTATAGCAGGCATGTTGTTCAAATGGCACCTGTCTTTTGTTTTGTGTGTACAGCAAATCACTATGAAAGGTGAGTGCGTTCAACAACGTGTGCAAATCTTCAAATTTTATCAAGGCTGTAATCAGCTTCGACCAGGCCAGTCCGATGCACGGTACAGTGCCACTGCTGGTTTTCGTATCGATCGCAGCCGAGACCTTTTAAATTGAACAAGTTAAGTGTGTTTGAATGCGCGGAGATTATATTGACTGTTGGTGACTACATTATTGTAACACTATGCAGCAGGGCTGTGGAGTCGTTGAAAAAAAGTTCGACTCCAGCATTAAAATTCCCATAAAACATTTCTTCAAGCTTTACTGAAGGATTTGGGCAGTTTATGAAGGCTGCATATTTTTCGGTTTCCTCCAGAAGATGTCCGATCATCTACACGTCAAAAAAAGAGCTCGAAAAATTCCACTGGTGTAAACTTAGCATTGCTTGTATATTTTTCTTCGGTGAATTTACTTCTATACATGTTCCAAATCTCCGTCAATCCAAGACCGATTATTGGTCCCTTTGTAGCTCTCAAACTCCTCTCTGCCTTCTCGTTCCTTTGTGATAGAATTCATAAAAAAAATTAGAAAATAAAGTTTTATACAAAAAAGGATGTGGCTGTAAGTAGAGACTCCAATTCGAGTATCGAGTACTCGATACTCGAGTTTACTCATCCATTTTTCAAGTACTCGATACTCAAGTAGTTTGAACAATACTCGAGTAATACTCGTAATATATAAATAAAGATATGTTTCCAAATTGTATTTTGTTTTAAACAGCGGACAAAAAAACTATATAACACAATTTAACTGATTGTTAACTTTTAAAACAAGGTCCACAAGAATAGAGAGACATTTTTCTATTGCTGGAATAAAAAACAAAACATCGAACCAAATTTAAATTTGAGACCTTTAATTCTATATTATTTTTAAAATAAGTTTCATAAATTGAAATAAATGTATTATTGAAATAAAATAAACACATTTGTTTATTTATCTTCTATTTATATACACAAATTTGAATTAGTAAAATATATCTTGGTACAATTAAGTATTTTGACTGAGGGTGCTTGACGGAATGTCGATATCAAATTTGAATTCTTTGAATTTTGTACTTTTCCATGAGTTTCAGTTTTGACTGACAGTCAGTTCAAGTACATCCGTGCACTTGGAATGTCTGAAGATGCCGAAAGGCGAAACCGGGGTCGTTAGCGACAAAACTCATGGAAAAGTACAAAATTCAAATTTGATATCTTGGTACTCGAGTATTTTTAAAATTTACTACTCGATACTTGAGTAGTTGAGATTTCGAGTAATTGGAGTCCCTAGCTGTAAGGACGAGCGTGACCATATGGTCACGCTAGCCTTTGGGGTAATGAATACAGCCACACCAAGAATATTTAAAAATATATACGATCTCACTCACTTTCTCATCTTTTTAGATCAACATGTTTTTATTAGAAATACATTGGTAGAAATGACGTAAGAAATTTTAAAAAATATGTAGAATTGTACTTACTCTTTTGAAATATCCATTTTGAAGGGAAGAAAATACCGAAAATTAAATAAATCGTGAGCGTATTTGGTAGTTATTATCGCTGCCGCGGCTTCAGAATTACTGTGGGGAAGACCCCCTTTTAACCGAAACGGAGTGATGGATACGATTTGCAGGTCGAAAAGGGCCGGAAATATGAACAAATAGACGATAGTGTTCACAGTGACCATACGGTCTCGCTCGTACTTGGAGGGTTAAGAACGGCATTAACATAATTTTACTAACTCAATGCAATGTAATTGTTGTGAATTATAATATAGAGATATTTATGATGAAGCTAATACTGATATCGGTCTCAAACTCATGGATTGAGGTGATTACCAGATCGCTCGAGAGGGTTCTGAGTGCCTAATAACTATTGGGCAGCCAAAGTGGTAATCTTTGCGATCCGTCTTCATCGCTTTCGTTACTCCTGTAGTAGTGTGTGCAATATTGCGCCTTTTACTCTTGATGGGTGAATTATCTACCGTTATTGATGTTTTAGAATAAACGTGTTATACAGTTCTCTCTTCCTTAACCCATTGTTTACGGTGTGCGTAATTACTATATTAATTAAAAGGACCACAAGTAAACAAAGTGTTAATATGTGTAACTAGAGAAACTCTTTTCTAAAACGCGACTGGATGCTAGTGAGTTGCACAAACTCGCAACTTAACCCTTTTAATACCCTATATTTTTTCATAAATTTTCCAAAATACCCTGGAAATTATCTGTTTTTTTTAGTGTTTTCTTAAATTCATAAAAAAAGTGTTGAAAATAAAGACATGTTGGTAAAATATTTTATATTTTACGGAGAAACATTACAGACTGATACTCGGTTAAAAAAATTTTGCTTTTACAAAAAATTCAGATAAAAATGCATTTAAAAAACAAACAATGCTATGTGGGTCCGAATTCTATAACTGCGGATCTGTAAGTGGTTCGTATGTCAAAGGTTGGGCCCCCTAAGTATGTTATGACACTTCTCATTTAAATATGTTATATTTTATAAAGCAAATTCACCAATTGAAAAAGCCGATACATCGGCTCAAGGTATTTGTGGCAATTATATTGACTCCGGGGTATCAAGAGGGTTAACAGGTCAATTTATCGACAGAATAACATTTTCTGCAACGCTGAATAATTTGTCCAAATGCATTTTTCATTCCAATGATATAGAGAATTGGGTGGATGTTTTCAATTCTGATCATTCACACCGAAACACATTTAAAAAAAAAATCAGAGCCTTATCTTCCCGTCTTAGTTTTCGATTTGTCCACTGAGGCGCCACCGTTTCCGTGAATCTTCCAGGTAGTCCGGTGCTTCTTTCGCCTCCTTCAGGACTTTATTGAATAAAATGAATGAATAAAAATATCGAATGTTTGACCATTGTGTGCAATTTTTCCAATGTAATTCGCAGTGCCTTACTCGAACGTATTCTAGTTTGTTGTTAAGCTTGCCAACGAATGAGCAGTAAGTGTGGCATTCCCTACAGTTAGAGCCGTGCCAAAAACGTCTTTGAATCTTTTCTCTGAATTTGTGTTTCGCTTCAGAAACAATGACTTACTTTGTACTTTTGGTATTGGATTCCTATTCCAGTTGCCGATTCTTCGGATTTCTGGTTGATCGAAACGCCGGCACCATTAATATATTGACTGGGGTATTCTGGAACTCGTATTAACCTAAAAACCAACTTGCCCATGCTAAGAATGTAAAATCATTAGCAAAGTAACGTTTTTACGAAGTCAATGTTCTAGGGATTTCAAAAAAAAGGTGATCTGATGACGCTATGTCAGGTGAATATGGTAGGTTTGGCATAATTTCAAAATCCAGCTCTCTGATTTTTTCCTGGGTAATTATGGTCTACGCCACTGATTATCGACTAGAACTAATCGTTTTTTTAAGCAATTGCACCTTTAATCGTTCCAATTGGGCATAATAAATCTCCGCAGTTACGGTTTCACCAGGTTTTAATAATTCATAGTGAATTATTCCTTTAACATCCCACCAAATGCAATCTCCGCTAGCTATTTTCACCATGCCGTGTGCCTGCATTGATCATGTATGTTTCTGTCGCCCGTTTCTCTATTATTTGGGCCGTGCAAACAATGTTTTTTATTCTTTTCACCATGTTTTTTAAAATATCCTTTTAAGATTTTTGGTATTGTGCCAGCCTATTCCGGATTCCGGGTGTATCAAAACATTGACACCGTTCGGAGGATCGATGTCGGTGTCCAAAAAAGTTCAATCTTTTCGATAGAAATCTTTCTCAAACGCTTCTGTCACTTTTGAAATGACAGATTCTTTAATCGTTTTTGCAGCCCTACGTTGCTTTTGCTGCTGATAAAACCGGTCACCGATTACCGTGGAATCGGTGACGCAAGCTATGTCGCAGTACGTTCCACATCCTGTCTCCGTCCATATCATGGGCAGCTTTGTCGATCTCAAAGTCGGTTCGACAGCCTCTCTCGCCTTCAAACCTTTGTCGAATAAAATAATCGTAAAATATCGTCCAATTTTTTTTTTCGTAGTTGGTACACTTTGTCCTGATTTATTTCCATGAAGAATTTTATGAAATTTTTTTATTACTTTGGTTGTCATTGATGCCATGATGAGAGTTAGCCTTTTTAAGGATCTCCTTTGGCTGGGCGACCGTCACTGATGAACATTTTTTGTTTTCGTCTATTTGTGAATACGTCTTCCTTCAGTCGTGTTTCCTTCTAGCAAGGCGGCTTAAATCGGCGTGTCGAGGAGTTCGATCGGCCTCCTGCCGTTGTATCGTCACTCCGTACTGTTTCCAGGACTTGGTTACGTACTTGCCATTTTTTATATTTATTTATCGGCAAAAATAATATAAAACACATGGCATTACAGCAGGCACCAATGCGCCATGCATAGAGAAATTACATAACATATTACACAAAATTGAATATGATACAAAACAAAATATATAAACAAAGCATCAAGTTCACTGCGGAAGATGTCCACATCGACATGCAGTGCATTCATTAGTTGAACAGCCCTGCGACTGGCGATTCAAAACACCTACAAGTTTTGAGAAAGAGAATTGATTTGTCTCGCTACGGCCACGTTGGTAGAAACATGGGAGCATGGAGACTTAAAGTCTCAAGGATGTCAGGGTTATCAATTCGGCCCCGAAGAAGAAGAGTAAAATGTGTCAATATTGAAATTGATCTTCAAGCTTCAAGAGTGTGAAACGAAAGCATTACAAAATGAAAGGTAATTTTATTACAATACCGAGGGAAAGATCCCTTCCTACGGTGAATTGATTTTTATGTTATCGATTACTCCAGTATTTATCTCAAATTTGCTTCGCCAAAGCGCTTCAGAAAGTGATAGTGGTTTATGGGCTTCGCACTGTCGGCAGTGTGTCAACTGGTGATTCTTGACACATGCTATGATGGGGTGTGTTTAGCCTCCCGTCTGTCGTACAACTTCTTCAAGCAGCTTTATCGACCCCTGCTAGTAAGAAATATGCGTCTACTCGCAGTGGTGTCCCATTTGGTGGTTTTAATTTAAGGCGTCGTCTCTTTATCATTCGAACCTTTGTCATATATAAAACTTGCAAGCAATTTGTCAGCGTACCTTTGGCTACAATCTCCCATTGACATACATTTTTTTGTACCCCTGATTGGGTGGGTAAATTTTGGTAATTTGCGTTTTCGGGGCGCCGCGAAAGATGTCGGGCTTAGCAGGCGTACCACTATAATGAATTCATGCATAGACAACTCTCTCACCTTCAAACCTTTGTCGAATAAAATAATCATTAAATATCGCTATGGAGATAAATTGTTGGTTACTTAAAAATAATGAGCGTAACTTGCTTCAAGTTACCTGTCAGCATTTAGAACTGTCATGAATTGACAACTTCCCCGATTTCGTTTTTAGGCTCAAAGTTTTCTTGTTTGAAGGGCTTGCCCAGTGTCATCCACACCAATTGATGACGCTCATTTTATTCCCATCCGAATGTTAATAAAACATCGTTTATGAAACTATGTATCATGTGTGAATCATTACTCAGGTTATAATTCATTTAAAGAAATCCCTCTGCTTTTTCCAGGCCGCTGATATAAATATTAATCGTCTTTTGATCAGTTTATTCGAAACGTTTATTGTTGCATGCTGACGCGTAAACGTCCCCGTGTGACAAATACGAAGTGTCGTAGGGCTATCTTTCACCGGTACGCACGGGTCATTAACACGTTGTCGGGACACGGCTTTTGCCGTATTTTTCGGACTGTCAGATGAATGCGGGACACGGCAAATGCCGTATTTGAATAGGTCAGCACAGAATTGTTTGCCGGCGTTTCATTTCACGCTGCAACTAATTACAATTAGTTCTACTTCTTTGCCAGATTATAAGGGTCGAAGTTTGAGCGAATAAACAAGAAAATATCGTTTCGTTTAGAAGTTGTGTTGATTTTTAGAAAGTAACATATTTTTGCGCTTATCGCTAAAAAACGCCCGCTACTGGCCTGAGTAATTATTGTTCGAGGTGCCCGACAACATAGTGTTGTGACCCATCGGAAACGTGATAACGTGAAAAGTTGCCTGTATCGTGAATTTCAGTCGCTGGCAATAATATTTGGTGACTCCTAAGGGCTCATGCTATCGGCAGGCGATTGCCTGTTGCTTCTGTGGTGGACGGCTCGGCAGTCGTGCTAGCAGGTCCGTTGCTGCAAAGGTTACTTTTTTTTGTTTTGTCCGCCTCGGCTTGTGGATCTCGGCAACGCCAGCACTATCTCTTCCCTTTGCCTTCTCTTTAACAAGAGTGGCGAATGTTTCCATTTGTTTTTCCAGGTCAAGTACCGCCTAGGAAAGTCATACTCGACCTTTTTTTACCTCTGGGCCGCAGCATATTTATAGTAAACTGTAAATACCACACATACTATACTGCAAAGATATGTATACTTTTGTGTATTTTTCAAAGTAAACCATTACAATGAGCAACAGATAAAAATAATGAATAAGTATACAAAAATGCGAATTCATCGAAAATCATCTACTTTAAATTTTGTATGAATTTTGATATTGAATAAATCAAATCAGGTACATGCTACTCTTAATACATCATCATGGTGAGAATCTGTTCCCTGATTTCTATATACCCTCTTAGCATATTTCATTTTTGAATATGACGATTCACAGAGATACGTAGATGAGAATAATTTGAGCATTGCTGGGCACATTTATGTACAGTTTTTGTACCAACCGATTGCAATCCAATATTGAAAACTTGTTGAAAACAACACCAAAAAAGCATTTGGTCACTATAATTTTTTTTGAGCTGCATTGAATAACTGATTGGGCCGCAGGCTTAGTATGGCTGGTCTAGGGGGTGGTGTTGCTGCTTCCCTCTTCACTTGCGCAGGAAGCATGCTCATTTGCACGCTTCCTTCTTCTATTTCCTTGGTTTTGGGAGGGAGGACATCCTCCAACTCCAAGGGCAGTATCGTGAAATATCACCTTCTTCTTCTCGTCAAAGAATCGCTCGAGTACCTCGTATTCCATATTGATTTTTTCCCAATTTAGTCGTTGTGACCCGTATGAGGGACCGACTTCCGAGCTTTAACGCCGTGGCCTTCACCAGGTCGGCCGACTCATCGTCTCGTGATTCCAGGGTGTCGTGAGGCGGTGAACGGTCTCAGTACTCTTTGGCAGTATGATGTACTATTAAACCTTGAACACTCGGGCATTTTTTTGTACGTCGGTACTGGCAAATCAAGGGATTTTTCCGTGACGAGCATATTTTCAATGTAAAACATTCAACTGATGAAAAAAATGAAAAAAAAAATGTTTTGTTATTATTTCTGTAAAATAGATATATAATGAATATAATGTAGTTATTTTCATTTTATTTTTAATTCTTCATTGTGTGGTATTTCACATAGCCATCTCCAATATGTAATCTTGGCTTAAGATGCAAGTCTCGCAAAATACTCGTGTTTCTGATCTCCCACTTAGATTTTTTTCTATGTTTACACACTGCACAGTCTATGTTAGTCCCGGGAAGCAGTACATGTGACTTATCTGTAAGTTGGTCTTCTGTAGGAAGATTTGAAGTGCGCCTACGAAATTCACCTAGCCGAAAATCTCCCACTTATTGGTTAACCAATTATTTGAAAAATTTCAAATGCGTCATTGGATTTTCATTTTTCTCTTCATTCGAAACTTTATATAATATGTAAGAGCTTATTACTCATACCTCCATTCCACAAAAAAATAATTTTCTCCACCACTTACGGGAGTTTTGCAAAAAAACAATGCAATGATCGGCCCGATCTTCTCCAACCATATGTTTCGTATTTTTTATTGCAACTTGTGTTTTTTCGGTGTAGAATGGCAAACCACCGCAAACTTTTCTCTGGAATGTTTTTAATTCTGCTGTGTCACATGTGGCTAAAAATGTAACCACCCTCTTATCCTTCCAAGCGAGAAGCAAAATATTGAGATTTTTAAACGCCACTGTATTTTTTTTTCGGGGAAATTTGGGCCTTTTTATCCCAGGCGGCAATCTTTTCCGATTTGTCATCATGGTTCCAGTCAAATGACATTTTGTTTCACTTTTGGCGCCTGGATCTTAGTCCGGGGCCACCCTATGGCTGTTATTCTCCGTTTTCCGAAGACGGTGCTATCTTTCTGATATAATTCTTTCTACCACGCTTCCGTCCCTTTCGAAGCGACGTTAGCCTTATTTGTTTCTTTACAGCAGTGTGCTGCTTTTAACCCATTTTGACCGAATTTTTTTTTCCTCAAAATTTATAATAATTTCAATAAACCATTATGTATATACATGGCGTTATTTTTTTTTGATTCATATTGGTTTTATACAAGTTTTTTGAAATGTTCCAAATTTGGAACACTGGAACTACAATAAGGTGACGTTATAAAACAAAATTAAGAAATAGTCGATTTCAAGTTGATTTCAACCCAAGCAAAACCTTTTCAAATAGTGAAAGTATTATAGATAAGTCAAATTATTGAAATTTAATATATAAACATGAATTAACGAAAATGGAAGGTTTTAAAACATTTTTCATGCAAATTTACACAGCATTTTCTCACTCTTTTGTGGCATTTTTTTACAAAGTGAACATCGAATTTGTATATCAGCTGAATTCATCCAGCCGATCATATCGAATATTGACTGAACCCTGCTGGATAATTCTTTTGAAGATTTTGGCCTGCCTCCCCCCTTCATGGGATTTCCATTATTTTCAACATTTCAGTTTTACTACATTTCCTTAAATTACAAGTTATGTAAATTTTTATTTTCTGGATTTTTCGGGAGGTGCTACGGCAGGTGTATAAACACATCTACGAATTTTAAATCCTTCAATAGAAATTCGTTTTTAACATCTTTTTTTTGTGAGGACCAAATAATTTTATGTTGATATAATCCCACTTTTCCAAATTAGGAACATGGATAATATTGTGAGTAAAAAAGCTACATATGGAAAAAGAAATTAATCTCACTTGACATATGGAAATGGAGACGCATTCCATGATAGGGTGAGTTTCGCCTCCCATCGTATCATTTTAGCTTATGGCGGCGCCTCAAACGGCTCTGCAGATTTCATCCAAACAACTCTCCTCAAATAAAAACTGATGATGATAGGAAGAACCATTTTTTTTAGATCATTTCTTTCTTACGTTGCAGAGATCGCCATCGATCCCTATAGCCTTTGGATGCATATGTCGCTTTGACTTTTTAGTCCGGGGCCACTATAATCTGATTCGCCAGATTACTTTTTGGCAAATGTGTACTGCCATTAGTAGAAATATTTCGCCAGAACTTTATAGCATCAAAACGTTTTCAAACAAACAAAAATGTCGGTGTCTTTAAGAAGTCCAATCTTTTCGTTAAAATTCTTTCTAAAACGCTCCTGTCATTTTTGAAATGGTAGTTTCATTAATCTTTTTTACAGCAATGCGCTGCTTTTGCTGCTTATATAACCGTTTTTGGATTACCGTGTAGTCGATGACGTAAGCTATGATGCAGTACATTCTACCCCCTTGTCTCCGCCCATATCATGGGCAGCTTTGTCGATCTCGAGGGCGGTTCGACAGCCTCTATCTCGCCTTCAGACCTTTGTCGGATAAAATAATCATGAAATATCGTGGAATTTATTTGATATCTTCCATTGTTCTATTTTTTTCACTTTTGGCGCATGGATCTTAGTCTGGGACCACCCTATTCCTGGTGCTGATTCTATGGATCAAATCGCAGACACCGTTCGGTTCAGACGGACCGCAGCGAAAAGTTCTGCTCGTTCGGAATTTATTGGCTGGCAGTCAAATTGGATGTGATAGGGCGTGCCCACTGTACAGTCCGGTCTAAAAACCAGCTTGCCCAGCGCGAAGAGTTTTGCGTTGAACTTGCCACGGCCGGTAAGTAACTGGCCAGTCCAATGGTATTTTGTTAGTGATTTTATTGCAAGCCTCGCGGAATAATTGATTTGTTTGACGCCTCTTGGAAGACCAGGCCACCTGTTCTGCAAGATTATTTCTTCGATCATATCAAATCGCTTGCCGACGAATGAGCGGTAAGTCTGAACTTCGGGCTTCTCCCGTCGAGGAGGGACCGCTATCCGGGCGCCCTCTACAGATGTGTATTTTCCCTTCATCGAAAGGGTAATTGCTCCACGTAACTGTATGCGACTGGGTAATTCTTTCTTTTGGAATAGAGATCTTATTCTTAGCTAGAGAAGAGGGCACCCGAATCACCTTCTCAAGTTAGCTTCCATTCGCTTATTATGTCAAAATTTGTCAATTGCGATGAAGTTAGCCTTTGTTGCAAATTCAGTCCGGACCACATCAATCGGTTCGGAATTCATTTGGGGGCGTTCCGATACGATGTGAACGACCTCCAGTATTCTTCCTCTCGTAATATAGATATTATTCTTAACAAGAGTGTTTTTGATTCTTCACCATATTTTTCAAAAGATCGTTTCGCTTCTGAAACGAAGATTTTGGCCTTCTCCGTAAGGTATTGAGCCACCCTATTCCGGATGCCGATTCTCCGGATTCCTGGTGGATCAAAACGGAGACACCATTCGGAGGATCGACGACGGTGTCTGAAAAAGTAAAACCTTTTCGTTAGATTTCTTTCCTAAACGCTTCTGTCACTTTTGAAATGACGGTTTCCTTAATCGTTTTTACAGCAATGCTCTGCTTTTGCTTCTGATAAAACAGTTTTGAGATAACCGTAGAATTGGTGACGTCAGCTATGGCGCAGTACGTTCTACCTCCATTCTCCGTCCATATCGTGGGCAGCTTTTTCGATCTCAAAGGCGGTTCGGCAGCCTCTATCGCCTTCAGACCTTTGTCGAATAAAATAATCATAAAATATCCTCGAATTTTTTTCTTGCTCAGTTTGTACATGTGATTGGTATTTATTTCCATGAGGAATTTTATACAATTGTTTCATTACTTCGGTTGTCTTTGATGCCATGATGAGAGGAAGTCTTTTAAAGGAACCCCTTTAACTGGGCGACCGTCACTGATGAACATTTTTCGTTATCGTCTATTTGTGAAGACAAAATATATAAACAGAGCATCATGTTCACTGCCGAAGATGTCCACATTGACAGGCAGTGCATTCATCATCCGAACAGCCCTTGCGACTGGCGATTCAAAACACCTACAAGTTTTGAGAAAGAGAATTGATTTGTCTCGCTACGGCCACGTTGGTAGTAACATGGGAGCATGGAAACTAAGTCTCAAGGATGTCAGGGTTATCAACTCGGCCCCGAAGAAGAAGAGTAAAATGTGGCAATATTGAAATTGATCTTCGAGCTTCAAGAGTGTGAAACGAAAGCATTACAAAATGAAAGTTAATTTTATAACAATACCGAGGGAAAGATCCCTTCCTACGGTGAATTGATTTTTATGTAATCGATTACTCCAGTATTTATCTCAAATTTGCGCTTCGCAAAAGCGCTTCCGAAAGAGATATGTGGTTTATGGACTTCGCACTGTCGGCAGTGTGTCAACTGGTGATTCTTGACGCATTCTATGATGGGGCTGTGTTTAGCCTTCCGTCTGTCGTACAACTTCTTCAAGCAGCATTATCTACCCCTGCGAGTAAGAAATATGCATCTCCTCGCAGTGGTGGTTTTAATTTAAGGAGTCGTCTCTTTTATCATTCGAACCTTTGTCAAATATAAAACTGGCAAGCAATTTGTCAGCGTAACTTTTGGTTCAGATATCCCTCGAGCTTTGGCTGCAATCTCCCATTGACACACTTTTTTTTGTACCCCTGATTGGGTGGGTAAATTTTGGTAATTCGCGTATTCGGGGCGCAACGAAAGATGTCGGGCTTAGCAGGCGTACCACTATAATGAATTCATGCATAGACAACTCTCTCACCTTCAAACCTTTGTCGAATAAAATAATCATTAAATATCGCTATGGAGATTAATTGTTGGTTACTTAAAAATAATGAGCGTAACTTGCTTCAAGTTACCTGTCAGCATTTAGAACTGTCATGAATTGGCAACTTCCCCGATTTCGTCTTTAGGCTCAAAGTTTTCCTTTTTGAAGGGCTAGTGTCATCCTCACCAATTGATGACGCTCATTCTATTCCCATCCGAATGTAAATAAAACATCGTTTATGAAACTACCATGTGTGACTCATTACTCAGAGGTTATAATTCATTTAAAGGAATCCCTCTGCTTTTTCCAGGTCGCTTGTTACACGCTGACGCGTCAACGTCTCCGTGTGACAAATACGAAGTATCGTTTATTCACTGTTGAATTTTCGTGGGGTTATCTTTCACCGGTACGCACGGTTCATTAAGTGACCCATCGGAAACGTGATAATGAGATGTAGCCTGTATCGTGAATTTCAGTCACTAGCAAAAATATTTTGGTACTGCTAATGGCTCATGCTATCGGCAGGCGATTGCCTGTTGCTTCTGTGGTGGACGGCTCGGCAGTCGTGCTAGCAGGTCCGTTGCTGCAGAGGTGACTTTTTGTTTTGTCCGCCCCGGCTTGTGGCAACTCCAGCACTATCTCCTCCCCGTTCTTTCTCTTTACCAAGAGTGGCGAATGTTTCCATTTGTTTTTCTGGAGTACCGCCAAGAAAGTCACACTCGACCTTTTTTCCCACCGGGCCGCAACATATTTATAGTAATCTATGAATACCACGCATACTTATGTATTTTTCAAAGTTAAAAAATTACAATGAACAACAAATTAAAAATAATTGAAAAAGTACACAAGAATGCGAATTTATCCAGAATCGTCTACTTTAAATTTTGTATGAATTTCCATATTGAATAAATCAAATCAGGTACATGCTACTCAAGGAGAGAATCTGTTAGCTGATTTCTATATACCCTCTTAGCATATTTCATTTTTGAATCTGACGACTCAGAGATACGTAGATAAGAACAATTTATTTATTGGCAAAAAAACCATATAAAATACATGGCATTACACTTACCACTTTCTAGCTTCAGACTGACTCGATGAAATTTTTTAATTGCGTGATGCATATTGGAGTGGGGGTAAGAATACTAAATGTTCCAATATTGGAACACTGGGAAAAAATGAATTAAACGTTCTAATTGGGCCTAATAAATCTTAGCAGTAACGGTTCGACCAGGTTTTAATAATTCATAATTAATTATTCCTCTAACATCACACCAAATACAATAACCGCTATCTGCATTGATCGTGTATGTTTCTGTCGCCCGTTTCTCTATTATTAGTGCCGTACAAGCAATGTTTTTGATTCTTCTCTCCATGTTTTGCAGAAGATCATCTCGCTACTGAAACGAAGATTTTTGCCTTGTCATAAGGAGGCATAATGCATGTACCCCTTTGTTACATTTGACACAAACTAGTCTCGATCGTTTGATCCCTTCGCCACTTTTACGACTGCAAACATCACATTGTCTTTGATTACGTCTTGGTAATTTTTTAAATATATTTTGTCGCATAGGTTCTGATCTGTTCATCGGGTTTACCTTTGGTCTTTGGTGCATATTAAAACAATAGTTGGATCGATATCTGCACGTACGCAACGGTACGGTACATTGAATTGGGGCTAAAATCAGCAGGGATAAATCGCTGCTCCGTAACCAAAGGGTTAATAATCGGTGGAATGGCATAACAACAACACGTTTTCACGGCCCGTTTCGCTCTCGGCGAGCATTATCAACTGATAAGAAATACAAGGAAGCAGTGATATTTATACAAAAGTAAATCAGGAATTAAGAGGTGTATTCGAACAATTGGTATTACAACTAAGCAAATAAATTGGATGAAAATACAATAATGCATATTTTACATTTCGGCTAGTTGATTGATTTTAATAATGACGATGATATAATTCTTTTTTGCAGTACATTTCGCTTCGGTTTGATCATGTATATTTTCGCAAATTCATTTCATCATCGTTTCCAATGTTTATATATTAATGCATATTCCATGGCGTATGGATTTAAGTACGGGGCCACCATATTCCTGGTGCCGATTCTCTGGATTTCGGTGGATCAAAACCGTCTATTTTGGATTGGAACGTTCATGTACATTTCGCTTTGGACTGATCATGTTTATTTCCGCCATTCATTTCATTATCGTTTGAGTCTTTAATATAATTTTGTCGAATACTGTCGACATTTAATTTGTCATATT
The DNA here is from genome assembly GCA_028554975.1 of Himalopsyche kuldschensis. Lineage (NCBI taxonomy): Eukaryota > Metazoa > Arthropoda > Insecta > Trichoptera > Rhyacophilidae > Himalopsyche > Himalopsyche kuldschensis. The sequence goes on from JAHFWI010000113.1 coordinate 252,775, forward strand.
TCTTCCAAGGTTAACATCGCGGGATTCTATTTTCATTCACTTCTGGAGCGTGTAGGTTCCGGGCCACTCTATTCCTGATGCCAATTTTCTGAATCCGGTGTTTTAAATCGCGGACACAGTTCGGAGGAGTACTTCCACACAGTTATACAGTACCGACGTCTTTTTTCCTCCGGTGTCCGAAGACGGTTCTATCGTTTCTACCACGCATCTGTCACTTTCGAAACGACATTAGCCCTATTTGTTTGGACAGCATTGTGCTCCTTTTAAGCTATCCGTCAATCTTTCAAGTGGTCCGGGGTGGCTACTTTCATCTTCCGCAGGTCTTTGTTGAATAAGCCAACGGTATAATTAGATACCATTACTGGAATAATCGTTTAACTGCATTAGTTGGATTAGTTCACATCGGTTTGTCAAACGGAATATTATTTCCACTGGCAATATTATTTTTCAAAATATGTTCGACATCTTTAATTGATTAAGTTCTTTCTATTTACGGCTGTAATCTAAATTTTGTTCGATCATTGATTCTCAACAAAGTTGGGATTTGTCTGTTGAAATCGGGACAGACCCGCTCGAATAGGGCTTGCCTTGTAACCCTGTCCCCGGTATGCAGATTTCATCCAAATAACTCTCGTCAAATAAAAACTGATGATGATAGGAAGAACCATTTTTTAGATTATTTCTTTCTTACGTTGCAGAGATCGTCATCGATCCCTATAGCCTGTGGATGCATATGTCGCTTTGACCTTTTAGTCCGGGGCCACTATAATCTGATTCGTCAGATTACCTAGTGGGAAATGTGTGTTGCCATTAGTAGAAATAATTCGCCAGAACTTTAAAGCACGGATGGTTGTTTTTCTCTCGTGTCCGTAATCAGTTCAATATCCTACAAACAAATCCTTCAACCATTGTTGCCTTATTTGTCTATCCAGCAATTTCACGTGTTTTTGCTGCCAATAAAACAAGGTAGGAAGCGATACCTTGGATAGCTTTTTCAACCCCAGGGAGGAAGAAATGAATCAACTTGATCATTTTGGTTTAAGGCGTCGTCTGCTATTGAACCTTGGGGGCGGTTCGGCAGCCTCTTTCGCCTTTCTTTCTGATCAATAATAAGTGAGATAGATTAACAATCATCTCTGTGGCCTAATACATGTCCCTTATAATCCGGGTATCAAGACCAGGATGTAGTCTCAACTTTGTAAAGAGCATTCGAGAGTACTCCTTGATTAAAATAGGTCGACTTTTTGACTTGTCATATAAATGATGAAATCCCCCATTTGCCTATCTCTGTTAATACACGCAATATGTTTCCCACTTATTTGAGATATATATTCCTTTACCATGTTGTATTTGTTTTCAAATAAACAAAACTCGCGTTCTAGCATGATTATTGCCGATTAGTAAGTAACGGACTATTTTTGTGTTTTCCTTTTACAATTCGGCGGATAAGATCGCCATCGTTTCTTTCTGTCTATTTGTACGTAATTAAATTCAATCACACCATCGTCTATCTTGCAAGGTTTGCTGGAATGGAAAAATATTTGTATAAAATTCAGTTTAAAAAATATGTCATACCATTTCTATTCTTATTGTTAGTAGGCACAGAGTTTGCTTTTGCTAGCAAGTGCTGCGAATGAATCGTCATCGTTCTTTATTTGTTTTCTTTCTCCTCTTGAAGTTCTTGTTATTTTCGGTGACGCGATCCGAGCACGCCTGGTTCATCACACACGGACTTATTTTCTATGCATTTGTCCGGCTGTCCGAGCGAATGCTTTGAAATCATCACCAAATTTATCGTACAAGATTCACCAATCTTCCGGTGTGAGTTTCGATGTCTTCTTCCAATGGAAATTGCGATGAAAGAGCGATCAATTCTTATATGAGGAATAGTTACTATCTCATGCTTGGACTGGAATTTAGCTTTTTAGTCGTTCCTTGCATACCATCTATTACTTCCTCTAACTTTACAAACTTGCCTGTCAGATTGTACACTGAAATGTCTTCAGGAGATCATGATTCAAAGATAAATCCAGTTGGCGGATTCTTAAAAAGAACACTTCCTTCTTGACATTTTCCACGTCTCCTCGTCACACTTTCCTCGAAGCTTATCGTGTCAGTAACGATCCGTGAGGTTTTATTCCGGATCCTGGCCTTTGGACCTTCGACAGAGTATCGCCGATTTTAATTACAAAGCCTCGAGTGGTAGTAGGTGATGATGTTGTTGAATGGTGGATTTCCTTCCGGTGGGTGGCGAAAATTGGCCTCAATGTTGCATGTAGCTAATTCTTGAATTTATTTGTCTCGAACTTTCGACATTGAAATTTCGCTTCTTGAAACAAGTTTTGCCAGGGGCCACCACTCTATCCTGATGTCGGTTCTCCGGATTCGAAGTTAATATAAACAAAGACTGTTCGGAGAATAATTTTCCCACTGTTCATTCAAACCGAGGACTGTTTTCTCCGGTTTCCCACACGTCCCTTTCACCTTCAAACCTTTTCGAATAAAAGTATCATCAAATATTGTGAAACATCCGTCTATGGGAGTGACGATGGCTTCGGATATCCCTCAGCTGAGGTACAATCTCCCATTGACATTTATTTTTTTTACCCATGATTATTGTGTAAAAATCTCTTTGCTTTCTCCTGTACGATGAACAGTATTTTTCGTTTAATTTCTTGCTTCGTTCTATTCTGTGCTAATCTGCGCTCGTCTGCAACGCTTTCTTATTATGGAACCACGTTGAGTGTCTGCAGTGACACTGCTGAATGATGCGCTTTAGTGATGTCTCCAGTAGATCAAGTTTCACAATTTAAACAAGATGGCTGATCTAACGGTTTTTACTTCTAGAGTACTGAATTGTACAAATCTATCTTTAGTGAGAATTGTCTATCGTCTAAGTGAAAATATTGCATATTTATTGAATTTTAATGAAAAATGGCATTAATTAACAATTTAATACTTTTGCCAAATACACCACACGTTTTTAACTTATTATGTCTTTATCCCAGCGCGCGGGAAAAAAATGAACCCAGAATATTTTTCCATGTTATTGAAGTTATCTCTTCCCACTGAATAAAGAACACTCTTCCGGAGCAGTGCCTATTCCCTCTCCAGTGTGTTTCTTTTATCAGATCGTTTCCCTCCTATTAAGTTTTGATTTAGTATTCAATATTGATTATGTTAATCGTTAACGAGAATAAAATATTGAAATAATATCCACACGGTATCGGCTGAGGTTGCAATTTCGTCTCAGCTCACAATTTCGTCTGAGGCCCCGATTTGGTAATGGGTTGTGACCAAGGTGCTGGCTGAAGCCGAGGGCTTGTTTTAGGCCCAACTGCCGGTCTCAACTGTGACGTCCATGTAGCCATCTTCCATGATTTAGCCTGAGCTGCCGGTTCAGGTTAAGGATTAGTTGGCGTGTGAAGTTCATTAGATGCTATCCGACTAGTTGACTCATCATCAGTTTTCTCTGTATCGACCGTATCCTGAAACAGATTAATCATTTTTTTTACACACCAATTGACATATTTCATGCACAGTATAAGCTTTTAGCTCAAAGACTGATCAAAATAAAACATATGCGTTATTAATCACGAATGTATGTATATTTGATAAAAGTTTTCCAATTGAAGGCAGTATTCTGATCGGTGTTGCTAAATATCAATACTACCACACTAAAAATGGAGTCGACCCATACATACAAGCAATCGCTCGTGGAAATGACAACGCAACCATGATGCGGTGTATCATCGTCTCCTGTCTTCCATGTCACATAATTCAGTGCTTGAACTTTGTAGTCCGGGGTCACTCCATTCTCGTGACACCATTCGGAGACATATTTCCCGATGGACCTTTGTTCATTTTGTTTGTTTTATCAAATCCGGCAGCATTGACATAAGAAACGCCATAGATGGGTTCCGTTTCTCAAGTAGTCAGTGGAATCTTCCGCTATGCATTAACCATTTAATCCATTAGCATGATCATTGATCGTGTATGTTTCTGGCATTCATTTCTCTACAGTTAGAGCCGTGCCAAAAACGGTAAAGGTGTAGGCCATGTACCCGAGTGACACAGCTCAAATACAAAATGGAATCCATCGTCAGTATTCCCTATTAATGATATATTTTTCCTCATATTGTTTACTTTAAATCAACATGTTTTTAGTAGAAATTATGCGCTCCAAATCTTCGTCTAAGCCACCTATTTGGCTGTTTTATTGTATGTTCCATTTGTCACACTTCCCGGCATAAATTGCACCTGTCAATTATCGTCCTCTTATTTGCACCTATTTCGTGGCCAATATTTTTTTGCGGATAGTCGGCAGTCCAAGAAAATACGATGTAAAGGATTTTGCGGAGCGTCATCTGCGGATGTAAACAGATGGTGATCTGAGGACGCTACGTCAGGTGAATATGGTAGGTTTGGCATAATTTCGAAATTCTTTCCTGATTTTTTCCTGGGTATTTGTGGTCTTCGCCTCTGATTATCGACTAGAACTAATCGTTTTTCTAAGCAATTGCATTTTTACCATGGCCGTGTGTCTGCATTGATCATGTATGTTTCTGTCGCCCGTTTCTCTATTATTTGGGCCGTGCAAACAATGTTTTTTTATTCTTTTCACCATGTTTTTTAAAATATCCTTTTAAGATTTTTGGTATTGTGCCAGCCTATTCCGGATTCCGGGTGTATCAAAACATTGACACCGTTCGGAGGATCGATGTCGGTGTCCAAAAAAGTTCAATCTTTTCGATAGAAATCTTTCTCAAACGCTTCTGTCACTTTTGAAATGACAGATTCTTTAATCGTTTTTGCAGCCCTACGTTGCTTTTGCTGCTGATAAAACCGGTCACCGATTACCGTGGAATCGGTGACGCAAGCTATGTCGCAGTACGTTCCACCTCCTGTCTCCGTCCATATCATGGGCAGCTTTGTCGATCTCAAAGTCGGTTCGACAGCCTCTCTCGCCTTCAAACCTTTATCGAATAAAATAATCGTAAAATATCGTCCAATTTTTTTTTACGGAGTTGGTACACTTTGTCCTGATTTATTTCCATGAAGAATTTTATGAAAATTTTTTATTACTTTGGTTGTCTTTGATGCCATGATGAGAGTTAGCCTTTTTAAGGAACCCCTTTGGCTGGGCGACCGTCACTGATGAACATTTTTTGTTTTCGTCTATTTGTGAATACGTCTTCCTTCAGTCGTGTTTCCTTCTAGCAAGGCGGCTTAAATCGGCGTGTCGAGGAGTTCGATCGGCCTCCTGCCGTTGTATCGTCACTCCGTACTGTTTCCAGGACTTGGTTACGTACTTGCCATTTTTTATATTTATTTATCGGCAAAAATAATATAAAACACATGGCATTACAGCAGGCACCAATGCGCCATGCATAGAGAAATTACATAACATATTACACAAAATTGAATATGATACAAAACAAAATATATAAACAAAGCATCAAGTTCACTGCGGAAGATGTCCACATCGACATGCAGTGCATTCATTAGTTGAACAGCCCTGCGACTGGCGATTCAAAACACCTACAAGTTTTGAGAAAGAGAATTGATTTGTCTCGCTACGGCCACGTTGGTAGAAACATGGGAGCATGGAGACTTAAAGTCTCAAGGATGTCAGGGTTATCAACTCGGCCCCGAAGAAGAAGAGTAAAATGTGTCAATATTGAAATTGATCTTCAAGCTTCAAGAGTGTGAAACGAAAGCATTACAAAATGAAAGTTAATTTTATTACAATACCGAGGGAAAGATCCCTTCCTACGGTGAATTGATTTTTATGTTATCGATTACTCCAGTATTTATCTCAAATTTGCTTCGCCAAAGCGCTTCCGAAAGAGATATGTGGTTTATGGGCTTCGCACTGTCGGCAGTGTGTCAACTGGTGATTCTTGACGCATGCTATGATGGGGGTGTGTTTAGCCTCCCGTCTGTCGTACAACTTCTTCAAGCAGCTTTATCGACCCCTGCTAGTAAGAAATATGCGTCTACTCGCAGGGGTGTCCCATTTGGTGGTTTTAATTTAAGGCGTCGTCTCTTTATCATTCGAACCTTTGTCATATATAAAACTTGCAAGCAATTTGTCAGCGTACCTTTGGCTACAATCTCCCATTGACATACATTTTTTTGTACCCCTGATTGGGTGGGTAAATTTTGGTAATTCGCGTACTCGGGGCGCCGCGAAAGATGTCGGGCTTAGCAGGCGTACCACTATAATGAATTCATACATTGTCAACTCTCTCACCTTCAAACCTTTGTCGAATAAAATAATCATTAAATATCGCTATGGAAATTAATTGTTGATTGCTTAAAAATAATGAGCGTAACTTGCTTCAAGTTACCTGTCAGCATTTAGAACTGTCATGAATTGGCAACTTCCCCGATTTCGTCATTAGGCTCAAAGTTTTCTTTTTTGAAGGGCTTGCCCAGTGTCATCCACACCAATTGATGACGCTCATTTTATTCCCATCCGAATGTTAATAAAACATCGTTTATGAAACTATGTATCATGTGTGAATCATTACTCAGGTTATAATTCATTTAAAGAAATCCCTCTGCTTTTTCCAGGCCGCTGATATAAATATTAATCGTCTTTTGATCAGTTTATTCGAAACGTTTATTGTTGCATGCTGACGCGTAAACGTCCCCGTGTGACAAATACAAAGTGTCGTTTATTCACTGTGGAATTGACGTGGGGCTATCTTTCACCGGTACGCACGGGTCATTAACACGTTGTCGGGACACGGCAAATGCCGTATTTGAATAGGTCAGCACAGAATTGTTTGCCGGCGTTTCATTTCACGCCGCTACTTATTACAATTAGTTCTACTTCTTTGCCAGATTATAAGGGTCGAAGTTTGAGCGAATAAACAAAAAAATAAACAGTCATAGATTTATTTTGCGTTCCCCGTTGCTTGTTCAGCTTGAGCCCTGACACATGTTGGAATATTTTTTATTCCGCTCGCGTTGCTTTGTTCACCGTTTCGTATTTTGTTATTTGAATTTATATAAACATTGCATAAGAAGTTATCCTTTCAAAAATGTCTTCATAAAATAATAATAGTGACGATGAAGTGTATGCCGATAATTTATCAGACTTCATGGAATAATAATTTGGATTTTTGGGAATCGGAATCGGCTTAGAAATATATTGCAATTATGATGTAAAAAGCTTATTTTCAATGATTAAATATCATTTTTTATTTCTTTGAAAATTTCAATCGAAAATATCGTTTCGTTTAGAAGTTGTGTTGATTTTTAGAAAGTAACATATTTTTGCGCTTATCGCTAAAAAACGCCCGCTACTGGCTTGAGTAATTATTGTTCGAGGTGCCCGACAACATAGTGTTGTGACCTATCGGAAACGTGATAACGAGAAAAGTTGCCGGTATCGTGAATTTCAGTCACTGGCAACAATATTTGGTGACTCCTAAGGGCTCATGCTATCGGCAGGCGATTGCCTGTTGCTTCTGTGGTGGACGGCTCGGCAGTCGTGCTAACAGGTCCGTTGCTGCAAAGGTGACTTTTTTGTTTTGTCCGCCTCGGCTTGTGGATCTCGGCAACGCCAGCACTCTCTCTTACCTTTGCCTAAGCCTGATTATTGCTGACTAGTGAGTAACGGATTTACGTTGTGTTTGCCTTTTATAATTCGGTGCATAAGATTGCCATCGGTTCATTTTCTAGTTGTACTTAATTAAATTCAATCTTGCAAGGTTTTCTAGAATGGAAAAATATTTGTATAAAATTCAGTTTTAAAAATATGTCACTCCATTTATATTCTTATTGTTAGTAGGCACAGAGTTTGCTTTTGCTAGCAAGTGCTGCGAATGATTCGTCAACGTTCTTTATTTGTTTGCTTTCTCCTCTTTCTGTTCTTGTTAATTTCCGGTGACGCGACCTGAGCACGCCTAGTTCATCACACACTTACTTATTTTCAATGCATTTGTCCGGCTGTCCGAGCTAATGCTTTGAAATCATCCCCAATTTGTTGTATAAGATTCACCAATCTTCTGGTGTGAGTTTCGATTTCTTCTTCCAATGTAAATTGCGATGAAAGAGCGATCAATTCTTATATGAGGAATAGTTACTATCTCCTTCTTGGACTGGAATTTAGCTTTAAAGTTATTCCTTGCATACCATCTATTGCCTCCTCTAACTTTACAAATTTGCCTGTCAGATTGAACACTGGAATTTCTCCAGGAGATCATGGTTCAAAATAAAAACGAGTTGGCGGATCTTAAGAAAGAGCACTCGCTTCTTGACATTTTCCACGTCTCCTCGTCACACTTTACTCGCAGCTTATCTTGTCAGTTACGATCCGTGAGGTTTTATTCTGGTTTCTATCCTTCGTACCTCCGCCACAGTATCGCCGATTTTAATTGCAAAATCTCAATTGGTAGTCATTGACGATGTTGTTAAATGGTGATAATATTATACCGATGGGTTGCGAAAATTGGCCTCAATGTTGCATGCAGCTAATTCTTGAATTTATTTGTCTCGAATTTTCGACATTCAAATTTCCTTCTCTGAAGCAATTTTTGTCAGGGGTCACCCTATCCTGGTGTTGATTCTCCGGATTCCAAGTTTATATAAACAAAGACCGTTCGGAGAATATTTTTCCCGCCGTTGTCTAACCGAGGACTTTTTTTCTCCGGTTTCCGACAAGTCCCTTTCGCCTTCAAACCTTTGTCGAATAAAAGTATCATCGAATATTGTAAAACGTCCGTCTATGGGAGTGACGTTGGCTTCAGATATCAATCAGCTGAGGTACAATCTCCCATTGACATTCATTTTGTGTACCCATCATTATTGTGGATACAAATTTGTTAGCTTTCTCGTGTACGATGAACAGTATTTTTCTTGCATTCTATTCTGTGGTAATATGCGCCCGTCTGCAACGCTTTTTTTTTATTATGCAAACACATCGGGTTCTGCTTCGACGCTGTCAGGTGATGCGCTTTAATTTTGTCCCCATTTAATCAAGATTCACGATTTTAACAAATGTTTTTGACGCTAGAGTGCTGAATTGTACCAATCTATCTTTAGTGAGAATTGTCTATCGTCTAAGTGAAAATATTGCATATTTATTGAATTTTAATGAAAAATGTTATTAATTAACAATTAAATACTTTTGCCAAATACACCACACGTTCGTAACTTATTATGACTGTGATAGTTTTCGCTGACTTTATCCCAGCCCGCGGGAACAATTGAACCCAGAATATTTTTCCATGTTATTGAAGTTATCTCTTCCCACCGAATAGAGTACACTCTTCCACAGCCGTGCTTATTCTCTCTCCGGTGTGTGATTCTTTTTTCAGATCGTTTCCCTCCTATTTAGTTTTGATTTGATTTAGTATTCAATATTGAATATGTTAATCGCTAACGAGAATAAAATATTGAAATAATATCCACATGGTATTGGCTGAGGTTGCGATTCAGTCTCAGTTTTTAATTTGGTCTGAGGCCCCGATTTGGGAATGGGTTGTGACCAAGGTGCCGGCTGAGGCCGAGGCCGAGGAATTGTTTTAGGCCCAACTGCCGTTCCAACTGTGACGTCCATGTAGCCATCTTCCATGACTTAGGCTGAGCCGCCGATTCAGATTCAGGATTAGTAGGCGTGTGAATGTAATTAGATGCATCGCGACTAGTTGACTAATCATCAGTTTTCTCTGTATTGACCGTATCCTGAAACAGATTAAACATTTTTTTTACACACCGATTGACATATTTCATGAATAGTATAAGCTTTTAGCTCAAAGCCTGATCAAAATAAAACATATGCGTGATTAATCACGAATATGTATGTAGGTATGTATATTTGATAACAGTTTTGCCATTGAAGGCAGTATTCTGATCGGTGTAGCTAGATATCGATACTCTTCTTACTTTTCTTTAAATCGCACAGATCGGTGGTAGAGCTCTTCTTAATCCAAATCGAATTTTTTATGCATTCTTATGAATTCTCGTCGACGTTGGCTTCGGATATCCAACAGCTGATGTACAATCTCCCATAGACGTTCATTTTTTGTATCCATGATGTGTGGGTATATTTCTTTGCTTTCTCCTGTACGATGAACAGTATTCTTCGTTCATTCGATTGCTTGCTTCTTTCTTTCTATTCTGTGGTAGTGTGCGCTCGTCTGCAACGCTTTTTTATCATCCTGCCATATTCGAGCGTTTGCAGTGACACTGCCGGATAATGAAATTGAATTATGTCTGCAGTATATAAGATGGCTGATGTAACGGTTTTTATCTTAAGAGTACTGATTGCGGTGGATTTAATCTGTATTTTTACTAATACTCTGCATCGGATCTTTTTTTGCATATTTATCTAATAGGTCTGAATTTCAATTTAATCGTTTCTTCTTTTTCAGTTACGAGTTTTTTTTAAATTATTGTAGCCAATAGATTGCATTGATAATATATATATATGATCAGTAATATTTTCAACCGATTTTGAACACTAAAACATTAGGGATACCGGTTTTATGAGGCTCAAAACTCCGCGCAACGCCCAGGACCGCTATACGTGCTACTTTTTTTTTTAGATATTTGGCAAATATGTGGTCAGCTTGAGTCTAATCCGCAGTGTATTCTGGACACATTTCATTTGGGAAATTTTTGCTCATAAGAATACGTGGAACGAATTGCTGATAATGGAGCAAATGCAATTTTTTTGTGGTAATGTCGCCGAGCATGATGATATTGCATCCATATGATCGTTTTCTGTGTTTTCGAGATGCTGTCGAAGATCTTTAAATTTATTTGTCCATAGATTTGAACATTTGAATTTAATGTATTCTTATTCTTGATTATTTATTCCCATTATGTATTTCATTATTGGTATTTTCAATGAATAAATAATTTTATAAAAAATATTATCACATTTCCTTTGGTGGGTAATTCATAATGTCGTAGTAGGTAATTCAATTACCCGCGGGTAGTAGGTTGCCGACCACTGGTATAGGCTTTGGTCACTATTCTCAATTTGGCAGCATCGAAAAGAAAAGCTAGCTTTAAGCAGAGATCTATAATTGATTTTTTCGATGCAAATTATTTATTATTAAAGCTTTGTATTAATCTAAGGAAATAGAAATGATTTATACTAAATATACCTTTCTTTTCCTGTAAATTATAATTTTTTTCGTTTATCCGGACTATCTTTATCTCCAATAAGTCCGGATAATCGAGGTTCTACTGTACTACTAATCGGCCTGAATTTCAGTTTCATCGTTTCTTCCGTTGCATGAAATAACCCCTGTTTAAATGTGGTTTTTTTTTTTTCATTTATAATCGAATCATTCAACCCTTATCGCCCTGGTCGTCTATAAGAATGAACGACGAATGCCAGAACTGTATATGCGTCCAGCGCAGTCTCGTATTATATGGTCCATATATAGGGCGGAGAACTGTGTCTGCCTGTATTCTATTCAAAGTGGTGTCCGATTCCTGGATTCCTATGGAAATGACTCCACGCAGTCATCACAAAACGAAAATACCTTAACAATGCAATTTTCTTGCGACTCAGTATGTCAGTCCGTTTCCTGCTGCTATCTATTACTTTCTTCACTTAATCACCAAAGTGAGAGGGCACCCGATTCTCCTTTTTACATTGGCCTTCTCAGGAATTCTGTCTCTTGTAATAGAGATCTTATTCTTAGCAAGAGGAGAGGTCACCCGATTCAACTTCTAAAGTCAGCTTCCATTCGCGTGTGCCGATTTATCATGTATATTTCCATTCAAGGAAAATATAATCATGCATATTTTACTTTTCGGCCAGTTGATTGATTTCAATAATGATAATGATCTGCTTAGCAGTGCATATCGCTTCGGATTGATCATGTTTATTTCGGATTGGATTGATCATTTATTTATTTATTGGCAAAAAACTATTAAAAATACATGGCGGCATTACAGCAAGCGCCAATGCGCCATGCATTTGAGAAATTAATAAAGATTACATAAAATATTACACAAAAATAAGAAACAGAACAGAAACATATTATTTACATAAGAAAACATAATTTTTAAACAAAGCATCAAGTTCACTGCCGAAGATGTCAACATCAACAGGCAGCGCATTTATCAGCCGAATATATAATATATATATGATCATATATATTTCGCTTCGGATTGATCATGTTTATTTCCGTCATTCATTTCATTATCGTACGAGACATTATTATAATATAGTTGAATCGTGGCAACATTTAATTTACCTTATTTTATCCGATCATTTATAGGAAGATTGAGTTTTTTTTTTCACTTTCTGGCGCATGGACTTTATTCCTTATGCCGTTTTTCTGGATTCCGGTCGATCAAATCGCGGACTCCATTCAAATGAATATTTCCTCATCGTTATAACCGATGACTGTTTTTCTCCGGTGTCCGAAGACCAGGGCTGTGGAGTCGGAGTTGGCGCGGCCAATTGGCCGGAGTCGGAAATTTTGAAATGTTTGAACTTTTTATTTTTGCATATAATATGTAAAATTTGGCTATTGGCCGGAATGTTAGGGTTGATATTTAATTGGATACACAACAATAGGAAAATTAGGCAAAAAAAAAGTGACGATATTCAACTTTTTTATTCGGAGTCGTGTTTTTGGTATATGGTGGAGTCATATGAATAATGAAATTCTCTGTGTGTATATCTGTAAATACAAGCAATATGTTTTCCACTTATTTGAGATACATACATGTATCAGGAGGTAATTTTGAAAAAAACTAGACAATTCCAAAATTGTGTATTTTTCAGGGTTGTGGAGTCGGTAAAATAAAGTTCGACTCCGACTCCAGCATTTACCAAAACCACGACTCCGACATTGACCAAAAACACGACTCCGACTGAAGAAGTTTAATATTGTCACTTTTTTTTTTTGCCTAACTTTCCTATTGACGTGTATTCAATTAAATATCAACCATACTAATCCGGCCAATAGCCAAATTTGACATTATATGCAAAAATAAAAAGTTCAAAATTTCCGTCTCCGACCAAAACGCCGCGACTACTCCGACTCCAAATCCCTGTTTAATAGCCATTTAACTTAGTGATCTACTTATATTTTTGTATATAAACGATACAAACTGTTTACTACGCGTCAGTTCAAGTAGATCCGTGCACTTGTAATGCCTGAGGATGCCGAAAGGCGAAACCCGGGCCGTTAGCGACAAAACTCATGGAAAAGTACAAATTTCAAATTTAATGATGAATAGTTTATAATTTTTAGAAATAAATAAAACTTGAAGTTTCTCCACACCAGTGGTTCTCATGTGCGGGGCCACCAGAGGATTTGTCTGCGGCCACCACGAGTTTGATAGTAGTTATTGATATTTTTAAAAAATGTGGTTCTTAAAAATTAATTTGTCAGGAAAGACATTTAATATTTCGGATGCAATTAATACCATCGTAGAATTGTTCTTTTTTAGGTCCATTTGACAAAAATACAACGCAAAAAACTAAAAACAAAAATTTGGTGCGGGGGGGGGCACCGGACATTTTTGTGGGACCGCTTATGTTTAAGATGCGGCCACAGCACAATTATACGTGAGAACCACTGCTCTTCACCCCTTGAATAAATGTATGAACATTATGTGAACTGTTAATTTAAGAATACATTTAGTTGTGTAATTAGAATTGTATCAATTAATTAAACAACTGAGTCGTATGGTATCAAAAGTAGAAGTATCCACTTTTCGAAAGAAAAAAAAACGAAAAAGGTTTCTTTGGCTCTTTTTTTAGCACAGGAGCTTCGATACTTAAAATTGCGACATTGTTAAGGACAACTTTGGTCGAAAGTATGATTGGCCACACCATTATACTTTTGTTTGCAAAGTTGCGTACCGTTCTGCTTTTGATGTCAGCCATTTTTTTCCTTTATGTAAAGGAAAAAATATACACACATGTATAATAAATCATATACACACATGTATGTATATGATTTGTATGAAAATATTTTTATGTTAATCATACACTATGAACAAAAAAATAATGTGACTTAATTTAAGTATTTATTATGTTCAAAGTCTTGGTAGTATGTATAATAAATATTATATGGATTTTTATTATTTTGTTTTATTTCCCTTGTATATTCCTCATCCTCGACCATTTAAAAAGCTAGTTTATTATTTTTTCTTACATGAAATATTTGTTTTAGAATTGGCTAAAAATTTCTGCTAGATTTACTGAAGAACATACATATGCTCCATGTTGGGAGTGGACTAGAGACTCCAAATCGAGTACTCGAGTATACTCGTCCATTTTTTAAGTACTCGATACTCGAGTAATTTAAAAAATACTCGAGTAATACTCATAATTTATAAATGAGAGTTTTCTCTACTGCGGGAATAAAAACAACAAAACTTTGAACCAAATTAAAATTTGAGACGTTTAAACCTCTATTATTTTGGAAACACATATTTTATAAATTGCCCTAGTTATCAGATGAACCCGTGTTCTAGTCAATTGAAAAAGAGATATTGGACATAGGTGTATGTAAGTTTAAAAAAAAAATCAGCCTATTTAGAATCTACATCTACACAAATTAATAATATATATTTTCGTACATCTGGTACTACTCGAGTACTCAAGTATTTTGAAATTTTACTATTCGATACTCGAATAGTTGAGATGTCGAGTAATTGGAGTCTCTAGAGAGGACATAAAGTGAAAAAAAAAACTTCTAGATATATCGAGAAGAGAATTCATTACCCCCACAAAATGAATTGATTTGAAACAGTACTGCATTTTCCATGGATTTCATGATGGTATAGTATTATTGCAGCGATGCACAACCTTTTTTGGAGAAGGGCCAGATAATCAATTGTCAGGTAGTTCGAGGGCCGCATGAGTATAAGCGATAAATTTATCGATATTTTAAGTGTACCGTAAAACGGGGTGAATAGAGACAGTTTACCCTAATGGCTTGTAGCTTGTTTCTATGGTCTTTACTACACATTCATGACAATATTTTTCAAATATTCACTATCGTTTTTAAGACACAGTCAATTTTGTTCGATGTCTCTATTCACATTGAATCGGGGTGAATAGAGACGAGAGAGGGTAAATCGAGACTTGGCAGGTGAATAGAGACAAAAATACAGATTGAAATGATTGGAATATATCAACCTCTATTTTACGCGTGTCTCTATTCATTCCGTTTTACGGTAAATATTAACCAAAAAAAACATGATTGATTTTAATTTTCGTGCAATAAAAGAGAAGTTTTTAAGGGGTCAAAAAGTAAGGATGCACAGGCATCGAACTTAAACACGTTTGTTTCAATTTTGGCCAACCATTTAGTTGGTTTGTTTTTGTCATTCGAGAGATAGTATTATAGTCATGGTAAAGAATCTTATATATAAAACCGAAACGGCGTATGTATTGATACCGCATGATGTTGTAGGGTATCAGAACTCTCTCGGACGATCTTATTATCACATCGGATTTATGGTAATAAGACCAAACTATTAATTATCGCGAATAAATTCATTTTAATGTTATAAAAAAATTGCAAAACCTACAGCGAACGTATCTCTGCACTGTGAACGCACCCCGGCACAGTGAACGTAACCCGGACAAGTGAACGCAGCATGCTGTCCTGTTCGCCTCGCAAAAGACGCGGATAACAGCGACTTTGATTTTAAAAGTCGGTCGGCAGTTAGTCGTAACCGTTCAAGCCGATAGCCGTATCGCCCTCCTGTCTCGGACAGAAGGAAGTCACATTAATCATTTGGTCTTACGCGTTTAAAAATGTTCTTGTAACTGCAATGTATTCGTGTGGAATAAAAATCGTAATAATTTGAAGACAATAAATTAGCCGACTCTAGGATAGAGTTTTCGGCCAAGAGAAATTACCGATTGAAATCTATACAGAGATACCTTTCCTCCCATCCTATCCCTAAGTTCCGTCTCCGAACGCCGTGGAAGGATGCTGTCTGACGCCAGTCAGATGGAGAAGGAACCCTGGTCGTCTCAGTATGTCTGTGGATCTGTAATTCCCTTTTGCATTGTTGCTCATTAAGTTGCCATAAAAACTAATATGAAAGATAATATGTTTGAAAGGGAAGTAAGTGACTCGGGCACACTTTTGAGCAAAATGAGAGAATGTGATGCAAAATTTAAAAAAAGAGTATTTTTTTGTTGCAAGTATAAAGGAGACAGTTGTATTGACTACCTCGTTGAGAATAAAACAAATGATGCTGTTTTTTATTTCCTGAAAAATTCTTTTACTTTTAGCAGGTGTCTATTTTGTCAGGAAGGATTATTAGATTTTTTAAGATTTTTTACTGCAAGAAAACTGAGCACCCATATATGGCTTTCAAAAATATTTAGCAAATGGCATTCATAGCTCAATTTCAGATATTTTGTGAGTCAATGCCTTCTTCCTTGGAACGGCAGTGTGTATATTGTGTTGTTTTGAATTTTATACCCCAAAACTCATCAGAAAAGATTTTGTTGCTATAAAATTATCTGACAGACCAAGAATGCTAAATAATTAAAAAATATAGGTACTTCGTTGTTTTATGCCATGCAGCTAAACACGAAAAAATATCACTGAACCTAAAGGTTGCCTAAACCTTCGCTATCCATATGAAACGACACATACATCATCAAATTAATGGCCGAATACTTGTATGTGTGTATACGTGTATTTTTTATTGTATTCCAGATAATTTAATCTTACGCCTTGCCCCTAGCAGCCAGCGCTTCTCAATCATCGTGATGTTGAAGCTCGATAAACTGCCAAAATTCAGCAATACCTTCTGATAACAATAAATTACCACATAAATCTCTTCTGGCTGATCCCCACATTCTCTCTACTTGCTGGGTGTTTGCAAGTGTATCGGGGTTGATAAAATTATAGTAAGTGTAAAAAATGAGCACTGATCTCCGAGTATGCACTCCAGGAACCGCTACCTACTCAGCAACCATCAGCAAAGAACACTTGGCAAACCCAGCGTGTCCTGACCTCAAATGAAGGCGTCATTAAATGTCCATTACTACACATAATCTCCCGCGGAATAATATTACGTCGCGCACTTCCCTGAATTTTTTTTATAGCTTTACATGCTTTGGGTGTTCTTATGCAACTGGCTGCAAGGAATGAATTCTTTGTTTTTATTTCAAAAATCGTCAAGTGACGCCTCCCGCCCCATGTTTATGAGGGTGCAGCGACAGGCAACCTTTAGGTTCAGTGATATTTTTTCGTGTTTAGCTGGCATGGCATAAAACAACGAAGTACAAAAATATTTTTTTTTACTTTTTTCTGAATCGAATATAGATACTTCTATGTGTTTTTAACATTTTTTTTATTTCTTATTACGTTTTAGTTACCGACTCATAATACAAGCAAGACGTATGAAAGGCAAGAAAGGATGGATAATATTTACGACTCTGATGAGTATGGAACAAATAGTGACTACGGAATTGATAGCGCGTTCGATTCCCTAAGCGATAACAACGAGAATGTCGCTCCGTTTAATATTCCCCAAAATTTCGAAAGATATGAATCTAGTGTGAATTAGAGGTCTGCACGGCCCGAAATTTTAAAATTCCACCCGGCCCGGGCCCGAGGCCCATTTCAAAAATCTTACCCGAGCCCGACATTTTTCAACCTTTCCCGAAAATAATCCGACATTTTTTTTTCTAATCAAAATTAAAAATAATTAAAACTTGACTCACAAATTATTGTGTGTGTGCAGTTGTGCGAAATACATTTCTTCCTAATTAGAATAAGTTTTTGTTTGTTTTACAGGAATGACGATTCAAGTGAAAAGCTGAAAATGAATTTACATTTTATAAACTCGTATCCAACTTTTATGTTTGTAGCCACCTCTATGATTTCACTAAATGATTTCCACACTTGAGTTTTTACTAAAGAAATATATTCCCCGCTTTTCAGTTTTGTCTTAATATTTTCGAAGCCCATTTCTGCAGGTAAATTAAAAAAAAGTCAACCTAACAAGTCGAATTGCGACCGATCGAAAAAACCATATAAGAAATACTGAAGTCAGAATCATATTATGAAATTCATTGTGCGTATTGTACAAACTCCTTAAAAGCAGACATAATTAAAAAATACTTAAATAGTGGCGTGAGTCATTAAATTAAAAACAATGCGTCTTGTTCTTTCGAATGGGTGTCGAAGAGATGAATAATACGAGTACGTGAAGTTTATTATGGTATTAAATTTAGATTAACGATAATGGTGAGCTCATTCGGAGATAGCCCGATTTTTGTTATATATTGTTGAATGCTTGAGCCCGAGCCCGGTCCGGGCCCGAATCCAAACCTTCGTTACCCGGCCGGGTCGGGTAAGGCCCGTGGGCCAAACCCGAACCCGTGCAGACCTCTAGTGTGAATGATTCTTTATCCAGGAGTACGCAGACAAAATGACTCACAAAATTTTCGAGCGCGTACACTATCGCAATTATTATTATTTTAAAATACCAGCATGGCACGATAACACCTGATATTTGGTTAGCAGTGAATGTGTAAATAATGTTGTGCTAAAGTTCAATCCTTGTTTTTGTATCTATTCACCTGCCAGTCTTCAATATTCACCCCTTTTTACCATTCTTCCCATTTAACCTTCTTCACCATGTTCTTCCATTGTACAAGGTTCTGAAGAAAATAAGGTGTTGGATATTTGTCATTGTATTATTGCTTAAATTTCTGTTCACTCAGATGCCATTTATGGGTAAGTTATTCGAATCCCAGTTCGGGCAGTTTATTTTTCAATTCACTAATTGATTCTGTTTTGATAAATGGATGAATGATCCTTGCCTCCACTGTTGAAGAAATTGCTGTAGGAGAAAGGTGGGTGGAGCATAAGGTTTGAGACATCGTCCTGGCGAGTTTCTTAGAGGCCTTTAGTTGGTTTTTAAAGTTAGATATTTTCACAGCTCGGAGTTTCAATACTTTTCAATTGGCATATTTCATTCTGTAAGATATGTTGATGCAAACAATTTGAGGAGCAGGAAAGCACAATTTTGTAGTCGTTGTATTTTTCAGGAGCTTATTTCCATAAATGGATGTACTCCTTTCCCTCTCTTTTTTCTTCAAAAATAGCTCTCAGATTAGTATCGGTTCTTAATTTCGATAAATTCGTCAAATAGTTCTGCATAATCATATCCCGATGCAGTTAAATTTATTATGGTAGAGGTTTCTAGGTGCCAGGGATTTTCTATAAGTAACAAACAATTCTTGACACAAGGTAAATTCTGAAATCTGCCCATAAATTCCTTACCTAAGGCATCAATAGCAACACTCTTATACCAGATCTGATGTTAACACGACGACGACAATCCTCATTAGGTGTCACTATCTGTACGTCAAAGTCAAAATTAATCTCAAGATATACGAAGTCATGTCTCTGATAATAAATGTGTTTAGGGCCGCTCAAAATAGCTAGACGGGCCGCAGGTTGAGTATGATTGTTCTAAGACAGTGGTGCACAAGCTTTTTGAGAGAAGGGCCAAATTATCCATTTAAAATTTTTCGCGGGCCGCAAAGGGTAAAAGTGAAGAAAAATATTGATATATTATACTAGATGAGATATAAATTTTATTTTTTATTATATAATTCTTCGTTCCACATTACGAGCAGATTTTCACGATGGAACTTAGAGAGATTTCTGACACTGTATACTGGCAGCAAGCATTTTGATGTCGGGTTCAATGTTTGTGGTTGCTATCCTCTGTACAGCACTGAGATTATCATTGTTCAAGCGGTTTCTGTGTTGAGACTTATTTAGTTTTAATAAGGAAAATGCTTTTTCGCAAATGTAGGTGCTTCCAAAAGGACTTGCATAAAGCGCAGCCTTTTTACGTAGGGTAGGAAACTACTCTTCGGGGAGATATTTGTAAAAACTCTGCAGATCGCCTTCCTGATATTTCGATCTCAATTGATCGTTGTTCTGCAAATCGATCAACTCTTGTTGCTATGATGAATCGGCCTTATTGATGGATACTGAGAAGGGGTTGATTTTTTTATATACTGTTGCTAATGGAAATTTGTTCACATATCGAATACTATTTTTTATAATATTGAATGAAAAATTTGTTGATGAAGTATTTGTTATTTTGGACCGCAAAAAAATCCATTTCGGGCCGCGTGCGGCCCGCGGGCCGCATTTGTGCATCACTGTTCTAAGAGATGTTGCTGTCGCAAAGATTTCAAACGGTTTTTCAAAGTGTACAAAAATGGTTGACTTATGAAAGTCTTCTACCTTGTCCAATATTAGTGGGTGATGGTTAGGGGTCTGCACGGGCCGAAATTTAAAAGTTCTACCCGGCCTGAGCCCGAGGCTCAATACCGTACATCTTAACAGAGCCCGACAGTTTTTTTCAACCAAATTTTAACATTTATAATAATTTAATATCATTGATCGAGTTGACATTTACTTGGTAGAACCCATTACATTACCGTGCAAAAAATAGCAATGTGTTTTAAACAGGGATTTGGAGTCGGAGTAGTCGCGGCGTTTTGGTCGGAGACGGAAATTTTGAAAATTTTAACTTTTTATTTTTGCATATAATATGTATATCAAAATTTGGCTATTAGCCGGATTGGCAGGGTTAATATTGATACCGCATGATGTTGTAGGGTATCAGAACTCTCTCGGACGATCTTATTTATCACCTCAATCAATAATAATAAGACCAAACGAGTAATATAACGCGAATAAATGCATTCAAATTGTTATAAATTCATGTAACCGACTCATTGCGACGGCTTCGCAGTGATTGGTTGAATTCAGCTCAGGCCAGAATGCTTTGCGTTGATTGGTCGAGCTGTTTTTCATACTAGAATCACGGAGTATAAATGTGGCTGTCAAATAAAATAACCGCCAAGTCAGTTAGTCGTTATCCTTCTTTCAAAAGTCATCAGTTTTTTTTATCGCACTCCTTTCTCGGACAGGAGGAAGTCACATTATTCATTTGGTCTTACGCTTTGAAATGTAGTCGCAACTACAATTATATCTGTGTAACTGACAATCTAAATTGAGAACAATAAACTAGCCTACTCTGGGATAGAGTTACGGCAAAGAGAAACCGTTTGAAATCTTTGCGAGAGACACCTTTCTCCCCATCCTGTCCCTAAGTTCCGTCGACGAACGCCTTAGAATGACGCTGTCTGACGCAGTCAGATTGGGAAGAAACCCTGGTCGTCTTAATATTTATTTGAATACACATAAATAGGAAAATAAGGGGGAAAAAATTACGATATTGAATTTATTGAGTAGGCATTTACTTGGTAGAACTCCATTATAATACGGTAAGAAAAATAACAATGTATTTTAATTCCACATAAATTATTTTATATATTTGTTGATAGCTATTTCGGCTTACGCCCTCGTCAGAACTCTATTTATATACGAGGGCGTAAGCCAAAATAGCTATCAACAAATATATAAAATAATTTATGTAGAATTAAAATACATTGTTATTTTTCTTACCGTATTACGATATTAAACTTTATTTAGTCAGAGTCGTGTTTTTGATCAGTGCCGGAGTCGGAGTCGAGGTTTTGGTAAATGATGGAGTGGAACTTTTTTTTACCGACTCCACAGGCCTGATTATTAACTCATTACTAATGAAGAACTAAAAATGACGAATGTCATCCGACAGAACACGAGGAAGAAATCGATGGCGAATGAGATCCGACATAGGATCGGAAAGGGTTAAGATAGATATTTAACCTTATAAGCGCCAAGCCAATTCCATGGATTTTTGCTGTACGTCACCATTTTCAATCATCGATTTTTTTCCATAAAAATGCCACGTAACATACCCGGAAAATAATTTTATACTCAATTTATTATTGATTTTCATAGAAAAGTGAAGAAAATATATCAAAAGTACAAGATTTAAAAAACGTCTCTAGGGCTGCCGAAAACAGTAAATATTATAAAAAAAATATGAAATATAAATATATATATATATATTTTTCTATAGTACAACAAATTATTTAGTAAGCACAATTTGCATCTAGGGCTGCCACAAAAAAATAATGTCATTTATGAATAAATTAGAATTATATTGTTATGACTGGAAACTTTTTTTTTTACAAATAGCACAAAATGTTATGTGTTGTCTACTCGCACTTACTGATATTAAGCTATTCTCTTCTCACTCTGATGCGCTCTATCAATCGTGCGATAATAAGGTGCCAGCCCTAGTGACATCTGTTAGCCCAACTTCAAATAAATAGAAAACGGTTCAACATATGGGTATTCTAACAATCACATTGCCTCTAAAAGGTGTCTGCATAATATAGCATTTAAAAATACTTAATTTATTCATTAATATGCTCGTAATCGCGTTTGCGTGCCTGCACGCCGTGGCGTCCGAACGGTTAAGATAAAGTAGCAGTGGTGGTCGACTGTTTCACCCTCAGGCTGGTAAAAGTTAACTATTTTGACAAATGAAACCATCGATTGATTTTGTTATCGTCTCTTTTTGATTTCTTTTTTGATGTTATCACGCACGTTAAAAATTCATTTTGTATGCCATTCATTGTGGTTGCAAACTAGATAAAGATTTAGGCGTTATCAGTGTAACGGCGTGCTTCAAGCCCATCGGATGCAAAAGTGTGCGAAAAACAGAGTTTCGTGTATATTGAAAATCATATTTATTATTTTGACATGAGAGTTAAATTATAAGTAAAACGATTTCATCCGGTTTCTGTGAAAATAAAAAGATTTCGCTCTTATGTAAGGTAAATGTACTAGTAGTACCCAAAATGAGAAATGCAGATGCGGGATTGCTCTAAATTGTAAAGTTCAGACAAGTTAAGGCATCTGCAGGGCTGTGGAGTCAGTAAAAAAAAAGTCCGACTCCAGCATTTACCAAAACCACGACTTCAACTTAAAAAGGTTAATATCGTCACTTTTTTCCCCTAATTTTCCTATTTATGTGTTTTCAATTGAATATCAATCTTATCAATGCGGCCAAAAGCCAAATTTGACATATTAAATGCAAAAATAAAAATAATAAAACATTTTTAGTACCATAATCAGTACCGATCATCAACTGATGATAATGCTCGCCATGAGCGAAACCGGTCCTGATAAAATAAATCTCATGTTGTTAAAGTACTAAAAATGTTTTATTATTTTTATGATAATGCCTTTCCACCAAGTATTGACAGTGAACACCTTAAAAGTGATCAAAAATAAAAAGTTCAAACTTTTCAAAATTTCCGACTCCGAGTACGATTGACTCTGACACTGGCCAAAAACCTCCGATACCACGACTCCACAGCCAGATTAATCGACTGTCTTTTTCTGGACAGGAGATCCATCATCGGAGCGAAATACACGTGCGGAACTAAAAATATAAAAAACTGTTAAAAAAACCTGAATATTAAAAAATAAAAATTCGTAAATTAGTTTATTTTATTGATAAAACATTTCGCGAATGGCCTTAAAGGGTTAATACTTTTTTTTATTTTATTTTCAGAAAAATGTCCTTTACGGTGAAATATTCAATGATTGTCTGCATGATCGCGATAAAATTGTCCAAAGGGGCCACTGCTAGGCCGAACCTAGGTTCAGATGAGTTATTCATAACAAAATTCGAAGGTGCAGATTCATGCAATGTGTCGAATGAAACTTTTAAAATTAAAACATCCAGAACCTTCGTATGCAATTCGGGGGCTGTTATTAGTTTATCCATGGTTTGCGACGGATACCAGGACTGTTTAGATCTAAGCGATGAGATGAACTGTGTAGATGGTGACCATCGTTCTAATCTAGAGGGAGTGTTCACCAATGGCTCCTCAATCTGCATATGGACGCAGACGAAAAACTCATGTATGCCGGTACAGTGCAATGAGCGTTTCGGTGATAGAATCTATAGACCAATCGAAGAAGTGGAAAGCGTAGATCATCAAAAGATTACTTTAGAAGCCTCCACCATCCCTCCAACTGAAAATATGACTTTAGAAGAGTCCACCATCCCTCCAACTGAAATCATGACTTTAGAAGAGTCCACCACCCCTCCAACAGAAATCATGACTTTAGAAACCTTCACCATCGCTACTACTGATAATATGTCCTTAGAAGCTTTCACCATCCCTCCAACTGAAAATATGACTTTAGAAGCCTTCACCATTGCTACTACTGAAGATATGACTTTAGAAGCCTTCACCATTGCTACTACTGAAAATATGACTTTAGAAGCCTTCACCATCGCAACAACTGAAAATATACGAACAATTAACATACCCAGTGACAAGACTGAAGATTTCAATGATAATGTTACAGATTCGACTCCTCTTGATGTTGTAGTAAAATCTAACTTTACTCCTCTCGAAAAATTTATCATTGTTTTGTTTATTGTCTGTTTTATTATATTGTGTGTATGCTATTGTTGTGCCATTGTGAGATTCTTTACAGGTGATGAAAAGGACGTTGTCTCCTTCAAATCGCCTGAAGAAGAGTCAATGTGATGTTTGATCTATTTTAATTTTAACAATAAAAATAAAACATTTTTAGTACCTTACTCCACATAAAATTTATTGGATCAGGACCTGTTTCGCACATGACCAGCATTGTCAACTGATAACCATTGGTTCTGAGTCAATAAATTTTATGTGGAATAAGTACCGTAAAACGGGGTCAATAGAGACACTTTTTACCCTTAACGACTATTTATTTTCATAGATTTTTATTAGATGCCTCTGAAAGAGTCGAAACACGTGTCACAGTTAATAGCACAATACGTGGAATAATCAAAGTTATTTTAAATTTTATATTATGTATTTTCATACCTGCGCGCCACATAATTCGGATATGAATGGATTGAAACGTATTTCTATGGTCTTACTACACATTCATTACAATATTTTACAGTCAATTTTGTTCGATGTCTCTATTCACATTGAATCGGGGTGAATAGAGACGAGAGAGGGTAAATCGAGACTTGGCTTCTGAATAGAGACAAAAATACAGATTGTATTGATTGGAATACATGAACCTCTATTCTATTCGAGTCGCTATTCATTCCATTTTACGGTACTGATTAACCCAAAAAAAACATGATTGATTTTAATGTTAGTGCAATAAAAGAGAAGTTTTTAAGGGGTCAAAATATAGATGCACAGGCATCGAACTTAAACACGTTTATTTCAATTTTGACCAATCATTTATTTGGTTTGGTTTTGTCAATCGAGAGATAGTATTATAGTCATTGCAAAGAATTATTTATAAATAGTAAAAAATACATCGGATACTTAGTAAAGTTGCACTAAAGGTCAATCCTTGTTTTTGTTTCTGTTCACCTGCCAGTCTTTCACCCCGTTTTACCGGTACAAAAATTGTTTTATTATAGTGCCATTCCACCAAGAATTGACAGTGAACACCTCAAAAGTGTTTAATTTTTATGTTTGCATTGTAATATAAATAATAACACTTCGTAACTTGTATGTTAAAAAGGTTCTCACTGACATTTTTGTAATAAAAGTTTGTATTAACCGTATTCTAGCATTAACCATTTGAGTATAATGGCCGTACAGGTACGTCCAAGTATTCTGTCATCTATTATCTATTGCCATTCTCATATTTTTTATTGAAATGTTATTATTTTTTCATATATTGAAACTAGAGGTGTCAATCACTGATTTTTGGTAGCCACATTATTTTTATTATATGTTTGGAAATAAACAAAAGATTTTTATAAAAAGGTAAATATTTGATAAGAAATCTGTGGCCATATATTATTGAGTGTAAAAATCCATTTCAGTTCGATACGCTTCCTGGAATCGCCGTCAATAGATGACCACCAGACCAGATATACCTCAGCAGGCTTTCAATCTCCGATTCCTAATCACTAGTCCTCGTATCATTTCCATCCCCACTCTCTTCGAAAAAAAGAGGTTAAGCAAATGAGTAGTTCTCGTACGCGGACATGGTCAAAAAAAAATATACAAAAATAGAAGTAGATCATTTAGTTAAATTGCTATTAAAATGTCAATTAGCGAAAATTTGATGTAAACAAGTTTCAATGAATTAAGTGAGTTTGTTATAATTATCGGGATTTTTGAATGAATAACATAGGAATATCTAAGTACATCCGTGCACTTGAAATTCCTGAAGATGCAGAAAGGCGAAACCCGGGTCGTTAGTAACAAAACTCATGGAAAAGTACAAAATTCAAATTTAATATTTTTCAATTTTAAAAACAGCCTATAAAAGCCTCAAAAGTCTCGGAATTTCATGATTTCATTAGAGGCGGGGCCGCATTGTAACATTGTTAAGGATAACTCTGTGATTGGTCGAAAGTATGATTGACCAAACCATTATACCTCTGTTTCCAAAGTCGTGAACTGTTCTGTTTTTGATACCAACCTTAATTTTCTGTTACTTTTTTTTACCACATATGTACATGATTTTTACCAGAGGAATAATGTGATTCAAAAAGTATGGAATAGTTCTACTTTTGATCAATGTGACTGGTATATTAAATATTACATGTTATTTTATAATTTTGTTTTATTTCCCTTGTATATTCCACATCCTCAATCATCCAGGAAGCCATTTTCTTGGTTTTTCTAACATGAAATAGTGGTTTCGGAATCGTCTAAAAATTGTGATCTAGATAAACATAAGTACGTATGCTCCAAGTTGGGAGCGGACACGGTAACAATTTTTTTTTTTAAGTCATCTCATAAAAAAAAAAATTAACAGCTGACAATCGGTTCTCGTAGAAAAATTCTCCAGTATTTAGTCCATATGCTCCACATTCGGAGTAGAACAGCAGTTATATGTGGCTCCAGCTATATAACAGTTGTTTGTGCTGTTAAATCTATTTCCACCTTTCCAATCCCAAAGCGCAATGCATAGTGACAGCGATTAGCTAACCACTAGTCCTCGTATCCTTTCCATCCCAACTCTTGGAAAAAGAAAGGTTGAGCAACTGAGCAACAAGCAGTTGCGTAGAAAAACATCTTGACATAAATTCGGTGAGGAGTCCATATGCTCCAAGTTGGGAGCGGACATGTTAACTAAATAAAAAAAGTTTCTTAAAGAAAAAAATTAACAACTGACAATCAGTTCTCGTAGAAAAATTCTCCAATATTTAGTCCATTTGCTCCACATTAGGAGTAGAACAGCAGTTATATGTGGCTCCAGCTACATATATACATAACAGTTACCATACTAACACTAAATCATAAAAATGTTTTATTTTTCAATTTTTTTATTCAAATAACTCTGAAAATTAATCATATAAAAAAAAATACAAACAATTTTCGATTACATTATGAAAAACACATAATTTTTTTTTATAAACCAAACTGATGAAATTTGCATGAATAAAATATATTATCTGATGATTTTATAACTTTGTGATTAATTTTTAATTAAAAAAAACTTATTTACTAGATAGGAAAAAAAATTACAAATAATTTTCCATTTCAATATAAAAGAACACACTATTTATTCGCCTTCGAACAGAATCGATAAATCAACTGAAATCAATCTGCCAGCACTCGGGCAGTCCGTTACTGAAGCCAGCGCCGTTGACCACTGCACCACGGACGAGACAAGTTAAGTTTGAATAAGAAATTCGCAGTATAAGACTGATTCGAAGAGATGTCGCTACGCGTATAAAAATGGTTGCTTTATGAAAGTCTTCGACCCGGTCCAATATTAGTGGGCGAGGGTTTAGGGGTCCGCACGGGCCGAATTTTAAAAGTTCTACCCGGCCCGAGGCTCAATACCATACATCTTACCCGAGCCCGACATTTTTATCAACATTGAATATCATTGATTGAGTTGACATTTACTTGGTAGAACTCCATTATAATACTAAGTCTAAGTGGGCTATATATACTTGATCTGATGCACGCTTAAAACATAGTTCTGACGATGGCGTAAGCCGAAATAGCTATCAACAAATATATAAATAATTTCTGTAGAATTAAAATACATTGTTATTTTTTACACCGTATTATAATGGAGTTCTACCAAGTAAATGCCAACTCAATCAATAAATTAAAATTTGTATTATTTTCTGAATGAGTTAATTTTGAAGACTTATTATATTTTATATAATATATTATAAAGGAACTGTCCGGTCCGTGGCGCAGTGGCAACGGCTTTGACTTGCGTGCCGGACCGCCCGGGTTCGATCCCCGGTACGAGCTGATTTTTTCAGTCGATAAATCTGTTCAAAGGCATGGGTGTTTGTGTTGTTGAAAATCCCTTCCCACCTTTCCGATCCCAAAGAGCGACGCATAGTGACAGCGATTAGCTAATCACTAGTTCTGTCCTAGCCCTCGTATCCTTTCCATCCCCTACACTCTCCGAAAAAAAAGAGAGGTTGAGCAACTGAGTAACACGCGTATGTTGAGATAAACTCCGTGAGGAGTCCATACGCTCCAAGTTGGGAGCGGACATGGTAAAAAAAAATAAAGGAACTAAGATTGTTCCTTTAGAGTAGATATGTTAAATAGCTATTTAATTTGTTTTGTTTTATTAAAAATGCATGTAAATATGGATTGTTATTTGTTAACATATTGAATATCATCATGCATAAGAGAATATATTTTTTGGTTGAGTAAAGTTCATAATATTTTAATATTTAAAGTTCATGATATTTTATTTTAAAAAAAAAATATTTGGCATTACAGCTTACGCCAATGCGCCAAATATTCTTAATTGTGAAAGTCATACGAGATTAACTCGATGATAAGTAATGAATCAGTTGTGCACAAAATCAACGATAAATAACATACACCCAGCCCAAGATCTCTTTTTTTCAATTGAAAAAATCTGACCTTGCCGGGAATTGAACCCGGGTCTCCAGATCACTAGGACAAAGCTCATGCCAGTAGACCACAGGGACCGACGAGTATTGTAACATCACTCACGCGATGGTCGGCGCCCTTGCCAACAGTCAAGTTTGTATGGTACATCTATAAGTAACATTCGCCAAAACATTGGCGAGATATTTCAGTATTATGTTTTAATATAATATCAAATAGTATTGCAATCATATTATGTCATTCAATTATCCAATAATTTGTTTTATATATTACTAGTATTGCTACCCGGCGTCGCTCGGACTAACCGGCCAATAATTATTTAATGTTATATCATTTGACATCACAAAATCTAACATCCAAAATAGAGTTAAAATAAAATCAAAAACTTTATTTAATTTGATGACAGCCCCATTCTCGCCCATTAAAATGTCCAAATTCATGGAAAAATCTAATTTGCTGTCAAAGAAATGTCAAATAATACCTTCACGTAAATAATAAACATTATTATATTGCAACTTGCAACAACAATGCAAAAGGGAATTACAGTCATCCACATACATACATACGCCGTTTCGGTTTTATATGTAAGATGTGTAATATTTCACAAAATATAACACATAATATTTCACTTAAATACATATGGCGCCTCTGAAATCTCAGACATCAGTACATCGCCTTATGACGCCTCGTGACGAAGATAGGACAGCGAGGCTGACATGGTCGACGCTCGATGAGCTCATTGAGGCGGCGCAGACCATGGAGATTAGTCGCACTCGAGTAGAGCCTACACATACTCTCCAGCTGCCGTACTCCATGCAGCCACCGAGAAGCTTCACCATTTGAGTATTTGTTTTTATTTTTTTTAATTTAACGCCAATGCCTCAAATATTTTCAATGATGAAAGTCATACAAGATAAACTCTTGCTTGTATTTTGCTTCAATTTATTTGCTTAGTTGTTATACCAATTGTCACTTTACTTTTGTTTAAATTCATTTCTTATCAGTTGACAATGCTCGCCATGTGTGAAAACGGTACTGATCCAATAAATTTTATGTGGAATAAGTACTATAAATATTTTATTATTCTTATAATAAAATTGATCCAAAAGAAACATCAAACCGCTGACTCTTTTTCAGGCGATTCGTTGGAGACAACATCCTTTTCATTTCCTGTAACAGTATGGCACTTATTTTTTGTGGGCAATAAATATAAAAAAAACAATGTACAAAAGAACAATTAACACTATTTTGAAAGAACTAATGCTAGATTTTACTACAACATTGATGGGGGTCGAATCTGTAACATTATCATTAACATCTTCATTTGGAGGGATGGTGGAGGCTTCTAAAGTCATAATTTCAGTTGCAGGGATGGTGAAGGCTTCTAAAGTCATATTTTCAGTTGGAGGGATGGTGGAGGCTTCTAAAGTTATATTTTGAGTATCTACGCTTTCCACTTTTTTGATTGGTCTATAGATTTTCTCGCCATCACGTTCATCGCACTGGATCGGCATACATGAGTATATCGTAAGCATTATTCGGCAGAGTGAGGAACCATTGGTGAACATTTTCTCTACATTAGAACTATGTTCGACATCTACACAGTTCGTCTCATCGCTTAGATCTAAACAGTCCCTTCTTCCATCGCAAACCATGGAGGTACTAATAACAGCCCCCGAATTGCATACGAAGGGTCTGGATGTGTTCATTTGAAAAGTTTCATTTAACACTTTACATAAATCTGCGCCTTCGAATTTTTTTATCCAGAACTCATGTGAACCTAGGCTCGGCCTAGCACTGACCCCTTCGGAAAATGTTATAGCGAAAATGCAGACAAACATTGAATATTTCATTGTGGAGGACATTTTTCTGAAAATAAAATAAAAAATAGTTTTAAAACATTGGATGCTAACGACACATCTAGCGTGTCCTCGAATTCGCGTTAGGCATGCACACGACACGCCAAGCGTGTTCTATTATCTTGAACTGTTTCGCCGTCTTCGCAACGTATCGGTTTCGCGCACCTGGTGAGGTCAACAACAACAACCTTAGTATTTGTGTTACCCAAAGGTTAGTTTGCATTTTCTTGTTTAAATTTTATACAATACTAGCCGGTACCCGGCGAGCGTTGCAATGCCACCCAAAGAATTACAATGTGTGTGCTTAAATTGTGTATGACACCGTATTTAATGGCTGTACTTATTCAAAAACCTT
Organism: Himalopsyche kuldschensis; assembly: GCA_028554975.1. NCBI lineage: Eukaryota > Metazoa > Arthropoda > Insecta > Trichoptera > Rhyacophilidae > Himalopsyche > Himalopsyche kuldschensis. The sequence goes on from JAHFWI010000113.1 coordinate 283,775, forward strand.
CAAAGGTATACACAACAAATCATCAAAGTTTTATCGCAATCGGTTGAAAGTTATAGGAATACAGGTAAATTATGGTCTTGGGACAGAATGTTTGTAAAGATTTATGAAAAATAAGCACATTAAATGAAATGAATGTAAGGCTGACGATTTTTTTTGAAATCTTTCATCTATAATTTTAGATTTATTTTAATAGATGAACTTAAAGAACACTTCTCAATAAGTATGAAATCGAGTTGTTTTAAATTACAGGAGCAAAAATGCAACCGCAAACTACACAAATAATAATATTATACAGATAGAGACAGTCACATAAGTTTATTATTTGTTTAAAATAAAAAGAATAATTTTAATATAGGCAAATATTAAAAAACAAATTCTTCTTTCAGAACTCATACAATAATCAGTAATATTCTTCAGATTTTATCATTTCGATTCCACATTTTATAATAATCCACAAAATCTCAAAGAGTAAAGTCAAAACATAAAATTATAAGCCAGTATGTATAAATTTTTTGAGCTTAGCTCGAGAGGGTTGGGATTCTGTCCCGTGACCATATATCCATGATTTACCAGAACGCATACTGTGCATACAATCAATCATTAATTTGTATATGCATAGATATATAATAAAGATATCTTTGCTGGCGTCCACACAACGAATCACCAAAGTTTGATCGCAATCAGATGAATTGTATAGGATCGCATACGGGACAATAAACATTCATTTTAATATATACAGGTAATTAAAAAACTTTGGTGGGCGTCCACACAACAAATCACCAATGCTTCATCGCAATCAGATGAACAATTTAGGAACGCAAGAACCTTCCCGGGTGTCTACACAACAAATCACCAAAGTTTCATTGTAATCGGATGAACTGTATGGCCGCGCATAGAATACGATCAAACAAACATTATATTGATTTTTATAAATAAGATTATTTACTGTTTTTTGTTTCATTCTTCAAAGACAAGATAGTGAAAACCCGATTCTACGTTTTTCAAGGAACCTTAAAAAACAAAATATGTGGGAATTAAAACATTTATTTATTAGACTTTCTTATTGTACAGGTAGTCCTTTACTTTCGACGGTTCGACTTACGACCAAAAAAAAAATAGCATTTTTTAGCATTGCCCGAGTAGAATCGATTTATAGAATGAAAAAATCTGCTTGTACCGGGAATCGAACCCGGGCAGTCCGACACAGTAGCCAACACGCTAACCACTGCACCACAGACCGTCCAATGTTACCGAATTTTAATATTTTAACATTGGACCGCCCTTTAATACAGTGTTTAAGTTTTCCTGTATTTTCATAAATTTTGAATTCAAAATTATATAAAAGGAAGTGGTATTTAAGAACACATAATCTAAAAATTACAAATTACTTTTAAATGATAATCTTTTTCAATTCTTCAATTGGTACCTATGTATAAGATACGACTGAACCCATAAAATATAATAAATATTTTTGAATGTACAGTAGAACCTTGATTATCCGGACTGATAGGGGATGAAGATAGTCCGGATTAGGACAAATCCGGATAATCGAAAAAATCATAATTGACAGGAAAAGACAAGTAAAGGGTATTTCAATAGGGACGCTCAAAATATGTTACTTTGTCCTGCTGAGTAGATTATTCATTGTTTAGTGGCCAAATTTGAGTCAACCAGTTTGGTAAATAATCGGCCAACGCCTACCTGTACGTCATCAAAATACAATATCTGGTAAAAACATTGCTGCTGTGTGTGAAAGTGTACAGGAAAACCCAAGGCAGCTTATTTCTCGTTGTTCACAAGAACTTGGCTTTTCTGCGACTTCAACTTGGCGAATTTTGAATCGAGCCTTATGTCTGCACCCGTATAAAATCCAACTTACCAAGGAACTTTAGGTAAACGACCACAGACAACGCCTGATTGGCTTCTGGAGCAGTTGGAAGTTTACCCAAATTTGTCAAAAAAGTCAACTTTGGCGACACGGCCCATTTTATAATGAATGGATATTGGCAGACATTTGATGCTATGTTCCATATTTAATGCCGTAAAATATACTTACAAATGAAATTAAAATTTAGTCGAAATCTCACAAACAACTTGTTTTATTTACATTTCAAAACTAAGCGTCCTTATAAAAAGACCCTTTATATGCAGTATGCATCATTTTTATTTCTTTAGATTAATACATAGTTTTAATTTTTATTGAAGAAATCAATTATAGGTTTCTGCGTAAAGCTTGACATTAAGCAATACAAGATTAAATGGAAATCCCAACTTCAAAGCAAGCTCGGGGGCTGGCTTGAAAAATTCAAAGGACGATATGGTATCAGGGCTTTCTGCTGACATACCTTCAGCAAACACTTTCATTGACACATTGAAGTTGTTTGTAGAGAAGGAAGGATTCCGCGATGAATTTATTGATCCTAAACATTCTGAAGCTTTTCAGTGTCTAGATGTCGCCATGAAGTGGCTTGAGAGTCAAGACAACTTATGTGTCTTAAAAGTATTCGTGATATGGCAGCATCGAAAAGAAATGCTAGCTTTAATTGATTTTTTTAATAAAAAATAATTTATTATTAAAGTTATGTATTAATCTAAAGAAATAAAAGTGATTTATACTGAATATACACACTTGACATTTCCTGGCAATTAAGATTTTTTCGATTATCCGGATTTGTCCTTATCTGGATTATCTTCATCCCCAATTAATCCGAATAACCGAGGTTCTACTGTATATAATTATATAAGAGCATACAAATTAATATTCTTATTGGATTCCAACACGAATTTATCTGTCATCCGGACTGTCAAGTTTTTAAAAATGTCATAACGGCCCGTTTCTCAAAAAGTCTGGTGAACCCAGTTCTAATAGAGACTCTAAAAGATTTACAATAACACTACAAAGGAATATTTATTTTTAATTAGAACTGAATGTAATTTATCAAGAAAAGATTTACACACCTTTAGAGTTGATTCCTTTTTTACAATTCACTCACTACGCGTGGTTGCCATACTGTCAAATAAAAATACAGTATTTAAAAATCGGGAATTTCGATTACAATGATCTATTTACTAGTATTTATTACTGATTTAAATGTTATCTAATATTTATTTTATTTATTTATTTATTTAATATAACACACAATACTGTATTAAATTGTAAATTGACAGTAATGCCATCCAAACTTTTGGAGTAAAATTGTTGAATTAACGCCACGTCATACAACGAGTTTACACGTCAGCCGTGTTGAACGTACCTGATTTCTGAGACAGCTATGCGTTTCAGCCGAGCGAAAAAGTCAACAATAAAAATGGTGGGAGTAATACATACCATAGGCTATCGGGTAGTATATTTTTACGACGGTAAGAAAAATAACAATGTATTTTAATTCTATATAAATTATTTTATATATTTGTTGATGGCTATTTGAGCTAAACAAATATATAAAATAATTTATGTAGAATTAAAATACATTGTTATTTTTCTTACCGTATTATAATGGAGTTCTACCAAGTAAATTCCTTTTTTTTATTTTTAACCACTTCCCGGGCACGCCCGAGTATACTCGGGTATTGAAAGTCATCATAAACGGACATCACGAGATAGCTCGTCAACTTTAATTTAATATATTTGCTTAGTTGTTTTACCAATTGTTTGTCATACCTTGTTTTCATACTTAACTTTTGCATAAATACCACTGTTTTATTGTATTCCTTATCAGTTGATAATGCTCGCCATGAGCGAAACCGGTCCTGATGAAATAAATCTCATGTGGAAAAAGTACTAAAAATGTGTTATTTTTATTATAACCAAGACCGTTATCTATCTTCGGTCTTTCACGGTCAACCTTGTTTGTTTATTTGTCATTTATATCTGTACATACATACTTGAGATATGGCGTTTGAAGTTTCTATTGATTAACCCTCTTGACTGTCCGTAGTACGAAAAAATAATTTAATCTTTTTTTGTACTCCCTAATACTCCGTCGCCAGCCGCCACTGGGTACCGATATGTCTGATATAAATAATATGGGGAAGATTATCAAACTAGATTTTAATATTGATAAATGCAATCTTCAAACTGTTCAATGAATGGTCAAATTGTCTCACGAATTTTATCAGTTAACACTCAAGTCACCGGGTCCCGCGTTCGCGCGGATTTACGCCCTGCACATTGTCTTTGCATCTGTTGGCACATTACATGACACTTTTTGGATTTTTTTTTTTATTTTACGACCCATTACTGTCTGGTTAATAGCTCCCCGTGTTTTTTTATTCAATTTCTCACCAGCTTATGGCTCAAAAACGTCCTTGAAATAAAATATATTTGTTGAGTCAAAAAGTTTCCTATATTGAAATATAACGACTGAAACGAACTAAGTATTTTTGTTTATTATCTCGGCAAAATATGTTTATTGTCTACTCTGCGTCTAAATATTTGAATTAGGACAATAAAAGTAATTTCGGTAAAAATATAAATGGATTTCTCAATGTCATGTTGGGGATGAATGGGGCACATTGCATAATGTTTTTGAAAGATTTATACTGAACCCTATTTTCAAAAAATACACGCATCATAAAAATCAAATTACCGGAATGTTTGAGGTATTGATTTCCATTGTATTTTTTTTAAACATTTAGCGAAGTCTTTACACAGTCCATATGATGTGACCATTCCCATGTTATATACATAAGAATTGTATTATAGTTTGAAAATATCGGTCGAAATGAGTACAACCTATGTGATATCTCCGCGAATGCATTTGTAATTATTTTGTATTTCTACGTAAAATCATTTTACATACGTGCTATTATAGTAATGGTAAAATTTGTGGAAAAAGAGTTTAAATTTACGTGTTTTGTGAAGTAATAGATATTACAATCAAAATAAAACAAAATACAAAGAAGTTGAAAAGACCCGAAAATGGATCGACAGTGAAGGAAATAAAAAAAAAATTCTCTGACAATAATACCATTATTACCAGGTGAGAAATATATGCTAAAAAATGTGCTACATTTTTTCAAACGATACCATCGCTTCTGAATCATTGTCGAGGTTTATGGCATCAAATATACATACATGGACAACTTTTACAATAGTTATATAATGGAGTATAGTTAGTAGTGATAAATAATATGTGTGTAATTTTTTTCTTGCAATGTTTTTATCTTTTTTTCACATTTCAGATGCAATAAATTTAAATATCAGTTTGTTTTTTACTAACTCACTTATTTACATTACCTAATAAGATAATAATAATATTTAAGTTTTTATGAAAACTAATAACAATAAATGAACTCTTTTTGGCTCATAAAAGTAATAGTTATAATGTTTTTGTGCCATTGTGATGACACGTAAATGTTCCTAATTTTACAACTGATGGTATGTACCCTAATTCTCGGAAGTCTCTCAATAAATATTATATTTTTTGGTTGATTATTATAAACCAACAATATTGTGTAAAAAGATCGCAAAAAACATTTCAAAGGAATGAGACTTTGCTTTATGTGTTTATGTAATAAAATGAGTAAAAGAAATATTTCTTTTGCTTTCCTTTCAAAAATATGAATAAATCATGTGTTTGCAGCTTTAATATTTTATTTTTTCGGACTTATTGTTTTTAAATACATATATTATACTATGCTCAATACACTTTATTTTATCCGATTTACTCAACTGATTAAAAAGTTATAAGCATAATTCAAAATGTCGCGCGAAATAATAAAATCGCGAAAAATGTGCAGTGTTGGGTAAAAAGTTTCCTATAAATAAACATGGACTATATTCTGACTGAAACGAACTAAGTATTTTTGTTTATTAGCTCGTCAAAATATGTTTCATTGTCTACTCCGAGTCTAAATATTTGAAATAGGACAATAAAAACTAATTACGGTAAAAAGATGAATGGATTTCTCAATCGCATGTTTGAGGTGAATGGGGCATACTGCGTTAAGTTTTTAAAAAAGATTTATTACTGAACCCTATTTCAAATATACACGAATCATAAAACTCAAATTACCGGGAATGTTTGAGGTATTGATGACAGCTTGCTTTCTAGAAATTTCAATTGTATATTTAAACATTTAGCGAAGTCGAAATTTCTGTAAAAAGATGAATGGATTTCTCAATCGCATGTATGAGATGAATGGTGCACATTGCATAATGTTTTTTGACAGATTTATTGCTGAACCATATTTTCAAAAATACGTGTATCATAAAAATCAAATTACCGGGCATGTGTGAGGTATGTATGGCATTTTGCTTTCTAGCAATTACCATTGTATTTTTAAACAATTAGCGAAGTCTTTACACATTTTGATGTTGACCATCCCCATTTTATATACATACTTATATATAAGAATTGTAGTTTAGAATTAGTTTGAAAATATCGGTCGAATAGAATACATCCTATGTAATTACTCCGCGATTGTATTTATAATTATTGCGTATTTCTATGTAAAATCGTTTTACATACGTGCTATAGTAATGGTATATAATCTTATAATTTGTGGGAAAAGAGTTTAAATTTACGTGTTTTGTGAAATAAATATATTATAAACTAAATCGTAGAACCAAATATAAAACCCAATTGTATTTTAGATTATAACAAAAATATGAAAGGCGTTGATCGTGTTGATCAAAACTTATCATATTACTCAATATATCGGAAGACGACGTGTTTATTTTGTAATGTTCCATTACACATGGGAAAATGTTTTGAAGATTACCACACAAAAAATATTGATAAAATTTTAGTGATTATTGTAGACGTATGGTATAGTATAGTTAGTAGTGATAAGTAATATGTGTGTAATTTTTTCTTCTGTTTTCATTAAAAAATAATATTTTAGTGTTTATAAAAACTAATAACAATAAATGAACCCTTTTTGGCTGGTAAAAGTAATAGTTATAATGTTATTGTGGCATTGTGATGACAAGTAAATTTTTCTTATTTATACGACTGATGGATGAATGGTAAGTCTAGCGGCTCTCAATAAATACTCTATTTTTTCAAATATTTTTATACAATATTGTGTAAAATGATCGCAGACCACATTTCAAAAGAATTTGACTTCGCTTTATGTGTTTATGAATGGAAAAGAAATATTTGTTTCGCTTTTCTTTCAAAAATATAAATAAATCATGTGTTTACAGCTTTAATAATTTATATATACAAGAATATATATCTATATTGTAATTATAAAACAATTGTAAACATTTATTGCGTCGTGATCGGACGGAGGGAATCAGTCGACGAGCAGGCTGGCGCTCGCATAACTGACTGAGGAGTCCTGAAGGGTGCGGCACTGTGAAGACTGCGCGTACTTCAGGAACTTCAGGGAGCACTGCCGCTGACGGGACAGAGGGCCGCAAGCCTGGAAACAGTAATACGCCATGTGTCAAGACCAGGGCTGTGGAGTCGGACTCGTGCAGTCGGGGTTTTTGGCCGGAGTCGTACTCGCAGTCGGAAATTTTGAAAAGTTTAAACTTTTCGTATATGTTACAGTGAAACTGTATTCTCAGTGAAAATATATTCTTCTCCAAGCTGTCATTGAAATCAAGTTTGACCGCATTATCTTCAGCCCAATGTTTGTCTGTGTTTTTCTTTGGATCTCTTTTTATGAAAGGGAATACTTGCTGATTTTGTTTCATTGAAGCAAACCAAAATTTTAGGCTGGCAAATCATCGACTTGGGCCAATAATTTCAATGATCGTGACCAGTGAAATCATGTTGTCATACAAATCTATTACTTGATACATTTTCACTGAGAATACAGTTTCACTGTAACATATATAATAAGTTTGGCCGGATTTTTTGACTGATATATAATTGAATACACATAAATAGGAAAATCTGGAAAACAAAGTGACAAAATTAAACTTTTTTTAGTCGGAGTCGTGTTTTTGGTTAATGCCGGAGTCGGAGTCGTACATTTTTTTAACGACTCCACAGCCCTGCTATTGACACATCTAAAGTGGACTGAAAGGTCTAACTAGATGTAAAAATAATATGTTATGTGTCGAAGAGACATATCAATGGTAGAAGTGGATACGAAGATAGTTCAATACTTTTGAAGGATTTGGCAGTAACTTTCTGGAAGTTCATTTTAATATAAAATTTAAAATAACTTTGATTATTCCACGTATTGTATTACTAATTGTGACACACGTTCGGGAGTCGGAAATTTGAAAAGATTGAACTTTTAATTTTTACATATATGTCAAATTTGGCTATTGGCAGGATTGGTTTTTTTCTTTTTTTTAGCCATGTCCGCTCCCAACTTGGAGCATATGGACTCCTCACAGAGTTTATCTCAACATATGTTTTTCTACGAGAACTGCTTGTTACTCAGTTGCTCAACCTCTCTTTTTCGAAGAGTGTAGGGATGGAAAGGATACGAGGACTGGGACAGGACTAGTGATTAGTTAATTGATGTCACTATGCGTCGGAAAGGTGGGAAGGGATTTTCAGCAACACAAACACTCATGCCTTTGAACAGATTCAGATCGACTGAAAAAATCCGCTCGTACCGGGAATCGAACCCGGACTAAAAGGATTGGTTGGTTGATATTTAATTGAATACACATAAATATGAAAGGTAGAAAAAAACGTGACGAAATTAAACTTTTTTCTTTGGAGTCGGAATCGTATTTTTGCTAAATGTCGGAGTCATGCTTTTGGGAAATGTTGGAGTCTAAATTTTCTGTAACTCTACAGCCCTGCATTAAATCAATTGAATATGTAATCTAATTTAGGATTTCGACAAAGGGTGGATGATGGAATATCGATATCAAATTTGTTTCGTGTTTCCACCGCTAAGTCACTCGAGACAGTTTTGTCGCTAAGTTAGGTCAATTGTCCGGTGCGAACACGGTTACAAAATGAAATGTTGCCGATGAAGAGACTTGAATACGAACCTGCAGGAGGACGCCTATGGGGTGACGCCCGCAAATGGTGTTGCCGCATTTGCTCAGATAATCGGTAAAGGCCTGAGGGTTCATAGTCTCGATGATGTCCATACCCTGAAAAGATACATCGGAAACCTTATCAAGTTAATACTGACATGTAGATTTGAAAAAATAAATCATATCGATGGCTTAAAGAGTAAATTTGCAATCTCTGTTTTTGTCAATTGTTCAGGAGAGGGTAAAACTGGTATTTTCAAACCGATCGGGAAAATTTCAAATGAGACTTTCAAACGATTTATTTGTACCACAGCTGAAAAACAACGAATGAATGACAGGTGACAATAGAAAATGGCGGAGTTGAATAATTAGCAGTGTAGATTTTAGAACGACAATGGAGTTTTTACGGTGCACTCAAATAAGTTTTGGTTATAAAAATTTTACGGGACATGCACATTGCATGATACAACAAGATGGCGTTATTAAATCATTTTCAGCCAAAAGTGGAGTTATCAAAATTACACACTAAGCCATCGATATCTTTTTAATTATTCTCTAGTCTATGAAAATTAATAATGTCTGGTCTGAGTACCAGGGCTGTCGAGTCGTTTACAATTACAACTCTGACTCCAGCATTTACCAAAAGCACAACTCCGACTCTGACATTGACCAAAAACACGACTCCGACTAAAAAAGTTGAATTTTGTCAGGTTTTTATCTACCTATCATATTTATGTTTATTCAATTCAATATCAATCAACCAATCCGGCCAATAGCCAAATTTGACATATTATATCAACTTAAAAAATTTCTGACTCTGACGAAAACCCCACGACAACTCCGACTCCAAAGCCCTGGTTAAATTCAATATCAACCAGCCAACCCGGCAAATAGCCAAATTTTACATGCTATATGCATAAATAAAAATTTTCACAAGTCCGACTCCAGACATAATACCGTGACTCTACGACTCTGACTTTTTGAGTTGATCTTTATTTCAACAGGGTGTAAAATTTTGAAACAAAATGTACTCAACAGGGCTGTGGCTATATGCAAAAATAAAAAGTTCAAACTTTTCAAAATTTCCGACTCCAAGTACGACTCAGGCCAAAGCGCCGCGACGACTCCGACTCCGGCCAAAAAACTCAGACTCCACAGCCCTGCTGAGTACATTTTGTTTCAAAATTTTTGAAGTTGATATAATATGTCAAATTTGGCTATTGGCCGGATTGGTTGGTTGATATTGAATTGAATAAACATAAATATGATAAGTAGAAAAAAAACCTGACGAAATTAAACTTTTTTTAGTCAATGTTGGAGTCGGAGTCGTGTTTTTGGTAAATGCCGGAATCGGAGTCGTAATTTTTTTTACTGACTCCACACCCTGCAAATAGCAGTCCATCCGAACCTGTTTATCGAGGTTCTCGATGCTCTGATGAATGTGACCGCACTGCTTGTCGTAGTGCGTGTGCCGGAACCTGGTGCCCCAGTGGCAGAAGTCACTGGACACCACGAAGAGGTTCTGCGGATCGGCCAGGTACGGCGCGAGCAGCCTCCCGTATCTGAAAGAATCACGTTAAGTATTTGACGAAAAAGGTTTAATCTATAATCGTTTCAATCGGGTTTCGCCCTACGGCATCATCAGGCATGATGCAAATGGACTTGTTTTGAAAATGAACGATGTACAATTTCTGTAAGTGTTTTTGTTGCGAGATCATTAAAATTTAATTTAGAATCACATAATATAGAAATATGCTTACTAATTATAATTACTCAATTGAATTGTCATTTGCTTGGTAGAACTCCATTATAACAAAGTAAAAAAATAAAAAGCAAGTTTTTTTTGTCACATGTCCGCTCCCAACTTATGGGAGTTTATGTCAGCATGTTTTTTTTCTACAAGAACTGCTTGTTAATCATCTCTCTTTGTTACTCAACCCTGTAGATGAGGTGAATCTGGGCCCAGTTCCAATATTAAATTTAGATCGAATCAATTTGAAATTTTGAACATATTCTACGTATTTTTTTTTCTCCCAACATGGAGCATATGGACTGCTCGCGGAGTTTATCTTAACATATGTTTTTCTACGAGAACTGCTCGTTCAGCTCCTTTATTTTTCGAAGAGAGTAGAGATTGAAAGGACGCGAGGACTAGTGGTTAGCTAACTGCTCTCGCATTTTCCGAATCTTAAAGGTGGGGAGGGATTTATAACAACACCCATTGCCTTCAAACAGAGTCGACAAATCGACTGGATTTTTTGGTAAAATTGCAGTATTCAGACACATGGCTAATATTGTTCTGACGCTACTTTTGATGGTAGTTTTGGATTCCTTGCTTCATTTTGGACCTATATAGCTTGGCGCAGATGGATTTCGTAGGATTTTGTGGTCGTGGTGTAGTTTTGAAGTTTGCAGTTTTGTGCGTTTTTCACCAAATTTTCGGTACGCTTGCGGCAAAACTGTGGTTGTGCGGGGCAATAAGAAGGTTAGGTTAGGTTAGGTTAAAAGAAGATAAAAAAAATTCGGTGACCTAACCTAACCTATACCATCCAACAATGCAACCAACTACAACCACACGAAAGTCCCTAGGTGAACTCACCATCAATCACTCGACTCCCCAGACTCGCTGCCGTTGTCCGACGTCCGCTCGACGGTGAAAAACGCACAAAATTGCAAACTTCAAAACTACACCACGACCACAAAATCTAACGAAATCCATCTGCGCCAAGCTATATAGGTCCAAAATGAAGCAAGGAATCCAAAACTACCATCAAAAGTAAGGTCAGAACAATATTAGCTACGTGTCTGTATTCTGAAAATTTACCGATTTTTTTTATCTAATAGTCGAATTGGAGTATGGAAAATCGAGACTGTAAATTTTCGGAATTTTGTACCCAATTGCAGAAATTATTTATGAGAGAAACGGGAGCCGCTCCGTTTGACCGCGGTCTCAACGAAACATTGTAACTCACTTGGCTTCTTTGTCGGGCGTCAGCGAGCCGACCAGGATTGGTATGATCGTGAATCCATTTTTGTACCTGGAACATTTGCAAAGAATAACATTATTTTATAATCTACAGACATTATCACGAGGCAGTTTTCAAAAGTGGTCAAATCCAATTAGAATTTTTTGAATTTTGTACTTTTCCATGAGTTTTGTCAAATCCATTTGTTGAAAAACAGAGAATGTGAGATATTTTCGTTACAAATTTGTATTTACTAGCAATATTTTTAACATATGTTTTAAATTAAGGATTCACGGATAATGTGTAAAAATTCCAACTTTTCCATGTGAATAAAAAAAGGTCTCAAAAGCAGGGCTGTGGAGTCGGTGAAAAAAGTTCGACTCCAACTCCAACATTAACTAGAACCACGACTCCTACTCCGACTCCGACATTGACCAAAAACACGACTCTGACTCCGACTAAAAAAGTTGAATATTGTCACTTTTTTGTACCTAATTTTCCTATTCATGTTTATTCAATGAAATTTCAACCCTACCAATCTGGCCAATAGCCAAATGAAAGTCATATGCGGTTAACTCCATGAGAAATTTTATCAATCAGTTGAAAGCAACTCAACGAAAATTGGCATCATTTATTTCAGAGCTGTGGAGTTTGGGCTTTTTGGCCGGAGTTGGAGTCGTCGCGGCATTGTTAAATGCTGGAGTCGGAGTCGAACTTTTTTTTAATGACTCCACGGCCCTGGTACGAATTGCAAACAGAAGGTTTTTCTACGACAACTGCTAGTTAGCTAAGTTGCTCAACCACTCTTTTTCGAATAGTATTTTTGACCATCTCTGCTCCCAACATGGAACATATGTACTCGTTGCGGAGTTTATCTCAACATATGTTTTTTATAGAAGAACTGCTTGTTACTCAGTTGCTCAACCTCTCGTTATCCAAGAGAGCAGCGATTGAAAGAGAACGACTAGTGGTTAGCTAATCACTCTCGCTGTGCGCTGCTTTTTGGGATCTGAAAGGTAGGAGGGTATTTTTAGCAACACAAACACCCAAATCAATTGAAAAAATCTGCTCGTGCCGAGAAACAAACCCGGTCAGTCCGTAATGGAAACCTACAACGTTGACCACTGCACCAAGATGGACAAACAGCATTGCTGCATCCAATTTTGTTGGTTGATCAATATTTAATTAAAATATAATTATTCATTGTACAATGTGTCGCGGATACATAGCAGAGGCCAGGGTGCACGGTGTTTATGGTCAATGTTGGAGTCGAAGTCGTGGTTTTGGTAAATGCTGGAGTCGGAATCGTCCTTCTTTTTTAACGACTCCACAGCCCTGGATGAATTACATTTGCAAAACTGTAAAAAACCATCCAAACACTTACTCTTCCATCACTTTGGCGATATAAGGCAGATGCATCTCGATGGAGTGCTCATCCTCGTCGGTGCCCATGTCCATCCATGTGAATTCGCCGGTGCCTTCCAGCTCCGTGTAGACTAAAACAACAAAGGCCAGCATTGATATATTAAAATTTTAAAACATCAACGCGAGACAAAAACACAGACATTGCGACACCTTACTTTGAAAAGGTTGTAACTGCTCTTGACACTGTTTTGAGATATGAGCATTTTTTCACAACTCGTATATTTTTACAAACAAACATAATTTTCATCTTTAAGAATAGGCAACTCAAGTATCATGTTTTGTTCTCTGTTTTACAGGTTTAGACAAAATAATACATCCGACACCTTACTTTGAAAAGGTTACTGTTTTTGAATACTCACCCTGTTTGTCAATGTGTAGATCGTACAATGGTGTCTTGTACCTGTCAGCCTGAGATAGAGCGCACCCGGACAACCTGACGTGGTGACTCGGTCCGAGTATGAAGATTCTCTTGCTGGAAACGTAAAATAGGTTTTTTTCAATGGGCTTAACCCTCTCAGTACCCTGGAGCTGATATATCGGCTTTTCTAAATGGTGCATATATTTTTTGTATGTAACAAATTTTTAAGTTAAAATGAGAAGTGTCATAACTACTAAGGGGACCTAACCTTTGACATCCGAGCCATTTACAGATCACAGTTAAATTTATTGTGTTTTTTAATGTTTAAATAAATAAAAAAAACATTTTCGTGTATTTTCTATATTGTACGATTACTTTATCATGTAAAACAAATTGGAAAACATTTCTAATTTTTTTAAATAAGCAAATAATATTTGTTAAATGTTATCTTTTTTTGTCTTTTAGCTTATTTTTTTATGTAATTTTCATCCGTCTGTAATGTTGTTTCTCCACAAAATATAAAATATTTCACCAAAATGTCTTTATTTTTAACACTTTTTTATGGATTTACGAAAACATTAAATAACAGATAATTTTCAGGATATTTTTGGAAAACTTATGAAAAAATATAGGGTATTGACACATTAACATCCGCATAATCTGCGGTGGCGTCTTCTTTCAGTCATGCGTTATCTACCGCATACCACGGTGGCGTCTTTTGGCATACGCAATTTTACTTTAAAACTAAAAAACATTACCTAATATTTACGCTTCGAAATTTCTAAACTAGTTGGTAGGAAAAACATACGGAATATCGAATTATGGTAGAATAAAAAAAAATCTATGTTTTCGACATATGTATGTTAGTAATTTTAAAAATTAAATAATTTTTTTGAAAATATTATCTCTATCTAAAAGTGGGTTGGTGAAGAAAAGGTTGACAACTTCTGTGCAGAACATCTGCAAATTTCGAGGTTTACAATAATACACAATCTTGAGACGGTGGAAATATTTTGATAATTTCATCATACCCTAAAAGTTTGATTTCATTAACTTCTACCTTTATTGCTTTTCACATGTAAAAAAGTTAGCAACCTCTGTCCGAAAACACTGGATTAATAATTTCTAAATTTTTATTTTTATTGAAATCGATTCAGAGATTTAAAAGTTATGCTAAAATTACGAAATCTATTGTCTTAAGTTAATTTTTGCAAAATGCATGCGGTATCAGGCGTAAGTTTTCATTGAAATCGTGCGGCCGGTAAAGTGTTAAAAGGGTTAACAAACTCATCCGCGGCCGCACCCAATCTTTCATGGCGTGAATGTTACGTGGCATACTCACACTACAACAGGACTGACTTGTCTGTAAGCAAACGCTGCACACGCTCCGCAATAAGAGTATCCCGCGTGTCTGAAAATAGAACCAACAGATATAAATTTATTAAAAAAACAAAGGAAAGTTATTTACGTACCGTAAAACAGAGTCAATAGGCACATTTTACCCTTCACGACTATGAATCTTCATACCTACGGCACATAATTCAAATATGATTGGCTAGAAACTTGTTTCTATGGTCCTACTACACATTCATGACAATATTTTTCAAATATTCACTATCATTATTAAGACATAGTCAATTTTGTTCGACGTCTCTATTCACATTGAATCAAGATGAATAGAGATGAGAGAGGGTAAATCGAGACTTGGCAGGTGAATAGAGACAAAAATGCAGATTGTAATGATCGGAATATATGAATCTCTATTCATTCTGTTTTACGGTACTTATAAACCAAAAAAAACATGATTGATTTTAATTTTCTTTCAATAGAAGAGAAGTTTATAAGGCGCCAAAAAGTAAGAATGCACAGGCATCGAACTGAAGCACGTATGTTTCAATTTTGACAAATCATTTAGTTGGTTTAGTTTTGTCATTCGAGAGATAGTATTATGGTCATTGTAAAGAATTATATATAAATAGTAAAAAATACATTGGATACTTAGTAAAGTTGTGCTTAAGTTCAATCCTTGTTTTTGTCTCTATTCACGCCGTTTTACCGGTACATCAAAAGAATAATTTGGGTTAATTATTTTTTGAATTTGTTATCATAGAAATGTGATGGTATTAAAACCCAATCCTTACAGAGTGCACAAATTTGTGCATTTGTCAATTGGTCATCAGATGGGAAATAACATGCTGATTATATATCGATACCTTACTTTGAAAAGGTTCTAATTGACGTGTTAGCCTATAATGACCTTTTGGTCGGAAATGCTTATATTTACCGCAATCTATCATATATATGTATTTCAGAATTATCTATGATTGAATTCCGGAGTTCCACTGCATCTGCTCTTTTTTAATAAATTTTCTTGACCAAGTTCTAAGATTGTCACCATCCATTATTTCCATCATTAGATCTTTAAGATCATTATTTCTCAGCAAGAGTTGTGAAAAAATATGCTTAAAATAAATAATTTGAAACATTTTTAATTGCTCATTGTTACAAGTGAATTTTAATCAATCGAAACTTCAAACGGTCATATCTCAAAACAGTGTCAAGAGCAGTTAGAACCTTTTCAAAGTAAGGTGTCAGATGTAATTAAAATGCCCCATTAACAAAGTATATATATATATTACTAATTGGGTGGAACCATCCAAAATGGTCACTAAAATCACTTTTAAGGTGTTCACTGTCAATACTTGGAATGACATAATAATAAAAATAATAAAACATTTTTAGTACTTATTCCACATAAAATGTATTGGATCAGGACTGGTATGTTAATGATAATTCATACTTAATTGTTTTTTGATGCAATAACTTGCATTGCTAAGAGGTCTTCAACATTTGAATTATGGTCTATTTTTCTTGTATTTTGCTTCAATTTATTCGCTTAGTTGTAAGACTAATTGTTTGTCATACCTTGTATTTATTAGTTTTCTTTGTATAAATATCACTGTTTCTCTATTTCTTATCAGTTGACAATGGTCGCTATGAGCGAAACCGGTCCTGATCCAATATATTTTTGTGGAATAAGTAACTAAAAATGTTTAATTATTTTTATTGTAATAGTAATTTTTATTCAGCATTAGCAGTACATGTATTTGCTTTTGGTTCATGATAGAATTTAGAAGAACCCAGCACTGTGAAACCCCAACAGCTTCAAGTCCCATCACAAACACTTACGGTGCTATGATGGCCCTGGCCGGTCCGTGAGTCAAGTCCGCCTTAGAGAGCCACGCGTCCAATTGACGGGAGAGCTCGGCACCTGGTGGTGAAAAAAACAGTTATTTTGTGTCGACTCTGTCTTTCTTGATGGAATAAATTATATTTTCTTGAGTCTTATTTTTAGACACAAAATTGTTACGATAATTTCGAATAAATATATCAGGGCTGTGGAGTCGGAAATTTTGAAAAGTTTAAACCTTTTATTTTTGCATATAATATGTCAAATATGGGTATTGGCCAATTTGGTTGGTGGATATTTAATTGAATACACATTAATAGGAAAATTAGAATAAAAAGATGACGAAATTAGTTTTTGGTAAATGTTGGAGTCGGAGTCGAACTTTTTTTAACGACTCCACGTTACAATTTCTACTCTTATTTGAATTTTGTACTTTTCTTGCTAACGGCCCGGGTTTCGACTTTCGGCATCCTTCGTCATTTCAAGTGCAAGGATGTACTTGAACTGACTCTCGAACGAACTCTCAGTTCAAGTACATCCGTGCACTTGAAATGCCCGAAGATGCCAAAAGGCAAAACCCAGATTGTTAGCGACCAAACTCATGGAAAAGAACAAAATTCAAACTTGATATTGAAATTCCATCAAGCACCCTCAGTCGAAATTCTTAATTTCTCCTGTCTTCGAATGAGAAACAGGTCAAATATATGATGATATCATTTTAGATGTAGAATTTTTAGATACCTGTGAAGGTAAATTTTCCTTCTCAACTGATTCAGTGCTGTGTTTATTATTATTTTTTACCATGGCCACTCCCAACTTCGAGCATACACTCCACAGCCCTGTGGAAAAAATAATGAACAGCAAAAAAAAAACAAGAATTATTTATAAAAAACTTTTTATTTTAACATTATATAACATTAGTATTACACAACAGAATATATAACATGGAGATCATCTTATTTATAAAACATAGACCTGAATTCTGATTGGCTGTAAGTATTTTCTCAAACCCTGTTATGACAGATATCTTTTGAAACAAAAAAATCTAATTATAATTTAGTCACATCGATTTTGCCTTAGAAAAATACACAACTACCGAGCATCAGATAGAAATATGCGAACCTACTTTGCAATAAGACGGCAACAGTTTTTGAAGAATATAATTTGACTAATGTCAAGCAAACTTGTCAAAGAAAAACGGTAGGAACTTGGGTCATCGTTTACCGTATGAATTCAGTGAAAATATACTGAAAATGTGGCAGCCGAAAAAATTTGCAGCAGATGTTGTCAAATCTCGACCGACGCAAAGTTGATTTTGAAGATACCTATTTCGGGAATCCAGGAAACCCAAACACAAGCGACTCTATAATCCCAACAAAATATGCCATATTATTGTGTAAAATATTATTGCAAGCATTGGATAGAGACATCATATATGATAAAATCTAATCAACTGCAACATATTGTCAACTGTAAATCAAAATGGATGTTAACAGTGAACAAAGTGATATTCTTCAAGGTATGAAGGCTCTAACTGAGCGAGTTGAAGCAATTCAAAGCATCATGAAAGCTGGCAACTGCCATAAGCCTACAAATGGGCCATCTCAGCCACGCCTACTGATAGAGGGTCACTCGTTCAGTGACCTTACCTCACGCCAGCTCACCTGCTTGTAAACCAAAGAGACGGCAAGAGTCTTTTAGACCAGTTGCGAGTATTATGGTCACCGATGATAAGTCGGCAGAATTTAAGCCCAGTCAATGCATTCCCAAATGCAGAGGTTAAGGGAGGCCATTTTCATCAATTCCCAAGCCAACTGAAGTAAAATTGGCAGCAATGGCCTGAAATTCAAGTTTGAATCGGATATTGAAGTTTGGCAGTGGGCGATATGGCTTTGGAGACACCATATATGGAGATCCAATCATAAAATGGAAAGAAACAGTATTTTGAATCAAAGCCTCATTCAAAATACTACCTCAACGTGTGAAGGGGAAAGATTTGATGAACATTTAAGTGATTTTATTGAGGTCGGCGGCGGGAAAAACGTCGAGACACTCCTCGATACCGGTGAACGCCCTGTCGCACTCGTCCAGAATGTCCGAGGCCTCCACAGACAGTCCCATCGTGGCGTACGCCTCCGAGATTTCGTGAAAGCATAAACTCAACTTTTCCAACGCAAAAAACCAACATTATGATCAATTACCCGAAATCCAATCATAAAATGGAAAGGAACACGGAAAGATCCAACAGACGCATTCAAGTCACTAGGGATGATCATAGACAAACACTTAAACTGGGCCAAACACGTTGACAATGTTTGTAAGAAAGCCACACAAATCGGATGACGTTTTAAACAAACCAATAATGCAAAAGGCGATAATTCATATCCACCATGCATATACTTTTTACTAATTAGTCCTGCCTGCCTCTTTTATCAAGCTGATGGATCCCGACGCCGCGGAAGGCCTCTGATGACCATCCATAGGATGTACTCAGGGGAGCTACGGGACACCGGGATGACCTGGGAAGTTGCGAGGAAGTTGGCGGGAGATAGAGAATCTTGGAGGCATCGTTTGGCGGCCATATGCTCCGAATAGGGAGCGGATATGGAGAAAAGAAAAAAAAATGCCAACAGACGCATTCAAGTCACTAGGAATGATCATAGACAAACACTTAAGCTGGACCAAACACGTTGACAATGTTTGTAAGAAAGCCACATAACTCGGATAACGTTTTAAACACACCAATAATGCAAAAGACGATAATTCATATCCTCCATGCATTTACTTTTTACTAATGAGAAAAAATATCAAAACGTACTCAAAAATGTTTGAAATACGGTATTCTGCAAATACTACAGAATACAAAGCAAGAAATTGAATAAACGAAGAATACCGTTCATCGTACAGTGGAAAGCAAAGAAATTTGTCCACACAATCATGGGTACAAAAAAATCAATGTCAATGGGAGATTGTACCTTAGCCGAGAGATATCTGAAGCTAACTTTACTCCCATGACGATGAATTGACATGCCGGATTGCATCTAATGACCTTCACACGCTGACAAATCCTGAACCTAAATCAGCGGCTCAGCCTTTGCAAATGAATATTCCAAAATCGACACCTCAGACCAAATTGAGAGTAGGGACTGAATGGCAACCTCAATCATATTTAATGGCTTTATTACCCATTTTCCCACGACAGTATTAAAACAGAGTTTAAGAAAGCATTCTTGCGCTCTTTTAAATGCAAACGATATAGTAGCTACCGCCACCAAGAGCAGCAACAACACAAACTTACGAAACAAACGCAAAGGGCTGGATAAGACTGGCAAATGAGACACTACAAAGCTACGAGCTCGCACACATGTTACAACAGGCCACGGTCCCATGAGATCATACCTAAAAAGATTCTACATTAGACAAGACGACTATTGCCAGTGCGATGGCATCAGCACGCAAACAGTAGATCATGTGGAAAAAGTACAAAAAATGTATTATTATTTTTATTATAATGCCTTTCCAAAAAGTATTGACAGTGAACACCTTCATAAATCGTTAGATTATCAGTATTAGACCATGTCATCGAACTCTGTCAAATCCTCAAAAAATTAAGATGGGAGCAAATATCCTCGTTCAAAGCACATGTTACAGCCCAAAGTTATCGAAAGCCCTGAGAACTAACTCGGGCGATCTTATCATCACCTCAATCAATGAGTTAAGACCAAAAGGATTGTTATAACGCGAATAAATTCACATTAAAGTTAATAAAATCATGTTATTTACGCCCTTGAATCATGTTTTCCGACATGTGGCAGTTTATTTTAGTGGCCAGTGTTCGGCGCACCATGCGGTGACTCATCCTCGCCTTTTCAAATCTTCCCTCCTTAGCCTAATTTTGCCGGTTTTAAAACGAAATTTGCCAGTTATTTGCAATCTAAACTCTAATTCTAATTTGATCTAAAGACGACAGTCGAGTTGCTTTTGCTCCTCAGAGAGCAGGAGAATCGCAATGTAATCGTTTTGCTCCTACGCTCTAATGTAAATTCTCAACTTTGTAATTTGTGTTTCAGTAATTGACATTCTTCGAGTTGAATAAACTAGCCGACTCTATGATAGAGTAACGGCCCATATAATACCGAACGAAATCTTTCCTTCAAGAGATACCTGTCTTCCCATCCTGACCCCAAGTTCCTTGGACGGATGCCGTCTGTCTCTGACATAATGAGACGACAACCCTCACGAATGTATAGAATAATTGTAAATATATAAAAAATACAGCTCTTTTATTTACTAGGGCTGCAGAATTTTCTGAACATAAGAAATGTGAAATATTAATTTACAAACAAAGAATACAGCCAACTGTACGGAGACTATTGGAATACAGCCAACCCTGCTATAGCGGACACTTCTATAGAGCTTTTTGCTATAGCGCATGCTGCGGTTTTTCGTACAAGGCACGTGTCGCTTGCTTACAAACTAAACACTTATAATTTTATTTAATATATAAAAATTGAAAAAATGTTTGATTTGCTTCAAATTGTAAAATGCAATTGCATAAATCAAACCCAAAATTTTGTATGGCTGCCTATGTTTATGTGGCGTTTATTTGTTGTAGCGTACTCCCTATCCTCCTGCTATTGCAGGGCCGACAGTATTTTGAATCAAACCCTAATTTTAAATAATACATACCACAACGTGTGGAAGAGAAAGTTTTGATGAACATTTAAGTGATTTTGTTGAGGTCGGTGGCCATGTTGTCGGACACGCCCTCCAAGAGGTTGGCGCCGGCGGCGGGCAAAACGTCAAGACACTCCTCGAGAGCCTTCTCGATGTCAGTGACAGCCCTGTCGCACTCGTCCAGCCCGTCCGAGGCCTCCACAGACAGTCCCATCGTGGCGTACGCCTCCGAGATTTCATCGAGGGCCTCCGAAGTCTGCCGCACTGCCGAGTCCAGCTCACCCGACTCGAATCCCATGTGCACTCGTTTGCATTCAAGCCGATCGCAGTACATGTCCGCTTTGAGGGACAGATCGTTTAAAATGGTCGGCATCTGAGCGTCTTCCAAGCCAACGTGGAAATCCTTCATGGAGGCTTTGTGTTGGTTTATTACTCTGAAAGAAAACAATTCAGAAAATCAACATTACAGACAAAAGAAAAGAGATTCTACACTATTTCAACAGTGGGTAACCTAACCACTAGTCCTGTCTATCCAACTTACCTTACTCTCTCCAAATGGGGCAAGTTTAGTGACTGAACAACAAGCAGTTCTCCTAAAGTGATTTTGATAATATCCTAGACCGACTGTCGTATCTCGGACGCATGAACATACGGACCAATTAAAACCCGCCTATTAAACTTAACCTAACCTGACCTGACCTAACCTAAACAATATTTATAACTCGATTTCATACTTATTGCGAAGTATTCTTTAGAATCTTCTTTAAAATAAATTGAAAAATTAAAGACGAAACATTTCAAAAAAAATTGTAAGCCTTACATTCATTTCATTTAATGTGCTTATTTTTCTTTATATAAATCTTTATAAAAATTTACCCAAAGTTTAACATTGAAAACTGTTTTGCCATTTATCTCGATTCGTTATATTTGTAGTAGCTAAAATTACTACCGCATTTGTTTCGCAACAATTTTTCGAAATTGGAACAATAATTTTACAATGGCAATGGTTGCATTTGTTTTCGGAAAATTAATATGGTGGGTATAATTTATTGGTTTAATTGAAATAATTAATATGAAAGAAATTCGCTTACCTCTGTTGCTCGCTCAAGAACGATATTTCCTTCAGCCTGGAGTTTGTTTTATCGAGTATAACTTTGTTTATTTCGAAACGTTTCGCTAGCTCGGCCATCTTGATGTCGATTTCAGTTTTTTCCGATTCGATTTTCTCGTCGACCAGAGCGTCTAGGAACAGCGTCTGCAGGTAATCATTGAACGCCAATTTCTTCTCCAGGTCTTCGTAATCTTCAGAAAAACTGCCTTCGTGTATTAGACCGGCGCAGGTTGTGTTCAAGCGGGACGAGTCCGTTATCTTGACGCCGACTTTCTGGAGCAGTTTCTTGTGTTGCAAACGGCTGATTTCAGATTTATCGCAGGTTAACGTCGTCGAATTTAGATTGGCAGCGCCTTTCTTGATAGTTTTTCTGAGCGGCGGGGGGAAGAACATATTCTTGCGGGGGTTGGACATTTTGTTTTAGAAAATACGGTGTGTTCGAAGAACAATCATGGAACAATCAGGGAACAATCTAAACAAAAGTCAGCCGGCGGAAACCAAGATTTGAATAAGTTCGATAGCGACCATAAACAATAATATACTGCCATAGACACACATTCAATGTTTCGGTATAAGTATAATAATAAAAATGTATAAATTATTTAAGTGATCTAAATATTATTTTTATAGAATTATAAATACTTTATACATGTTTTATAAATTTAGTTTTTTTAAATAAATTTTATACACGGCAATATGACGCAACTAAAAAAACTGAGTCCATCGTCAAAATGGCAACCGTATTCATAAATACAATGACGGATGTTGATATGAAATGAAATAAATATTCTTTGACAGATAAGTTGACAAGCGATATCAAGAAATTTTACCAATAATATCCAATGTAATACCACATGATTCAGTAAATATTATGACTGTACCTTACAATGCTAATGAGAATAATATCATTCGACAAATAAGGTCAAAGGCCCCGATGAGTAAAATAATTTTCGACGACCATCTCCTTTTACCGTTTACCCGAATTAAACGCGGAAAAAATAAGCGCCGATGAATTAATGTTGTCATCTTTTACGGAGACGAACTGATTTTAAGATCAGTTGATAGATATAAAAAAACATTTTTAGAAAAATGAACCGAATATTTGCGATACATTGAAACAGCTGATGGTTGTTGCCACTTACCGTTCTCGTTGTACCAGCTCCCAGCGTGCGAAGCCCGTCTCGATGGCATCTCAAATAGTAAATCTAACACTGTATTTATTTAAACAAATCGAAAATTATACCTTGAAGGTATTATTTATGAGTTTTCACGGCTTTGTAAAACTACACTGACAACAAAGAGATGACACTTGTGCATTCACCGTGAAGTGTTTATCTATGCCGTGAAGTCAACTTGACACAATGTTCATAGATAATATTTTCCAACAAAACCAAACTGCTGGCGCTGTCTGCAGTCCAGAATTAGAACCAATGTAATATAAATGTATGTCGTGAAAAAAAAGTCACCCATGAAAATAGGTTTCAATTACTTTATTAACCTTTCTAAACTAACGACACACCGGTATGTCGAATAAGAGAATAAAAGCTCTGACAGCTAAGAACTAACCGGTGGGCATCAAAAATTTATATTTCTCAAATTATCAGATCGAATATGTATCCGACATCTCTTAAGGGTCACAAAATGAATATAAACTTTTCGTATTAATAGTTGTTAACAAAAAGTGAATAGAGGTAATAAGGGCTGTCAAAACTTTTGATAAAATATTCACAATATTACCGTAAATATTATTTGGCATGTATACATATATGTTACAAACAAATTGAATAAATACAAATTAGTCATAAAATCATAATAAAAATTCAACAAAAAATCATTTTATGATAGCCAATCGGAGTGCAAAATTTACACATTATAAACTGTGTGTGACAACCCTTATCGAGGATTCGTAAACGCGCTCTAAAAGCCATGTGGTATGGTAATTAACATGGGATTTTTGAAAAAGTCGGAGCGTACAGTGCAAAAAGTGGGGAATTCTTATAGCTGGTAACAGGTTAAATACCCAAG
Organism: Himalopsyche kuldschensis; assembly: GCA_028554975.1. Classification (NCBI taxonomy): domain Eukaryota; kingdom Metazoa; phylum Arthropoda; class Insecta; order Trichoptera; family Rhyacophilidae; genus Himalopsyche; species Himalopsyche kuldschensis. Next base: position 308,432 of record JAHFWI010000113.1, read on the forward strand.
GCTGTATCCAAGGATAAAGAGAAGAATATTTTTTTTTCAATTTCAATTTTAATTGAAAAATTAAAATAATTGCGTATACAAAGTTACCACCGAATCCACCGAAAGTAATAATATCACTATAGTGCCAGGTCCATCGTCTCTTTTTATATAGGTTGATATAATATTTTCAATCCTTACTTTTATTCAGAAAATATGGTGGACATGAAGACTAAATGAAGGAAAAAAGGATATTTTTTTTTAACCATGTCCGCTCCCAACTTGGAGCATATGGACTCCTCACGGAAATTATAGATTGTCCATACCGTAACTTTAAATAACATCCTAAGAACCACATCAATACAGATGCGCGTAAAATACCTCTTAATAATGATTTTAATGAGTTTGTCAGTTGTTAACACCTGCTTATCCATACGGCTCTCGTAAGATGTTAAGCAACTAAAAAGTTAAATATTTCACTCAATATAGTCAGTAAGTATTTATAACTTAAGGTATTCACAGAAAAAATAGTTCTTCATTCAAAAACAAAATCAAAAATATAATGTTTTTTACGCAAAATCGTTAATTTTCTCTAATGCCAATTGATTTTGCAGACTTTAAATCTAAGGATGCGATAGATATATGCACAAATAAATGTGTTAGAAAGATACACATGAGAAATACCTTAGAGAGAGACATACCGAAAATCATCCTAAGTTGAATAGAGAGCGCAAATATTTATAACTTTACAGTAAATTTAAAAGGTACCAAAGGAGGCTGTCTTCATCCTTGAGTTATTTTTTATAATGTGGCATTTGCCTTGGCAGAAATACAACAGGGCCGAAAGTTGAGCCTTTACTGTTTTGAGTTTGTTTGTGTAATATGTTCAAGTCATTATTTAATCTTTTTATGCCAGAAATGTAATAAATAGATTTTTCATTCAAATTTGCATGTTTTGAGATTGCACGTATACTTCGTACGCACGTGTACTATATTATCTTTTCCCAGATTGTAAAATCAACTCAAAGCATAGGATAATAAAATAGTGGATAACCTTTCAGAGAATTATCAAAGAATGGCAATAAAATTTAAAAGCTTTGTGAAAAAGAAGCCGCTAAAAATTATATTTATCATAAAGATATGACATTTATAATGAGTACATACTTTTAACCATTTCTTTAATATTTTACGGGTAGCAAATTTAATCTGTAAATGCAAAAATTGTTTACTATGAATATTTCGTCACAAGCTAAAATAAATTTTATCATTCTTTCAAAAATCATTTTTTGTAAACTTGAGCACTAAAACACAATCACTTTTGTTTTATTCGATACTAAGTATTGTGATATTTAAAATTACTTTTTCTAAAATTATATTTAAAATCGTAATCAATATACTAATTTTGTAAGATTGGAAAGAGAGATATGTAGCTCCTCAATTGAATTTCTTAGTTAAATTGTATTTTGTTTAAAAATGATAATATTTTATGTTTCTACATCTGATGTATTTAAATAAAATGAAATATCAAATACTGGCAAACAATGATTAAAAATATTTTCCACTTATTTTTATTTGTAATTGTATTAAAAATACGATTTCATCAAAGCTGTTAAAATTTTAACAAAATATTTAGTAAATGCGAGATTGTATCCATTCGAAAACACTATTCTCTTGCCATATATATTATATTATCAATCAAAAACATTATTGGTAAGAAAACGTTTCTTTTTTATGAATAGCAATAAATAGAGCGACAGCCGAAATAATACAAATAAATTATTATGGACTTTTCAAACAGCTGTATAGTTCTGGGAATATTAGCTCTCGACACATTTCCGTTGGTCAAAAAATAATAATAATGGCCTAGGTTGCCATATGCGTTAGGGCGTCAACGGCGGATGTCGTCAATGCAGACAGTCTGAGACATTGCAATTTAGATGCTGGATTCAAATATCAAGCACATAATGATCGCAATTCATTCCAGATGATTTTCTGCGCTTAATCCGTCATTTTAAAATAAATTAAAGGATAAAATGATAGCAAGGATATATTTATGAGTAAATACACATTTAAAAAAATACTTTTTGCTTAAAATAGGGACCTTTTATGACGATTGCTTGCCGGCGCTCGTGAAAGCGCCCCATGGTGGAATACGACAGATTATTTGCATGGCTGGAGAGGGGTTAACAACATATTTTTGTTAAGTTGCAAACAAAATATGGACAATCCTATACTCATAAAACCTATACTCAAAAATCCTCAACATATATTTTTCTACGAGAACAGCTTGTTACTCAGTTGCTCAATATCTCTTTTTTCGAAGAGAGTAGGGATGGAAAGGATACGAGGACTAGTGATTAGCTAATCGCTGTCACCATGCGTCGCTCTTTTTGGAATCGGAATCTTTTTGGACACCCATGCCTTTGAACAGATTTATCGACTGAAAAAATCCGCTCGTACCGGGAATCTAGCCCGGGCGATCCGGCATGCGAGCCGACGCCTTTGACACTGCGCCAAGGAAAGAATATATATATATATACGAAATGTTTTATTTATTGTTTAAATTTTCATAATACATTTTCATTGAATACTAAAAACAACCTTTTATTGACCATAAATAGATACAGCATCACACTAGAATATACAAAAATGGAAAAATGATAGTCAATATCTCTAATTTAAATTACATACTATTGATCACCCGTATTCAAAAATAAAACGTTCCAAATTTGAACTGTTTGAATTTAGTGCATTTCCTAGACGACCCAAGTTTCGTCTTTGGCATCTTCGGACATTTAAAGTGCCGAATCATTAAGTGACAAAACCAGGGCTTTGGATTCGGAGTCGTCGCGGCGATTTGGCCGGAGTCGCACTCGGAGTCGGAAATTTTGAAAGTTTGAACTTTTTATTTTTGCATTTTATATGTCACATTTGGTTTTTGGTCACATTGATAGGGTTGATATTTAATTGAATACACATAAATAGGAAAATTAGGGAAAAAGTGACAATATTGAACTTTTTTTGGTCGGAGTCGGAGTTGTGTTTTTGGTAAATGTTGGAGTCGGAGTCGGACTTTTTTCCAACAACTCTACAGCCCTGGAAAAAACTCTTGAATTTGTGCAAAATTCGAGCAATTCAAACTTGACACTGAAACTGCGTCAAGCAGCTTCAGTTAAAATCCTAAATTAAAACATTTAAAATCACAAAGAGTGTCTTGGGTGCTCGATCTGATCGAAAAAATCAGCAAAATTAAAACCGACCCAGTCGGAAAAAAACATTTTATTTCAATTGGCAACATTTTGTGTTTATAAAACTATATTAAAATTAACAGATACATAGATTAAAACTTTGATGTAACAGATCTTGAAACATTGAATGAATTCGCAATCGGATTTAACCTTTAACTCACCGGTGAGTCACAATGATTTTTCGTTGAAAATAATCTTTTTTAATACATAAACTTATTATATGTTTTTAATACATGAACACGAAATCGAATAAGCCCATAAATCATCCCGCAGCACAGAATGTATTGTACACACATGTGCCAGGACACACGAAAACATCTTCAAGCTATAAATTATGTAAGTTAAATCACTTTTTATGCAATTTCTATTTTCTCTAAAATCGCGTACAGTTGTAGATCAAATACTTGGACTTCGGCGGTTAAAGGGTTAAAAGAGTGAGTAAATCTATACTGAATGTAATTCAAAATAATCTTGCTTTATTACTAAATTGCGAAAGTAAGTCCGAAGATGCCTCTGAAAGAGACGAAACACATGTCACAATTATTTAACACAATACGTAGAATAATCGAAGTTAATATGAAATATCTTTGATTACTCCACATACTGTGATACGTGTTTCGCCTCTTTCAGAGGCATCTTCGGACTGACTTTCGCAAACTTTCGCAAAGTTTGCTAAAGTAACCGAAGTTATTTTATATTGAATTCAATTCATTCTACTGTTTGAACCAAAAGTACGTCCATACTCCCTCAAAGGTTAATTAAAATCCAAATTCCTCAAGACTCCATTATAACATGGTGAAAAAGTAACAATGTATTTCAGTCATATAGAGATTATATTATGTATGGCCGACAGCAATTTCGGCTTACGCCATCGTCAGAACTACATTTTTTTTCGATGCCAATTATGGCAGCCACACGTTGCCTCCAGGATTCTCTAACTCCTCGCTTTCTCCCAAGCCATCCCAGCGTCCTGTAGCTCCGCTAAACACATCCTACAGATGGTCATCAATAGTCTTCTGGGACGACGGAATCCACCAGGTTGATGGAAGAGGCAGGTTTCAGACTCCTCTGGGGCATCTGCAGCACATGTCCAAGCCAGGCTGGTTTGTCAGCTCTCTTACCTCCGTGTTCGCACATTTAGTTATCTATATATACAGTTGTAGACAGGGTATACAATACATCTTCTTTACTGTTCTAACATCCTAATTTTATATGGTAATAATAAATAATTAAATGTGACACATTGATTTTAAGTATTTCTCAAAGCTAATCTGGGTTTTTATTGAGTGGGAATAAACGTTAATTAATATTGTATCGAATTGATTTATTTAAAATTGCATTTACCTAGTTCACACAGTTAACATAGTTCTGACGATGGCGAAAGCCGAAATAGCTATCAACCATGTATAATATAATCTCTGCAGGACTAAAATAAATTGCTATTTTTTCACAGTGTTAAAATTCATTATTAAATGGATATTAATTGATCTGTGATATCAAGGTTTCACTATTGCATTTATATACATATGTTACAGTGAAACTGTATTCTCAGTGGAAATGTATCAAGTAATATATTTGTATGACAACATGATTTCACTGGTCACGATCATTGAAATTATTGGCCCAAGTCGATGATTTGCCGGTCTAAAATTTTGGTTTGCTTCAGTGAAACAAAATCAGCAAATGTTCCCTATCATAAAAAGAGAACCAAAGAAAAGCACAGACAAACATAGAGCTGAAGATAGGGCGGTTAAATTTAATTTCAATGACAGCTTGGAGAAGAATACATTTTCACTGAGAATACAGTTTCACTGTAACATATACAAAAATAAGTAATTGTGATTTTGGCAAGGTTTGTTTTTGTTTAAAACTATTTTCAAAAATTAACAAATATTCAACTAATCAACTAAATATACAAATATGTATTCACTTTTAAGGTGTTCACTGTCAATACTTGGTGGAAAAGCATTATAATAAAAATGTGTTATTATTTTTTTTTTTTTAATACAAATATTCAACTAAATGTACAAATATTCAAAAAATAAATTTACACGGATATTTTATTTATTCAATTCGCAAATGCACATTGATATTTTCTAACCTAAATTCATTTTTATCACCTACGGAGGCGTTGGTTGATAAATCTAAAGCTGGAAGGCATTAAATTGAAAGAAAAATTACACAATGCTCGCTCGTTGAACGAAACTGGTCCTGATACTTTGCATTAAATCTAAATTAAAAAAAATTATATTAAAATCTTACACCTAGATATTAAAATTGTAATGATAACCGGTTCGCTTCTTGGATGGAATAAATAATATTCTAATGTCCGATGTCGTTTCTTTAACTTTGGACATGTTTAAACAACGGTAATAGACTAAACATTTCAATACCGTTCCATTGTAATACAATATTAAAAATTTGCAGCTGCACAATGAATCAAATTATGGCAATAAAGGTTTTCTTTTAGACCCGAGTCCTAACCGGTTTGTTAAAATAAATTATTATGATAAGATATTGATAGCACCCGAGTTGGGCTAAGGTAAAAATAAAACCACTACCTGGGTTGTTTATAATTCGTGGGTGTAGGGACATACGGGCGAAACTACAAAAATGTCTGTTTTGAGTTAAATATGGCATTGTCATGCTCAAATGCAGTTCTATAAGATATAAAAATATGTAACTTGTACAAAGAGCTGTTAACCAGATATTGCTCGGCTTTCCTGCAAATCCGTAAGAACAAAGTTTGGTAAATTATGGATATATGGTCACAGGACAGAGTCCCAATCCTCTCGAGCTAAGCTCAAAAAATTTATACATACTGGCTTATAATTTTATGTTTTGACTTTACTCTTTGAGTTCTTGTGGATTGTTATAAAATGTGGAATCAAAATCTGAAGAATATTACTGATTATTGTATGAGTTCTCAAAGAAGAATTTGTTTTTTAATATTAGCCTATAATAAAATTATTCTTTTCATTTTTAACAAATATTATAAACTCATGTGACTGTCTCTATCTGTATAATATTATTATTTGTGTAGTTTGCGGTTGCATTTTTGCTCCTGTAAATTAAAACAACCCGATTTCATACTCATTGCGAAGTATTCTTAAGGATCTTCTTTATAATAAATTTAAAAATTAAAGACGAAACATTTCAAAAAAATCGTAAGCCTTACATTCATTTCATCTAATGTGCTTATTTTTCATAAATCTTTACAAAAATTTAAATGTGGAAAAATTGTGATGTGATCTTTCCTCGAATACGTATACTATCCGGATATTTTCCCAAATATCCGCGAATATTGAATAGTTTAAAAAGGGCCGAATATATCCGGATATCGAATATTCGGATATCCGAGCTGGAATTCCTAGATAGGGGTCATCGAGATACATTGGGACTGGTTGTTACTGCGGATCCCACCGGAGGGATTCCTGAACCAAAACGGTGCAAAGCTAGCAAGACAGAATAAATTAGAATACGTTCAATTTTTATATTTATCACTGGGGTTTAAAATAGTTGATAGAAACCGGAGAAAAAAATACTTCTTTATTATTCTATACTACATCTTTAGACCGTACGGTCACAAATCCAGATGGATGTAAATATCAAATTTGAATTTTGTGCTTTTCCATGAGACTTGTCGCCAACGATCCGGGTTTCGCCTTTCGGCGTCTTCAGGCATTTCAAGTGCACGAATGCGTGCTGATACTGATCCGTGCTATGTACAACTGATGTTGGTAAATTTATTTATTTATCATTGATTAATAATTCCATCACTTGAAATCAATCAACTCAGTAATAATAGGTCGGATAAAACCCAACATTTATTTAAAATATTCCTATGTTATTATCTGGTCATTAGTATTTGCGATACTACATTCAAAAATCCCGATAATTATAACAAACCCACTTAATGCCTCGAAACTTGTTAAGATCAAATTTTAATTGTAATTGAACTAACTTTTATTTTTGTATATAAACGATACAAACTGTTAACTGCGTGTCAGTTCAAGTACGTCCGTGCATTTGAAATGCCTGAAGATGCCGATAGGCGAAACCCGGTTCGTTAGCGACAAACCTCATGGAAAAGTACAAAATTCAAAAATTTCAAATTTGACATTGAAATTCTATCGAGCGCGCTCAGTCGAAATCCTAAGAACAATGGTCTAAGAATTAAAAACTGACGTTATTTGCGCGCCCACGCAAACGTTTACCTAATACACAGTGTATTGTCCAAATATACTCCACTGTATTTTTCGGATTTTTTCGGAAATTTTCCTTAAATGTTTTTACGATGCACTCAAATAAGTTTTGGTTATAAAAAAATTACGGGACATGCACATTCCATGATACAACAAGATGGCATTATTAGGTCATATTCAGCCAAAAGTGGAGTTAGCAGAATTACTCTTTAAGCCATCAATATATAGCCTTCAAAAATATTTAGCGAATGGCATTCACAACTCAATTTCAGTAATTCTGCGACTTACTGCCTTCTTCTTTGGGAACGGCAGAGTGATAGTCAACAGACAGCATATTTTCCGATGACGAAGAATGAGGAAACTGACGCGGCGGTCAGTTCAACCCGTTCTCCTCATCGTTTCGCCTGTATCATTTGTTCCCCTTCCGGGGGCCCGCGAGGTGCCTGAGGGCGCACTTCGCCGCCGTGCACTTGGCGATGCGGTAATTGCGGCCGACGCCCTTGAACGCGCCGGCACCCAGCACCTCCACCGTCACCCTGACGCGCCTGCCGTCAGCCAGTTTCTCCGGTTTTCTGAAACAGTCAAGCCAAATTATTATTTGTTTACCGCGTTTGCTAATAGTGCGTGGAGCGTTTTACTACAAGAGAGACGTCTGCACAGACTCAGGTAATCCTGCCGGGTCGGGTAACGAAGGTTTGTATTCGAGCACGGGGCCTGGGTAGACAAAAAATAAAACATAAATCCAATTATTCCGGATTTATACGCCATTATTGTATATTTAAATTGCATACATATCAAATTTGAATTTTGTACTTTTCCATGAGTTTTGTCGCTTACGACCCAGGTCTCGCCTTTCGGCATCTTCGGGCATTTCAAGTGCACAGATGTACTTGAACTGACGCGTAGTAAACAGTCTGTATCGTTTATATACGAAAATTGAATGTAAGCAAGTTTCAATGAATTACGTGGGTCTGTTATAATTATAGGGATTTTTGAAAATGCTAATGACCAGATAATAATATAGGAATATCTAAAATAAATCTAGGATTTAAGTACAAAATTCAATCAATTCAAATTTGATATTGAAATTTCATCAAGCAACCTCAGTCGAAATCCTTAATTACATACATATTTTAAATGTTGATTAAAATTTTATTGAAAAGTTGAAACACTGTCGGGCTCAAGTCGGGCCAGGGTAGAGTTTTTAAATTTCGGCCCATGCAGACCTCTACTATGAGAACTGCTTATTACACACTTGCTGAGGTTGGTTAGACCCACGGTTCTCTGAATTAGTCAGACCAAATTGCAGAGAGAGCTCGTATTTTTTTTTACGATGTTACGAGGACTGCTTTTTATTCAATTGTCAATTGATTCAGTAGAAAGAATGATATAGCTTTGACAGGATTTTTTATTTTTATCTTACCACGTCCGCTCCCAATGTGACACATATGGAATTCTAATTGAGTTTATATCAACAGAAGGTTTTCTATAAGAACTATTGCTCGACATATCTTTTTCGAAGTGTGTGGAGATTGAACCGTAAGTCATGGACTAGCGGTTAGCTAATGGCTCTCGCTTGATTCCATTTGAATCCCATTAATCCAACTGCGCCGATGTATCATGGCCAGTTTTTTGTAAAATAAATCTGCCCGGACTGGGATTCGAGCCCATGAACTCCGTAATAACATTCTTGTCTCGATGAATTCTATTAGCAACCAATTAAGTAAATCCAATATGGAGGACAGACATGTATCACATGTAATTTTTCACAAATGTCGCATTATATTCACCCAAACTTGGCCGTCTCCGGTTCCATCTCGAGCAACTCCCTGACGGGACTCTTGGGCACCGATTCGCTGAACGCCTCGATCTCACGCTGCATCAGACGATGGTACACTTTCCACACGGCGTCCAAGGACATGCCTGAAAGAATCGAGGGAAAGTTACTTCACAGCATAACCTTTATTCCAACCTCCACAAAAGAAAATTTCTAACAAAGTAATCAATCAAAATTTACAGTTTTGACAATTTTAATGCCTTGATCTTCTTAATTACTTTTTAACGATATCACATTTAAAAGACAAAAAAGATTTTTTTTAAATATGTTTGGCATCAGAGCTGATCACAATTAAGGTATTGATTGAGTGGGCATTTACTTAGTAGAACTCCATTATAATACGGTGAAAAAAATAACAATGTATTTTAATTCTAGAGAAATCATTTTATATATTTGTTGATGGCTATTTCGGCTTGCACCTAAAGAATAGTTCTGACGATGGCGTAAGCCGAAATAGCTTTCACCGTATCAATTTTAAGGTGTTCACTGTCAATATTTGGTGGCACGGCTGTGTAGTCGGAGTCACGGAGTCGCGGTTTTTTGGTCGGTTTCGTACTCGGAACTTTTTATTTATGCATATAATATGTCAAATTTGGCTTTTGGCCGGATTGGTTGGTTGATATTTAATTGAATACACATAAATAGGAAAGGTAGGAAAAAATCGTGACAAAATCAAACTTTTTTTAATCGGAGTCGGAGGAGGAGTCGTGTTTTTGGTAAATGCTGGAATCGGAGTCGTGTTATTTTTAACGGCTCCACAGGCCTGCTTTATGGAATCGGCAGTCGGTCCCTGTGATCTAGTGGCAAGAGCTTTGTCCTAGCGATCAGGGGCCCGGGTTCAATTCCCGGCAAGGTCAGATTTTTTCAATTGAATTGGGTGTATGTTATTTATCGTTGATTTTGTGCATTGAATCTCGTATGACTTTCACAATTGAGAATATTTGGCGCATTGGCTTTAGGTATGTTGGAAAAAACGTGACGATTTTTTTTTTTTATTCGGAGTCTGAGTTGTGTGTTTGGTCAACTGATCGTATGCAACTAAAGATATGTTAAATCTTACCAGAGTCCAAGAAGATAGCGCCGGCGACGGATTCGAAGAGATCGCCCAGAGCCTTCGGCACCTCCACATCCTCGGCCTGCTCGCACTCGTCCTCCTGCATCAGGCAGTACTCCTCGCTGATGGAGTGCCCGTTTGACTCCTGGATCCTGACGAACCTCGCGAGGACCTCGTTCAGGCCGGGAGATAGATGACGGAAGTATCTAGCGGAGGCAAATGAAACATTAACACTACGTAATTTTTAACTATATTGCTTCGGATGGCGACATGTTTCACATGGACGTGAGTGAGTTCAGACGAGTTCTATTTTTTATATATTAGTGGTTGATTTTGTCAGAACTCACTCAATCTCTTATATTTTTTATCTATATAATCTTTTTTCACATAATTTGAGATTTTTTGTACCATGTCCGCTACCAACTTGGAGCATATGGATTATTAAGTTGCTCAACCTCTCGTTTTCGAGGATAGTAGGGATGGAAAGAATATGAGGACTAGGGCAGGACTAGTAGTTAGATAATCGCTGTCACTATGCGTCGCTCTTTGGGTTCGGGAAGGTGGGAAGAGTTTTTTAACAACATTAACACCCATTGCCTCTAAGCAGAATCGATATATCGACTGAAAAAATCTGCTCGTATCAGAATCGAGCCCGGGCAGTCCGACACGGTAGCCAACAACATTTACCACTGCACCACGGACCGGGCATATCTATATATATATATTATTTGGTCTATAATAAGATTATTTGGTCTGATAGCCTCCATGAATGTATTTATCCCAAACATTGAGCTTTTGAAATATTCGTGAATTGTCTAAGGCAGGGAAGGGGTTAAACATGTATTTTTAAGGGTGTGGTAGGTAAATCTTATTAGCTTGCATATCGGACAATTGGATCAATGGAAGATACATGAACCGGACCACTTACTTGTGCATCCCGTGTCTGACGGCCAGAGACGCAAATATGGTGTTGTTGACGAGGGCTGATCGCAGATCGGTCAGGGCACCGGGAGAGTGCCTCCGGGGGTCTTCGTATAGCTGCCGGGTGATCAGGTAATCTGGTACGAACATAGGTATTATTGATTGAGTTGGCATTTACTCGGTAGAATTCCATTATAATACGGTGAGAAAAATAGCAATGTATTTTAATTCTACAGAAAATATTTTATATATTTGTTGATAGCTATTTTGGCTTACGCCATTGTCAGAGCTATGTTTTAAGCCTGTATTTATTTACTCATCCTTATATACAGTTGTAGACAGGGTACACAATACACCTTCTTCTCTGTTCCACGATCCTAGTTTTATGTGGAGTTTTGGTGGAACTGAGAAGAAGGTGTAGGGATGAGTAAATAAATGCAGGTTTAAAACATAGCTCTGACAATGGCGTAAGCCAAAATAGCTATCAACAAATATATAAAATAATTTCTGTAGATTACTTTTGAGATGTTCACTGTCAATACTTGGTGGAATGGCATTATAATAAAAATTATAAAACATTTTTAGTACTTATTCCACATAAAATTTAATTGATTGGATCAGGACCGGTTTCACTAAAGGCGAGCATTGTCAATTGACATCAGTTTTCACCGTATTCTAATTTGGATCTGTCAGCATTGTGTATGATTAAAAATGATCTTTTCGCTGCAGAAAATCTTATATATAAAACCGAAACGGCGTATGTATGTCTGTGGGTCTGTAATTCCCTTTTGCATTGTTGGTCATTAAGTTGCCATAAAAACGAATATGAAAGAAATATGTTTGAATTTTTATCGGCGAAGACATTTAATCAAAATGTAATAATTAGTCTTCTACTGAACTTTTCCCGGCTTTTATTAATATAATAATGTTTATTATTTACGTGAAGGTATTATTTGACATTTCTTTGACAGCAAATTAGATTTTTTCCTTGAATTTGGACATTTTTATGGGCGAGAATGGGGCGGGGCTGTCATCAAATTAAATAAAGTTTGTGATTTTATTTTAACTCTATTTTGGATGTTAGATTTTGTGAAATAATTATGTCGAATGATATAACATTAAATAATTATTGGTCGCTTAGTCCGAGCGACGCCGGGTAGCAATACTAGTATACAAATAAAACAATCGAATAACTCACCCAACACGGCGTCGCCCAAGAACTCCAGCCTCTGGTAGCAGTCCGTCAGACGGTTGGGGCTGTAAGAGGCGTGAGTCATGGCCTGCAGCAGGTAGCACCTGTCCCTGAACCGATAGCAGAGGGTCTCTTCAAGACCTTCGTAGCCTAGAAAGTAACATATTTCACGGTAATAAATAGGGCGCAACAGTTTGCCAATCTTAAATGAGCAGCTCAATCTTCCTAATTCACAAAGAATAGAATATTCATAAATACAAGTAATCGAAATAATCCAATATTAGAGTTTTTAAGATAATTAAGGATTTCAACTGAGTGTGCTTGATGGACTTTCAATATAAAATTTGAGTTGTTTGAATTTTGCACTTTTCCATAAGTTTTGTCGCTAACGACCCGGGTTTCGCCTTTCGGCATCTTCAGGCATTTCAAATGCACGGATACTTATCCCTTATGCACTACATACTTATCCCAGGGCTGTGGAGTCGGAGACGGAGTTTTTTGGACAAAAGTCGGTGTCGTACCCGTACTTAGGAAATTTTGAAAAGTTTGAACTTTTTATTTATGCATATAATATGTCAAATTTGACTATTGGCCGGATTGGCTGGTTGGTATATAATTGAATACACATAAATAGGAAAGGTAGGAAAAAGCAGTGGCAAAATTAAACCTTTTTTAGTCGGAGTCGTGTTTTTGGTAAATTCTGGTGTTGGAGTTGGAATTTTTTTTAACGACTTCACAGCCCTGACTTATCCAATATCAAAAGAAGGCGAAGCACGGGTCGTTAATGACAAAACCCATGGAAAAGTACAAAATTCAAACAATTCAGATACCTGTTTATATTTATGTCATGGATTTGTGTCCAATGACACCGATGTATGTGCTGCTAGCACTCCTGCCAACTGGCTTTTTATCTGATTCTAAAGAATATCTCGGAGACAGCAAACGCAATCTCCAATCTTAAGCCTCAATTGTACTTTATTATGTTGATAGTTTACCTGACAGCATCTGCGTCAGCTCCCCTTCGGGGTCTGGAACGAAACGGAGAAGCGGAGACGGAGGGGGCAAGAGCTCACCATACACCACCTGGAATTTTCAAGTTTTGTTTGTTACGGCAAATTTAAAACACACATTTCGACCCCTTAAAGACAGATGAACACCGAAGCAAAACGGGTCAAGATCATTTTTTTTTTAACATGTCCGCTCCCAGCTTGGAGCATATGGACTCCTCACGGAGTTTAACTCAGTATATATTTTTCTGCTTGTTACGCAGTTGCTCAACCTCTCTTTTTTCGAATAGAGTAGGGATGGAAAGGATACGAGGACTAAGGACAGGACTAGCGGTTAGCTAATCGCTGTCACTATGCGTCACTCTTTGGGATCGGAAAGGTGTGAAGGGATTTTCAACAACACATACACCCATGCCTTTGAACAGATTTATCGACTGAAAAAATCTGCTCGTACCGGGAATCGAACCCAGGCGGTCCGGCACGCAAGCCAACAACGTTAACACTGCGCCACGGACCGGACAGAAATTATTTTACATATTTGTTGATAGCTATATATATAGCCTGCTATCTCTAATACACGTTTTAAACATAGTTCTGACGAAGGCGTAAGCCGAAATAGCTATCAACAAATATATAAAATAATTTATGTAGAATTAAAATACATTGTTATTTTTCTTTCCGTATTATAATGGAGTTCTACCAAGTAAATGCCTACTCAATCAATAAATAATAAGTTATTGAATGTGACAAATTGATTTGATGTATTCATGAAGTGAAAGCTAATCTGGGTTTTTACTATGTTACTATGTTCTAAGCCTGCATTTACTCATCCTTATATACAGTTGTAGACAGGGTACACAATACATCTTCCTCTCTGTTCCACCAAAACTCCACATAGAAATAATTATTTTTATTACCTTAAAAGTGAATAACACACCTGTACCCAGTCCCCTTTCTCATTCAAATAGGGCTTCAGACTTCCCGGCACTCTACCCTCCCACGCGGTGCCGTCATCATTCTCAGCATCTTCGAAATCGCTCTCTCCTTCTTCGATAACCACGCCTTCTGTCGCCGTGTTGTCGTCGTCTTTCCCGACTCCATCGGAACCGTCCACCAAATCGTCGTCATCGTAAGGATAGCCGGTCGCCGTGTCTCCGTCTTCATCGATGGGCCCCGCCATCTCTTCCAGGTTAACAGCGAGTTTAATCTCAGTCTCTTCTGGCTTGTCGCTCTTCAGGGCCGCTTTGGACATGGCGGCTTTGATGAACGGATGGTCCGAAGCCAGAACCACTTCGTCTTTCGGTAGCACTCTGATACCGAGCCACGCCATGAACAGTAGCGCCCCTCGGGGGCCGCATTCTATCAAATAGGCACCGATCAGGGCTTCAACGCAATCGGCGACTGATTTATCTGCAAAAATCATAATGTAAAACATGAACATAAGAATAATTAAGGATTTCGAGGGTGCTGGATGGAATTTCAATATCAAATTTGAATTGTTTGAATTATGAACTTTTCCATGAGTCTTGTCGCTAACGACTCGGATTTCGCCTTTCGGCATCTTCAGGCATTTCAAGTGCACAGATGTACTTGAACTGACGCGTAGTAAACAGTTTGTATTGGGTATTGGCGAGCATTGACATTGTATCCACATCTCCTATTGATATGTCTCTTTGCCACATAGTGTAACATATTATTTTGTATCAAGTGGAAGTCATAACTACATAAGTTTAGTAAGGGTTTAACCCTTCCCAAACAACCTCTTAAACAGACGGAGGATGAATTTCTTCAGTCAATAGTTTTTTTTTGCACTCCTTAATATTCCAATCACCGGCTGCCAATTATTGTTAAGAGAAAGGTAAAATAAAAACCTCTTAATCCTGAACAATAAACATTAAAAACACACCTGGAATACTGTGCTGGGTTATCAGATTGTAAGGTACGAAACACGGCACGCCCTCCAACGCTACCACATCATCATCATCGTCATCGTCGTCATCATCATCGGCTCCCTGTGCTGCCACGTCGATTTCCCCTGGGAAACACGTGCACAGCAACTCACCCGAAGTGTGCAAATTATCAGTTTTATCTTCAAAAGTCACGGTTTTGCCTTCATTGTAAATTTTTTTCTCGTCTACGTCATTTGCTTCTGGATCGGCCATTTTTTCTCCGAAATCATATTTCTTGACATCGTTAGTTTCAATTTCTTTCACACTTTCATTTGCATCATTCGAATTCGTCAGATCTTCAATTTTGACATCTTCAGCCGGAATCGGATCAACATTGGCCACTGATTCGCAGCCTTCCTCTTTGACTGTATCCAATAAATTGAGTTTATTCGCAATATTGTCACCGTGAACTGGACAATGAATATTGATTTTTTTATCGGTTTCCATCAGATTTCTATGGCCCTGCAGTATGGCATTCTGCTCCGCGATTCTCTCTTTTACCAGGCGCTCCACATCTTCCTTGGACATATTCTTCAGGGACGGCATGTCGGCGACATTCCATCGGGTGGATGGGACCTAGAAAAGGTCAAAAAGAGTAATTTACCTGATCTCTTTTCAAGGTTATAAAGATGATGAGAAGTCAAGGTACTAGTTAATAAACAATCATTTCAATTACTTTCGATGGATTTGGCGGTAACTTTGTGAAATTTTGTTTTAATATAAAATTTAAAATAGCTTTGATTATTTCACATATTGTGCTACTAACTGTGACACGTGTTTCGCCTCTTTCAGAGGCATCTTCGGACTTACTATCGCAAAGTTTGCTTAAGTAATGAAGCAAGATTGATTCTAATATTTTAAAATAATGAAATTACAAAATGGAGTTTGGGATTTTACGGCCTATTAGTAAAAGCATAGCGGGAGATAATCGCTCCACCGTATACCGACCTTGGTATCGATGAGGGCTCTCTCGAGATGGGCGGGAACACGGTGACAAGGCGGCAACCAGTTGTCGTGCGGCTCAAACTTGCAAGCGACCATGCGGCAGCCCAGGGACTTCCGTCTCCCCAAGCGGTAGAGATTCAAATTCGACACCTGAAAGGAAGGCAGATTTTCAAAACATTACCGACGCGACAATTATGGACTGGACCAATCACTGTCACAGTTCTACAAAACAAAAGTTCAATCATTCTGTCGTGACTGACGTATACTACATTTGTTTTTTTTTTTAATAAAATTATTTCAAATTGTACAAAAAAATTGTATTTAGAAAAAGCCAATCTGTGGCGCAGCGGTTAACGCTGTCGACTTGCGTGCCGGACCACCCGGGTTCAATCGATAAATCAATTCTGTTCGAAGGCATGGGTTTTTGTGTTGTTGAAAATCCTTTCCTATCCCAAAAAGCGACGCATAGCGAAAGCGATTAGCTAACCGCTAGTCCTGTCCGAGTCCTTGTATCTTCTCAATCCTCCCTACTCTCTTAAAAAAAAGTGAGGTCGAGCAACTGAGTAACAAGCAGTTCTCGTAGAAAAATACATGTTGAGATAAACTCCGTGAGGGTCTCATAAGCTCCATGTTGGGAGCGGACATTGTAAAAAAAAAAAAAAAAAACATCCAATCAGAAACGAGTTACACACATAACGATATTTGTTTTGTAAAAAAGATCAAAAAAATGACTCCCACGGCAGCCTGTTTGAACGCTTTATTCGTGCACTCGAAATGCCTGATGATGCCAAAAGGCGAAACCCCGGTCGTAAAAAAAAATTGATGATTGAGAAGATTGAAATTCCATCAGGCACCTTCAAATTTCTAAATTAGATTAAACAAAGCCTTGCCTGTTTGCTTCTCAGGTGAGAGAGCTTCCCCTCGTGTATGTTCTGGTACGTGCAGTAAAGATACGTGGTAATGGCGTACTTCAGGAAGCTGTCTCCGATTGTCTCCAGCCGCTCGAGGTTTATGCCATCATTAGCGTTGGACATTGTCAAGGCCTGAAAAGGAAACAATAAATGAATATCAAATTTGAATCATTTGAATTTTGTAGTTACGTTCAAAATTGATAAATTATTAAGCTGAGCCCTGTTAATCTCCAATATTTCTTGATAGAACAATTTATATTCGCCCTTGTTAATATGTAATAAACAGGGCTGTGGAGTCGCAGTCGGAGTTTTTTGGCCGGAATAGAAAAATTTGAACTTTTTATTTTTGCATATTATATTTAAAATTTGGCTATTGGCTGGATTGGTTAGTTGATATATAATTGAATACACATAAATAGGAAAGGTAGGAAAAAAATGTGACCAATGTTTTTTTAGTCGGAGTCAGAGTCGGATTTTTGAAAAATGCTGCAGTCGGAGTCTTCAGCCCTGGGTTTTTGGCCCTCCTGAAAAGTAGATTGTCTGTTTCAAATGAGCTGAAATATAAAATTATTTCTCACCTGCAAGATAATACTGGGACTAGGCCCCGGATGGTTCTTCAAATCCGGCTGATAATCAAAGCTGAATGAGAAACCGGAACCCTTCGCATCAATTTTTGCCACCTTTCCGCCGTCTCTGAACTCATCGGCGACGATCCCGCTGTCCGCCTCGCTCTGCCGACGGAATCCGCTGCAGGACATCGAACTCAGGTCACAATTGTCACGCTCCAAGATCTTCCCCGCCCCCTCGGCGTCTGCGAATTTCTCGCAGAAGTTTTCTTCGTCCAAATCTTTCATGGCGAAGAAGTTAAACTTCTTCCACTCGTCGGCCGGAAGAGTATTCTTGATCTCGTTCAGCATCTTCCGTTTGTTCAGCTCGATGTCTTCCAAGCTGACGCAGCCATCTTTCAGAAGGCCGTAACTGCGGAAATCGTCATCTGTCGCATCGGTCGGTAATTTTCCATAGGGAAACATTTCTTTATACAAATCGATCAATTCTTTTTTACTCATAGCTTTTTCGACGACGTCCGGAATCGGATTCGCTATATCTTCTGCGGCTTCGATCCGATTCATCAAATCTTCTTCGCGAATCAATTCATTCTTAGACTCCTTCTCAACGAATCTATCATAAATATGCAACAAATCCTTAGGAAACAGATACTTATAACCAGTTATTCTTTTGTTCTTTGGCACGCCCAACAATTCCTTCACGTATTCAATGTCATCCGCGGCCACGGTCGGATTTTTCAAGCCGTACTTGCTGATCAGCCGCAAGATGTCGCCGTATTTTACGTTGCGGAAAGTTTTGTATCTTTTTACAGACGTCTTCATCGCCAACGCTGTGTTCTTCTGCGAGTCTTTCTTGGACTTCTTTTTGGGTCTTTTCGGAGCAGAGAATCTTTGACTGCCAATTTCTGTCAGCTTTACACGTTTATCCGCCAACCCGGAGTCCTCGACCATCTTTCTCTTCATTGAGCCCTTGATTTCGACAATTTCCATTACTTTTTGGCAGCTTTCACTTTTAGATGAATCCGCCGACTCTTTCGTCAGTTCTAAACTCTTAAATCGTTTAATAGATCTAATCTTCCTACGTATATTCAACTGACTTTCTGATTTATTCTTAAGTTTTTTCACTATTACATTAATTCCACTGACATCATTCTCTGGTG
Source organism: Himalopsyche kuldschensis (assembly GCA_028554975.1). Classification (NCBI taxonomy): domain Eukaryota; kingdom Metazoa; phylum Arthropoda; class Insecta; order Trichoptera; family Rhyacophilidae; genus Himalopsyche; species Himalopsyche kuldschensis. The sequence continues at coordinate 327,403 of JAHFWI010000113.1, forward strand.
TCATCAGTTTTAAGGACAGATTCATCTGGACTTTGGCTACTTCCGGGTTTACGTTTGCCGTGAAATCCTGAAGCCTCATCGATCCCAAGCTCTTCTCTTGACCAATCAGAACACCGTTCTTGATAATGTCCGCTTCGTTGGTGATAATCGCACGCCGGAATTTGTCAATATGCTAGAAAAAAAATTCACAAAAATGAAATCCTAAAATTCGAAAATAAAACCATTCTTTCACCAATGGGTTTCGCCTTTCGGCTGAAGATGCCGTAAGGCGAAACCCAGGTTGCTTGTGACAAAACTCAAGGAAAAGCACAAATTCAATATCGAAATACCAATCAAACATCTTCAGTCGACATTCTAAAATTTTAAAATAAAACAATTTTTTCACCAAAATTCCACAACATTAAACATTGATAAGGACCGGTTTCGATCATCGCATATTTTTCATATGGTGAAAAACACTGGAATTTGACAAGGAAAACAAATAATAAATTTTGACAAAATTACAAAAAGTACAAAAAAAATAAACAACTTCACTCACGTCCACATGGAACATATCGACATCAACAAACAATTCATGTTAACGATTCTTTATATCAGATTAGGCTACCTGTTTAGTGTGTTCATTATCATCGCCGTCGCTGCCACCGTAAAAGAACTCCTTGAAGGCCTCCACGCACGACTCCTGGTCCTGATTGCCCTCGTCGTACTCCAGCTGTATCTGCTGATGGTGAAGGTGTATCGACTTCTCGGTGCTGGCCGGCAGCACGTCGATGGCCTCCGCCTCATTCCCCGACTTGAATTCGATCCTTATACCGCCTGCCGGAGAAAACATATTTCTTCATAATTAATTTATGAAAATTATTGAAAATTTAGCAAAAAACCAATGCTATAGGAGGATTGCTGCACACGATATTGGAAACTATATATTGCTGTATGCTATAGGGGAGTTCACTATACATATATCAATGTCTTCCATCATTCTAAAGGTCAAATAAAATTGAGACAAGGAGCAAAAAGATTGTGAAAAGTTAAATATTTAGAGGGTGAGGTAATATTCACTTACCTCTCTCCGACGCCAGGTCCTGCTGGTCTCCGATGTCGTCGTCGTCCTCGTCATCACTGTCCACTCCCGATGAATTGCTCCCATCGTCCGACAGATCGAAATCGCTGAGGAAAAATCGAACCATGAATGACCACTTACATACTACTTCTAGTGACTTATATTGTTTTAGTTTATTCTATATTATATTGAATGTCGACAAAGTATTTGACCTTGAAAATGTTGCATATCGTTAGTGTTCTAGAGAGGAGCACTATAAGAATCACGGTCACTAAAGCCAAATCGTGTAGTGCTATAGGAGGGTTAATATTTTTAATTTTATATTATACTGAATGCCAACAAAGTATTTGACCTTTTGCATGTCGTTGGTAGTGTTCTAGGGGGGAGCACTATAAAAGCCACTGGTGCCAACTCATGGAGCGCTATAGGAGGGTTTATATTTATCTTTCTGAGACAAGACTGTATGTAAATGTTTGCTTGTTCATAAATAGTAGCAAATTTCATTCATTTACCTGGAGACGTATGACGCATCGCTGTCGGCAACGGAGTACTTCCTCTGATTGTTCTCTCGAGGAGTGTGCTTAGGGGACATCCCGGTGCCGCTAGAGAGACTCCAATCCACACCCCCTGTATAGTCAACATGTACAACACATTTTTAGTACCTTTTTTTTTCAGCTCCCAACTTGGAGCATATGGACTCCTCACGGAGTTTATCTCAACAAGTGTTTCTACGAGAACTGCTTGTTACTCAGTTGCTCAACCTCTCTTTTTCGAAAAGAGAAGAGATGGAAAGGATACGGGGACTAGTGATTAGCTAATCGCTCTCGCTATGCGTCGCTCTTTTGGATAGGAAAGGTGGGAAGGGCTTTTTAACAACATAAACACAGTCTTTGAACAGATTTATCGACTGAAAAAAAAAGCCCAGTCCGTGGAAACGTCGTTGGATTGAATGCCGGACCGCCCGGGTTCGATTCCCGGATGTTAAAATAAATTAATCGTTATTTTATTTGTTATTTATGGTAAAATGTTTAAAACAATAATAAAAGAAAAAACATCGAAATTACATACCGAAACAAATGAATTCCAACTTATAAATACATCCGTTGTTAGGTTACCAAGAAACAATTGACTTTGAACAGATTTATCGACTGAAAAAATCCGCTAGTACCGGGAATCGAACCCGGGCGGTCTGGCACGCAAGCCAACAACATTGACCACTGCATGACAGACCGGGCATAAATAATAAATAGGTGACAAATATAATACCGTCAGCAGCGGTCGTGCATATGGTCAGGTTTCCGGGGAGCTTGGCGCGGGCGGCCATCATGTCGTCGTCGTCATCGTCAAGCTCCTCGAACGCGGAGTTGTTCACAGACGCGGCCATGTCGTTCGTCCACGTACCGATCTCAAACACGTCCTCTGTCTGAAAAGGCGAAAAAATGATTAACGACGCCCTGACCTTAATCTTTTTACTTAAGAGTTGGAGTCATGGAATCGCGGCATTTTGGCCGGAGTTGGAGTCAGAAATTTGGAAATTTTTATTTTTGCATATAATATGTAAAATTTGGCTATTGGCCAGAATGGTTGGTTGATATTTAATTCAATACACATAAATAACAAGGAAAAAAACGTGACAAATTAAACATTTTTTAGTCAGAGTCGTGTTTTTGGTCAGTGTTAGAGTCGAAATCGTATTTTCGGTCAATACAGGTGTCGGAATCGTGTTTTTTTAACAACTGCACACCCCTGGTTATTTGTTTCACCTCAGACTCAAATCTGGCTTGATTTAACCTTTTAGCTACTATTGCAGTTTTGGAAATACGAACGAAAAAAGCTAGAGGGCAAAAACGCGACACTTTTTTTTTTTGTCAGGATCGTGTTTTTGGTGAATGCTAGAGTCGGAGTGGGAGCCATGTTTATTTTAAAACGACTCCACAGCCCTGGTTTTAAGGGAGAAAGGGGGGGGAACAGAATGACTATAATTTTACCCCTTTATCGGCGTCTTCTTTCTCCTTGAGGATGTCATTGACTGTCTTGTCGGAAGTGTCCGCGCCATCCGCCGGTTTGTCTTCGATTTTTTTGGGATCTAAAAAAAAAAAGCACACATTTAAATGTCCCATCTCCAAACAGAGAACGTGAAAATATAGTAATGTTTGGAATGCTAAAATGTTGGAAATTGTATGTTACTGAGTATAACATTCAAATGTCATTTATTCAGCGCATGCTGCTTTACAGTAGTGAATCATGGCAGCTGACGACGACTGATAAAATCCTGTATTCATCTTAACCTTTTTTTGTGCTGTATATGCATTCTGCGCATTAAGAGAGAATTGATGGAAAGCATACGAGGACTAGTGGTTAGCTAATCGCTGTCACTAATTGTCGCTCTTCGGGATCGGAAATTTGGGAAGGGTATTTTAACAACAGAAACACCCATTGCCTCTGAGCAGAATCGGTTTATTGACTGAAAAAAAATAGCCTGACACGGTAGCCAACGCAATTGACCACTGCGCCACGGACCGGACATAGTTAATTACCTGTCTGTTCATTTTTCTCCCCTCCTTCGCCAGCTTTCGCAGCGTCTCCCGTAAGAACGTCGGCCAGACTCCACCCGAAGTCCAGCGGGGGCCACGATCTGCCCGGCGGAGGCCTCGGGGTCCCGAGGGCCACCTTGGAAGCGACGGACCTGCGTATCTCATCGGCGAGCAGAAGGCTGTTGATTCTAGAAATATTAACGATAGAATTGTTCACTTTTAAGGTGTTCACTGTCAATACTTGGTGGAATGGCATTATAATAAAAATAACACATTTTTGGTGCTTATTCCACATAAAATTTATTGGATCAGGACCGGTTTCGCTCATAGCGAGCATTATCAACAACCAAAAATGTATTATTATTTACATCCTGAATAATCCCATTTGTTCATAGATAATATCAGTTACGAACCTGTACAATACGCATGGCAGGGCAACGGCCGCTCTCCACAGCGCGCCTCTGAACGGGTGCGCCCCGCACAACTCCGGCACCAGAATCTGCTTCTGCTCCAAGGATTCCCTGTGCGCCTTCTTAGTCCTCTCAGATGACGTCGGAAGGGCTACACCTTTGCGATTGACGAACCTAACGAAACAATGATATTGTTTGTTAACCTTACAACAACCCAAGATATCAATAAAGTTACAAAATAGTTAATGCCAATGCGACAAATATTTTACGGTTCTAAAGCTAACGACACACCGGTGGGCAACTACTTTGGAGGCGTCAAAAAATAATATTTCTCAAATTATCACATGAAATATTTATCTGAGATCTCTTACGGCACACAAAATGAATATAAACTTTTCGTTTTAATAGTTTTCTTAAAAGATATTCAACAAAAAGTGTATAGAGGTTATCAGGCCTGTCAAAACTTATATAATATTCTAAACTGTGTGAGACAACCCTTATAGAGGATTCATAAATACGCTCTAAAATCCATGTGGTATGGTAATTAACATGGGATTGCTTTCATAAGGGATCAAAGACATCTAAGCCCTTAAATAACGTAAGTAGTTTTAAGGTATTGTCATTTTTTAATTTTTGAGAAAGTCGTAGCTGGTAACAGAGTGATACGAATTGAAAAATGGTTGCCAAGGCCAATCAATTTTCTTTGTCAGAACTTGTTTGTCACGTAGGCCTTCTGAGTCACCAGTCGCAAGGGCTGTTCGGCTGATGATTGCACTGCCGAAATTTTCGGCATTGAATTTGGTACTTTGTTTAATTTTTTTTCTTTTTATGTATCTATTGTGTTGCATATTTGTTTATTTATTTTTAATTTTGTGTAACATGTTTTGTGATATATTTATTAATTTGTAAAATGCATGGCGCATTGGAGTCAGCTGTAATGCCATGTATTTTATTTGATTTTTACAATAAATAAATAAAAATGATATAACCTTGGCGTGAGAAGGTTAAGCCTCGCGCTGGTGTGATCCACGTCGAGGAGCGGCTGCCTGGGCTGCGTGACCACGGCTCCATATTTACTCCGGTAATAGTCGGCAAACGTGGAGTGCTGGGACGACGGAAAGCCGGAAAGGGGCGACAGGTTCCAGCAGATTTCCGCCACGTAGAAATACTGGAAAAACCGTAATGTAAACGTCACTTTTTAGGCGTCGGCTTAAGTATAACTCAAAATAACATGTCGATTACCAAAGTTTTAAAATTTGAATGCATCAACCATTACATTTTAATGGTTTGAATTTTGTACATTTCCATGTGTCAAATTTCATACATTTGTATGTTATAAACTTTTTAGCGACGTCACATTTAAAAAACCTACAAAAAATTTAATTTATCTACACCAAGGGTTCCCAAAGTGGTCCGTACGGACCCCAGAATACGAGGGACTGACAGGGGTCCCTGTCAGGAAAAAAATAAAAGGGGTCCACGAGATGTAAATGGGGGTCCACGGATTTATTTGACAAAATAAATTTGAAAATATTTGCATTTTACACAGTCACATAAAATCAAAACAAACATCTGTATATTCAGGTAAAGATTTGCAATCGCTTGTCTGCTACACTGAACAAAAAAAAAACCCCAGCAATTGAATAAATCTCGTCGACTTTGTCAAATAGGTAAGATAAAAAACCCAAAGGGTTTTTTTCGGATTGGGTCGTTTATACTTAATTTAACAACTCCATTCCATAGAATTAGGAGATAAAAATACTTGGCTAAAAGCATGCTAAAAGCCTCCTCAATAGTAATCCAAAACATATGTTTAAAATTTAAGCTTGGTTCTTATTTTTGGGAACACTCTTCACAATCATTCTGTTCTAAACCTTCGAGGAGTCAAGTTCTACTGTGGACTGTGTGTTTCTGGGCTGTGATATTGGGATTGACATCTTGTTCGTCAATCGATATTTTCATCAAATCAACATCATAATTCAGAGTGAGTTATATTTCAACAATTAAATTATAAATCGGGCTTAAAGTAAATAATTATATAATTATTTATAAGAATAACTAAAACTGCATGCTTTCAAATTGTTATGTTCATGAAAAATAACCTAGAATTTGCCCTCTCATAATTCAGAGTTCATTATTGATACGCCGAAAAAAATTCTTATAAAATCGTGAGACTATTTTATTGATAAATTGATTTTCTCGAAGAACTGATTTTTCAGTATCTTTAAAAAGGGGGGGCGGCCAATCTATGTTTACATGCGGGCGGCCAAACTCTTAGGCGCGCGTTCCTGAACAATGTTCATTTGTTTTTTTGAGATTGGAGAGGAAGGGGATTGAAAATAAAATAAAAAATTTAAAGTGATTAAAATCGAAATCATCGTGAGTGGATATGAAAAGAAAGTACAAAATTCCATGCAACATTTATTAGAAATAGTTCTCTAAGTCATTTTTGTGGACATTTATTTTGAAAATATGTTCAGTCTAAACCGGTTTTAGAAATTAATTTTGACTTATTTTTTTATATAATAAATATAATTGTTTATTGAATTGCTTCATTTTTATCGACAGATAATTTCTACCCAGAATGTCGCAAACTAAAAGGAAATGTAGGCAGTATAACGTTGAGTATTTAAAGTTCGGCTTCATTCCATCCCTGTCGGATAAACATCTCCCCATGTGTCTTTTGTGCACCAGAATTTTAAGCAATGACTCTATGAAACCATCCAAGCTAAATGATCATCTGAAAAAGTGTCACCCTGATAAAAAGATAGAGATTTGACATACTTTGAATCACTAAAACAACACCTGAACAGAACCACATTGAATAATATGTTCGCTTCAACAATAAAAAGAGACGATGATGGTCTGCGGGCATCTTACAATATCTCATGCCTCATAGCAAAATCGGGAACGCCTCATATTATCGGGGAACAGCTGCTTTTGCCAGTCATTGAAGAGGTTTTAAAAAATGTTTTACATGTGCCTGCATATGATACACTCAAAAGAATTTCTTTGAGCAATAACACAGTTCAAATGCGCATTGATGAAATGAGTCATTGTGTTGAAAGCTTTTGTGTAATTATCTGCAAAAAATCATTTCTCTATTCAATTGGATGAGTCAACTTTACCTGGCAATGAAGCACTATTAATGGGATATGTTCGGTTTATTATGGATCAAAAATTCACGAAGAACTGCTTTTCGCGAGAACTTTGACAACAGACACTAAAAGGCGAATCAATATTCAAGGTTTTGAAGGATTACTTCATTGAAAAATCAATCCCTTTATCAAATATAATGTCGGCAGCAACAGATGGAGCACCAGCCATGTTTGGACGTTATCGCGGTTTAATGGGCATTTTAAAACAAAATATACCCGGAGTGCTTGCAATTCATTGCGTTATCCATCGGCAACATTTGGTAGTCCTAGATTGCATCAATCTCTTCAATTCGTCATAAAAGCGATAAACAAGATTCGTAGTAATCCGTTAAATTCCAGGATATTTGCGCAGTTGTGTGAAGAAAATGAAGAGGATTTTCGAAAATTACTTCTTCACACTGAAGTACGCTGGCTCTCAAAAGGTATATGTTTAACGAGGTTTTTTTCACTTTTGAGAGCGTTTTGGAATTTCTGCACGCTAAAGATCAAGATTTGAAAGAAAACCTAATAAAATTCAAAGCAGACATTGCCTACCTGACAGACTTGTTTGCCAAATTTAATGAGGTGAATTTGCAATTACAAGGCGACAGCTTAAATTTAATAAAAACAAAATCCATAATCGCAAATTTTCATGGAAAAATAAATTTGATGAAACAAAACATTGGACGACGAGAATTTACGCAGTTTCGAAGTTGTCGTCGACAAATGTTCACGACGATGATCTTATGAATTACGTAGAACACCTAAATGTCCTCCACGAAGACTTCAAAAGCAGGTTTGAAGACATTTTAATAATGAAAATACCTCCATGGATCATCAATCCATATATAGAAGAAATGGATACTGTACAAGACATATTACAGGAAGAGTTAATAGGACTTAGCACAGACGAAGAACTCAAGGTAGAATTTAGAAAGGGTTACCAGCAGTTTTGGCTGCAGAAAGATATCCCTGTGACTTATCCTGCGTTATGGGCCATCGTTAGAAAATTTTTAATATCTTTTCCTTCTACATACCTCGTGGAAAGAGGCTTCAGTGCGGTTACTAATTTTCTTACGAAAAAAGGAACAGGTTGCAAATTACAGAACGTGGTGATTTACGACTATACCTCACTAATTTAAAGCCAAATATTGACCAACTTATATCGGAGCGTCAGGTTCATCCTCTCATTAATGAGAAGGATGAACGTGACGCCCGAAAAAAGAATTCTTATTTAATATTATTTTAATAAAGAATTCTTATTTATTATAATATGTTTTGATATGTTTCAATTATTTTTTGTACGATTACTTGTTTATTTATTTATTTACTTACACTTCATTTTGATTAAATAAAAATTCAATAAAGAACTAATAAAAAACAACTTTTTTTTCACTGTCCACTATACAAAAACTTATCGAATTGTGTTCATATTTGTGTTTGAAAAGTTTAGAAAACTTCATTATTAGGGAACCGGGGGGGGGGGTCCACCAAAAATGAAATTCTGGTTTGGGGGTCCACGGGGGAAATAAGTTTGGGAATCTATGATCTACACACTTTAAAATTTTCTACGAGTTTTAAAGCTAACGAACCGGGTTTCACCTTTCGGCTTCGTCAGGCATTTCAAGTGAACTTGAACCGACGCATAGTAAATAGTTTTTATAACACAAACAATTTACTACGAGTCAGTGTAACTTCTCTGGCGCACTTGAAATGCCTGATGATGGAGAAAGGCGAAATCCGGGTGGTGTGCGACAAAGCTCATAGAACAGTTAATTAATAAAACGAATTTACAGTTTTTTTACATTATTCTAGGGTCACTTTTAAGGTTTTCACTGTTAATATTTTGGTGGAGTGGCATTAAAATAAACACAATAACACCCTTTTAGTACTTATTCCAAATTAAATTTATTGCATCAGAACCGGTTTCGCTAATGGCGTGCATTATCAGATGATCCTTCATCAGTTGATAATGCTCGCCATGAGTGAAACCGGTCATGATCCAATAAAGTTAATGTGGGATGAGTACTAAAAATGTTTTATTATTTTGATTATCTTTGTCGATTCCACATATCAGTGTGACTATCGACGACACGTGTTTCGGCTCTTTCAGAACCATCATCAGACAGTATCGCACAGTTACCTTCAACTTTTTTTTAATTTATACAAACAGCTGATTTAAAATATTTTTATAACCTAGCCACCCAGAACAGTATAGATTTTGTCTTAATACTAGTGATACGATATCTAAACTTTTGGTATTCTTAAATCATAGTTTTTTACACCTTTTGCAGAAAAAAATGACATTTATTGGCTAGTTGCGCCGTAATCGATTAAAAAAGAGAAGAAGTCGGAAATTTTCAGTCTAATTGTCAATGTTAGCAATTGCTGGGAAGCGCTAACATAAAATTTCACGCCAATAAGCGATAAGAGAAAGTGACCATAGTGAGTCATAGATAAGATGGACGGAGTGTTTCATATCTGGCAACAATAAAAGGCGATAAGCGATAAGATAAGAGATAAGGTAATGTGACTTCGGGCACGGTTATTGGCTTGTTAGTCCGCTATAGCCGTTGGAGTGTAAACGTCATCGTTTTCATGTGCGAATTAAATATGAATAATTATAGGATAGGATGATATTTTTTTTCAGAAAGATGTATAAATATACGTCAAAGCATAATCAATCATTTTTTTATTGTAGTCTAGGCCAATAAGGCCAAAACACTGGGGTCTTTTTTTAAACCCCTTCGGCCTGAGTCATTTTTCAAGGATAGTCCTACGAAGATTAATATATAATTTATTTATGAAAATTCTAATTTGACCTTGAAAATTTTGCATTTAGTAAAAAAAGACGCTATATGTGGAATAAGTATTAAAATAAATAATAAAATATGTTATTTTATTTTATTACTATTCTAGGGTACGGTACAACACACTGACCTGCGGTTGGTCCTGATTCCTGTACCAAGGCATGACCACAGCATCTCTATACTTGTCACTGTCAAACACAAACGTCTCGCCGGGGGCCATATACGGATTCTGCAAATACTCCTGTTCGGCGACGGCAGACACCTTATCGCTGACCTCCCCATCGCACGCACTCTCTCCGGATGTCTTGTCATCTACAACGGCGCCCTCATCTTGCGCATTTTCAATTTTGCCAGTATCAGCGCAAGTCTCTTTGCAATCAAGAAGTCTGTCTTTTTTGAGCGGTGTCGTATTTATTCTTATTGATTCATCTTTTCCAGATGCCTTGTCATCTACACCGGCGCCCTCATCTTGTGCATTTTCAATTTTACCAGTATCAGTACAAGTCTCTTCGCAATCAAGAAGTCTGTCTTTTTTGAGCGGTGTCGTATTTATTCTTATTGATTCATCTTCTCCGGATGCCTTGTCATCTACACCGGCGTCTTCATCTTGCGCGTTTTCAATTTTACCAGTATCTGTGCAAGTCTCTTCTTGATCAAGAAGTCTGTCTTTTTTGAGCGGTGTCGCATCTATTCTTATTGATTTATCATCTTGCGACACAAAATCTTTTACTTCAACGTGATTCACCAATTCTTTATTGACACTTCCAGTATCTTCGATACATATTTCTTTATCGTTCAAATTATTTTCAACTACTTTTTCGTCAATACGACAGTTATAATCAAAAATTTCCTGTTCAGATTTTATGGCGTTAGACTTTTCATCACCGGTTGCAGAGACATCAACTTCAACCGTCTCCGGTGGAGTTCCGTCTTCGGATTCCCTGGAATTCTTGGCTTCTGGAATATTCTGAAGCTTCAGCGCGTTCGTGTGTTCGTATATCAGTTCCAAGAAGTCCCAATCGACCACAACTGATACGCTTCCGTCTCCTTTATTGACTGGAATATTGAAGACAAAAAAAAATACAATCAAACAGCCAGTGCCAAAAAGTATGAATGGATGAAACGAGATTAAAAAAAACAGGGGGTTCCCAATCAATAAGCGAAACCACTATTTATAGAATTAAAATCAAGGCTGTGGAGCCGGAGTCGCCTTTCGGCATCACCAGGCATTTCTAGTGCACGGATGTACTTAAACTGACGTGTAGTAAACAGTTATACAAATACAAAAATAAAAGATGAATTTTGTTGTTAATGACCCGGGTTTCACCTAACGGCATCTACAGGCATTTCAAGTGCACGAATGAACTGAAATAGATGCGTAGTAAACAATTAAATACATTGATTGAGTTGGCATTTACTTGGTAGAACTCCATAATAATACTGATAAAAAATAGCAATGTATTTTAATTCTACAGAAATTATTTTATATATTTGTTGATAGCTATTTCGGCTTATGCCATCATCAGAACAATGTTTTAAGCCTGCATTTACTCATCCTAATATACAGTTGCAGACAGGGTTAAGCCGTTCACTTGAAATGTCCTAAGATACTGGAAGATACAGTGACAAAACTCAGGGATTCACGGGTTTGACTGTCAGTAACGACACTTTGAAGCATTCTGACGGCCCTGTTTTATTTTGATTCAATCCTAATTTAACTCTCTTTAGAAAGAAAAGAATAAATGCAGAAGGACTCGGCAGAGATACAATGATAATGAAACTTTACTTTTAGTTGTCGGTACAACGTAGTACGAGTTCCCCTTCTCGCGTCCTATCGCGTCGAACACCATAAGATGGTTCCTGACCCTCAGAACGTCGGCAAAAGTGTAACGCATGAATCTGTGGATGAGCCGCGCCCTTCTAGCGCTGATTCGCACCATCGCCTCCATCTTGGAGAGGCTCACCTGCACCTCGCCGGACCGCGTGAACATGGGGAACACGGGTATCTGAAATAACCAATGACAACTCCAGTTATTATCAAATAACAAAATTGCACTGTATAAAATTTAAAATAACTTAGATTATTCCACTTACTAACTGTGACACGTGTTTCGCAGTTCGTGTCAGTGGCGTCTTCGGACTTACTATCGCAAAGTTTGCTCAAAGCAAGATTGATTCTAATATTTTAAAATGATAATAAAATGGAGTTTGGAATTTTTCCTTTTTACAAGAAGCAAGGAGAGGATGATAGAACAAAAATAAGCAATTGATTATACTACTAATGATGTTAGCTAACTATTAACTATGTCAAATTTAATATTCTGATTGGATGGTTGATATATAATTGAATACACATAAATTTATGTAGAAAAAAAAAGTGACGAAATTAAACTTTTTTTAGTCGGAGTCCGAGTCGTGATTTTGGTTAACGCTGGTGTCGGAGTCGTATTTTTTTTACCGACTCCACAGCCCTGGTATATTCGGTTAAAAATTCATTCAACAATTAAGGATTTCGACTGAGGGTGCTTGATGCAATTTCAATATCAAATTTGAGTTTTGTCGCCAACGACCCGGGTATCGCATCTTCGCAAAAAGTATGGATGGATGAAACGAGATTAAAAAAAACAGGGAGTTCCCAATCAATAAGCGAAACCACTATTTATAGAACTAAAATCAAGGCTGTGGAGCCGGAGTCGCCTTTCGGCATCTTCAGGCATTTCAAGTGAACGGATGTACTTGAACTGACGCGTAGCAAACAGTTTGTATCGATAAAACCCTAGATTTATTTTAGATATTCCTATGTTATAGCTAGTGATTTTCAAAAATCCCTATAATTAAAACAAACACACTTAATTCAATGAAACTTGTTTACATAAAATTTACATTTTAATAGCAATTTAACTTAGTGATCTACTTCTATTTTCGTATATAAACGATACAAAATGTTCACTACGCGTCAGTTCAAGTACATCTTGCACTTGAAATGCCTGAAGATGCCCAAAGACGAAACCCGGGTCGTTGGCTACAAAACTCATGGAAAAGTACAAAATTCAAATTTCATTCAACAATGTTACAAACCTCGTGTATGCCTTTGGTGGTCAATATGGCGAGACCTTGCGAGTACGCTTCCGGCGGATGCAGCTTTCTCCCTCTCGTGTTGTGCCTCTCGGGCAACGGGCACGCGAGCCACGCCTTCAGTGAGTACGCAAGGCACAGCTCCCCAGCTATCGGCCGGCAATCGCTCAGGAGAGCGCGCCACCTGGAATCGTAAACGATCAAAATTTATTCCATGGTCTCCAGGCTCGATAAGGATGTGAGCTACTTTCAGAAATTGTTTAGTTATAGTTTACAGATATAAGAGTGATAGAAAAAAAAATACATTGGGAATTGACAAAGAGTGAGTTCTGACAAAATCAACTAAAAAAATAATACTCGTCTGAACTCACTCATGTCCATGTGAAATATGACAACATCCAAAGCAATTACGGTAAAAATCACTAAAGCTCTTCCCAGTGGCATCCCCATTGGCAGGCTGGTTCTACTCCTTGGAAGAACAAACCACTCATGTTCACGATTCCTCACAAAATTACTTTTTAATTTTACCTCTTTTATTAAATATCAAGCTCAAAACCAACCTTCTTATAATAGTACTGTTTCCTCTTCGTGGTGCCGGGCCTGGGCTCGATCTGCGAATTCACCATGAATCCAGCCGGCGCCATATTATCAGCGTTCAAAACAGTAGCCAAAAGTGCTGTGTTGGTGGCCAAAGGGACACAGGCTGGGTTCGAGGCGACCGGGACCTCGGGGCTCACGGCCACACCTGCGCTGGTCGGTGTTGATATGTTGATGTCAGAGGCGGGCGGAAGACTCAACCAGTCTGGCTCCAGGGCTCTGAAACTCTCCTTTCCTGCAAACGAGAATCGGAATAATATCATCGAGGGTCTTTTATAAAGCACACAATCGTCAGCGTCATGATTTGGCAATCTTTTCCAGGGAACATATTATTTATATTGATATTTGCTTATTGTTTGAATCAGGGCTGTGGAGTCGGAGTCATCGCTGCGTTTTGGCCGGAGTCGTACTCGGAGTCGGAAATTTTAAAAAGTTTGATCTTTTTATTTTTGCATATAATATGTCAAATTTGGCTATTGGCCGGATTGATAGGGTTGATATTGATACCGCCTGATATTGTAGGTCATCAGGACTCTCTCGAACGATCTTATTATCACCTCAATCAATGGTAATAAGGCCTAAACTAAACGATTATATCGCGAATAAATTCAAAAATTTGCAAAACCGACAGGCGAACCAATCCATGCTCAGCAAACATAGCCCTGCATATGTGAATGCATCCATGCTCAGCAAACATGGCCCTGCATATGTGAACGTAGCTTTGAAAAATAATGTGAACGTAGCCGTTCGGCTGTAAGCGCGTCGGAAACAAAGCCGATAGGACAGTTGTAATTGAGTCGTAATGGAGTTTTGTTAGAATCGTGATTCGTCCGTAAAATCTCCTGCTTTCGGACAGGCAGGAAGTAAAGAAAAGAATTAGTCGTTTGGCTTATGCAATTGTATCTCTGTGTGTAATCGACGATGTAAAAATGTAAAAAATCTAAGAAAATAAACTAGCCGACTCTAGGGTAGAGTTTCGGTTAAACGAATACCGATTGAAATCTTTATAAGAGACACCTTTCTCCCCATCCTATCCCTAAGTTCCCTCACCGAAAGCCTTGGAAGGATGCTGTCTGACTCCAGTCAGATTGGGAAGAAACCCTGGTCGTCTCAATATATAATTGAATACACATAAATAAAAAAATTAGGAAAAAAAAGTCTCAATATTAAGCATTTTTTAGCCGGAGTCGTGTTTTTGGTCAATGTTGGAATCGGAGTCGTGCTTTTGATAAATGCTGGAGTCGAAGTCGACCTTTTTTTAACGACTCCTCAGCCCTGGTTTGAATATAAATGGGAGATCATTGCACCATTGCATCATTATAAAAGCTGCAATGATGAAATCTACTGCACTAAGTTGAATTACCGATCGGCAGCAGGTTATCGTCGAGTTCTCCGGCTCGGTGGAGCGCCCGGCACGCCTGCAATGCAGCTATCCTACGCGCAAGGACCCTGGTGGGCATCGGGTGGCCCTAGAAGAAGAAGAACTAAAAATCACCACAAGAAAATCGGTCTATATTTTTTTTTTTAACCATATCCGCTCCCAACTTCGAGCAAAAATCCGCTCGAACCGAGAATCGAACCCGGCGGTCCGTCACGCAAGGCAACAACGTTGACACTGCGCCATGGACCGGACATAATTAACAGATCCAAACCTAAATTAGTGTTTGGTCGGTCAGTCTGTGGACTCGAATATCTGAAGACGCTGAAAGACGAAACCCAGATTACTAGAGATAAAACTCGTGGAGGAATTTAAAAAATTATTGATTTCTGTTCGGAGGCTTGGATGTCTGCGTTGTCTTAGAACTTTTATCCAAAAAACACAGGGTGCAACGAGACGAATTAGCTAACCACTCATCCAGGGGTGCCTAACCTAACCTAACCTAACCCTAATCCTAACCTAACCTTTGGTTGAAAAAGCGTTGATCGGGTCATCGTAGCTATTCCAAGTCGCCCGCCTGTCTGGTGTACTCATTTCTGATTCCTCTTTTATTTCAATGATTTCAAAAAAGTCACCCGTGGTGGTAAAAGATTGGCCACCCCTGCACTAATCGCAACTGAGTAACAAGAAGTTCTCATAGAAGACCTCCAGATACATGATAAGTCCGTTTGAAGACGGTTCGTCGAAAAGAAAACTTTACTCAATATTGACATGTTTGGTCTCACCACAATATGATGTTTCAAAGGACAGTTTATTGGCAGCCGGATAGTGCAGATGAACAGCTCACGGCCGCCATATTGGACGGACTCCATGCTCCAAAGAGGCACCAGTCGGGTGAATGTGTCCGAGGGTAGCTTCGCGCAGTATCTGTTCAAAAAACAACTCATTTATTCCAAACAAATGAAATACAATATAAAATTTTAAATAACTTTAATTATTCCACGTATTGTGCTACTAACTGTGACACGTGTTTCGCCTCTTTCAGAGGCATCTTCGGACTTAATATCGCAAAGTTTGCTTTAGTAATGAAGCAAGATTGATTCTAATATTTTAAAATAATAAAATTACAAAATGGACTTCGGTATTTTTCCGTTTTACGGGATGCAAGAAGGGGGTTATAGAATCGAAACAAAGCAAACAAATAATTATACTTCTTATGACGTTATCATTACAAAATATTAACTAATGAGCTACAATCAATCAAATAGATTTGGGCTTAACCTATTAATTGGAAATAATAAGCAAAATACGTGGAATAATGAAAGTTATTTTAAATTTTATATTAAAATGAACTTCCACAAAGTTACCGCTGAAACCATCGAAATGAAATACAATTTCTTAAGGCAGTGCTATTATCCAACCTTTTTCTTAAAAGTTTCTTTCAGGAATGCTTCCGTTTCACTCTCTCACATTTTTCTCTTCTTCTTCTTGGGGGCCGAGTAAATAAACCTGACATACTGGACTATAAGCTTCCGTAGACCCAGTTTCTACTTACTTGGCCGTAACCCCAAGGAAAACATTTTTATCTTTGAAAGCTTGTTTGCCCATTTGTTGGGCATTTGAGTCCCCGGTCACAAGAGCTGTTCTGCTGATCACTGCCTAAGGAAGTGCATATATTTTTAAATGATGTGCCATGTATTTGTCAAATACATGGCACATCTGTAATGTTATGTATACACATTTAAGTTCCTAACTGTAAATTTTTGGTGGAATGGCATCATATTAAAATATGGTAGTTCGAGTAGAAACAGGGTAAGTATTATAAACAAGAAGTGACGTTTACCTATTGAGCAGCTGAACGGCCGTCGAAAGGGTGACCGCGGCGTCGTTGGGCCTGTAGGGCTGCACCAGGGGACCGAACTGAGCGGCGTGAGCCTCCTCGGACGCGGGGGGCTCTTTCCATCCGCACTTCTTCACCAGCATCTGCGACAACATCGCAATGTCACAGAAGATGGATATTAAATGTAAATTAGCGAAAATAATATGTAAACGAGTTTTAATAAATTAAGAGGGTTAGTTTATAATTATAGGGATTTTTGAATGTAGTATCGCAAATATTAATGACCAGATAATAACATAGGAATATCTAAAATAAATCTAGAGTTTTATCTGACCTATTATTACTGAGTTGATTGATTTCAATTCTTTGAATTAATAATTAATGATAGTAAGTGTTTGAATCTATATATAAAAAATGAATGTTTGTCTGTCTGTATTTCCGCTATGGACTACTAAACCGCTCGACCGATCGATGTGAAACTTTACAAATTTATTGAGTACACTCCCGCAGTGGTTTTTGGCCTACCAACCCCTCCCCCAATTTTTTTTTTTTAAACTTTACGAATTTTTCGAGTTCACTCCTTCGAAGGTTTCTGCATACCCCCCCATACGCCCCCCAAACACCACTCCGCCAAACAACGCACCTCCCCCCAAAAATTGATATCGATTTTTTACAAATTTCTCGAGTAAACTTCCGCGAAACTTTCTGGCGTACACACCCCCCCCCCCCACAATCACAGCAACGCGCGCAGGGTACAGCTAGTTATTAATAAATGATAATTATTCAAAGGGGTACAATAATACATCCGTGCACTTGAAATGCCTGAAGATACCGAAAAGCGAATCCCGGGTCGTTAGCGGCAAAATTCAAACAATTCAAAAAAGGTTTTTATTTGACGAAATTATAGTTTACATGAAGTTTTATCAGACAAAGCGAAAAATCACCGCACAGTTGTAAAAGTATATTCTACCGGTTGTGTAAATACTAAGCCGATTGAAAAGACTTACCCGCTCGACGTGGGTGTATCTGGCAAGCGCCGAGACGAGGTTCGTGGAGGAAGGCGGGGCCAGCATTGCGTACAGCGACCGCGGCGCCCTGGCCCTCGCTCTGCACCTCGCATGGCTCCGATACCTACAACGAAATCAACCCTTAGACAAAATGAGTGAAATTAAATTTATCCAGAAAATGTTCCGATAACAAAAAACATTTTTTAAATGTGACATTGTTAAAACGCGATAAAGAAGCTCATAGCATGTGCATAATCCAGAACTGTCAGAGTCGTGGAGTCGGAGTTTTTTGGCCGGAGTCATATTCAAAGTCAGAAATTTGAACATTTTATTTTTACATGTGATGTCAAATTTGGCTACTGGCCGGATTGGTTGGTTGATATATTATTGAATACACCTAGATAAGGTAAGGTAGGAAAAAAACGTGACGAAATTAGGCCATTTTTGTTGGAGTCAGAGTCGTGTTTTTTGTCAATGTTGGACTCGCAGTCGTAATTTTTTTAACTACTCAACAGCCCTGGAATAATCTAATTCTTAAAATTATAATACGGAAAGAAAAATAACAATGTATTTTAATTCTACATAAATTATTTTATATATTTGTTGATAGCTATTTCGGCTTACGCCTTCGTCAGAACTATGTTTAAAACGTGTATTAGAGATAGCTTATATACCTTTGCTAGACAGGGTGCCCCCTACATAATCTCTTTCTATTGAAACCATACCTACGTCACATGAAAGAATTTAAATAAGTTTGATTTATTGGTCTAAAGTAATGGTGGGAAACAATAATTTGGGTATTTTTGGGTTATTGGATCGTGTGAAACCACTTAAAATCTGCAATGTCTAAGTGCATCTATTTTAAAATTATACCCGATGTTTTAAATTAATTAGAAGACGTTTCCGTGCTTCTTTATTACTTTTTAACGATGTCATTGATATCGAAATGTTAGCTTGTTTATAATTAGACAACTTTTATTTTCAGTGTTATAACATTTATTCTTTTATTATTCACATACACTAACTAAGATACAAACTATCCACTTAGTGTAATCGACAAAACTCATGGAAAAGCACAAAATTAAAACAATTCAAATTTCATAACATTATTCATAGGAATGATTGTGAATTGTCATTGCGTTTTGACTAAATCAGACCACACGTACCCGACAGGCGCATCCCACCTCACGACCAGGTTACACTTGGGCAGGTCCATGCCCTCCTCCAGTACGGACGTGCCGACCAGAACGTTGCACTCGTGAATTCGAAACCTGCAAAAAAAAGCCAAGGCGAGTTAATTGGAGTTCTACCATGCAAATTTCAATTCAATCTAAATGTACGAATTCTAGGAATACGGTGAATACGATGAATTCTATGAATACAATGAATACTAAACGAATTTGTAAAGTTTGAACACTTAATTAATGGATGAACTGGAAGACTGAGCTGTTTTAGTATGAGGATAAAATCGAATAGTTATTTCCTGAACGCCTCACCTTTTGAGCACTTCCTCTTGGAGCCGATGCTCCGTCTCGGCGTCCCTGGGCTCAGTGACGGGGTCCGCCACCTTGTCCACCGTGTACTGTGCCGTCACAAACCTCAGTTGCGTCTCCGAGCGACAGTATTCCTGGGGAAACGTGCAAGATGGTTATAGATTCGAAGGTCAAAGGAGAAAAAGACTGAAAAGCTAAAATTTAAACAAGCCAGTGTCGTAGACCAACTTATGTCGATCCACTCCATTAGGTTTCCCAAGTCGTCAGCGACATATCTCATGGAAGTACAAAATTGAAACAATTCAGATTTCATATTGAAATTCCATCAAGCACACTCAGTTGAAATCTTAAAATAAAATACAGACTACCGTATTTGTAAATGCCTTGGTATTTTGGGGCTACTTTCCAAAATAGTCTGGGATTTGAATGGTTAAATCATAATAGATTGTCAAAAACTCACGTTGATAAGCGTGCAGAGGATCTTGGCCATTAGCGGATCTTCGACAAACACCAACCCGCACAGTGCGTCGGGATCGTTATTGGCACCGTACTGGTAATATCTGTTCTGATTTCCGTGGTGGCCGCGGCCGCCTCTGCCTCTGCCGCGCCCCCTGACGTGGCCGTCGCCCATTCTCGTCCTCCTCGGAGATTGGTGAAATTTCTGAGCGCTAGCGACATCCTGAACGGTTTGATCTTGTCCCTTGATTTTTATACTGTCATTCTTACTCAAATTAGGCAAAGATTTATCGGTGACAACTTTGGTTTTTTGACTCTCTCCAGGATCTGCTTCAACACATACTTTTACATCGTCAGTTTTAGTTGCAGTCGAATTATCAACCAATTCAATGATATTCGAAGTTACAATTTCTGTATTTAAATTATCATGACTTAATTTTTCTTTGGGTTTTTTGTCAAAACCTTTACATGAATCAACGACACTTATTTTACCTCCGGTTGAATTTTCATCCAAACAATCATGATTGACACAATTCAAAGATAAAATTTCAGTTTTAAAAATTTGAATTTCTTCATTTTTTAAATTTTGACATATCTCGGCCAAGACTTTTTTCGCTTTTATATTCTTCAATTCTTCATCAATTACATTTCTACGTATACCATTATCTTTGACTGCATTAAAAGAATCTATCACGTCCTTCAGATCAACAGTCAGATCATATTTTCTTCCATCCCTAAAACAATTATCATCTTCCAGAATTCTACATTTTTCTCCGATTATATTTTTACTCACACCAATGTCTCCAGAATACTCCAAACCATCGACGGCATCTGCATTCAAAACCGCCCAATCTTTTTTTTTCGCTTCATTTTCTATATCTTCGAAATCCGTTTTATCTAACATGGAATTGTAACTCTTTTCAAGACGATTCGAAAGCTGCTTAAAGTCGCACTTGTTCAGCTGGTCCATTGCGTCACCGACTTTCGGATTGACTGGAGCATTACTCTGACCATCGCAAATCAAACTATCTTCAAGAGCATTTGACTTCGGCAAAAGGGTCTTCTTCTGTTTTATTTCAGTATCCAAAATTTCTGTATTTTCGATTGATGAGATATTTAAAGAATCCTTTATTTGGGACGTATTTTCACAGATAGCAACATTAATTTCTTCTACAAGATCTACTTTCACGTCACCCATATTCGTAAATTGCCCTTTATCTTCATTTTTAGACTCTTTACAAGCATTTTTATCCATTTTTTACTTTTTTTCTTTCGGTATCACTTCAGTTTTTTTAACAGCTTCATCCGTATTTCCTATACTCTTAAGCTTCTTATCTTTCAAGTCATTCACCGGAGACGCTTCGATGGCTCTGTCCCCGGATTCCACCGGAACAAACAGCCTGAATATCTCGACGAGCCGAAGAACCTTTGGTGTCGTGAACCTTTTTATTCTGTCCTGTTCGGAGTCGAGTTTCTCGAAGACCATTTCGGCAGCCGCCCGTATCTGAACCAAGATGGACGACACGAGGCAAAGCAAAAGGAAGTGACGCTCGTACGGTATTTTGACTTTTAACTTCTCAATCCTGACGAGGAGGGCAAAAGCGGCTTTGTCTGCACCATAGGGTCCTAGAACACGGAAGAAAAACATTAATGCTAATATACCAACACTGGCTAAAACCAAATTAATTACACACCGACAAATGGTTGTCATATACACAAAAAAATGAATTATAATCAGGGCTGTGGAGTTGGAGTGAAGTTTGAACTTTTTATACATGCAAAATTTGGCTATTGGCCGGATTAGTTGGTTGATATTTAATTTAATACACATAAATAGGAAAGGTAGGGGGAAAAAAATAACAAAATTTAACTTTTTTTAGTCGGGGTCGGAGTCAGAGTAGGATTCGTGTTTTTGGTAAATGCTGGAGTCGGAGTCGTGTTATTTTTAACGACTCCACAGGCCTGCTTGGTGGAATTTCGGTATTTTTAAAAAAACGTGACGAATTAATCTTTTTGTTTTCGGAGTTGGAGTTGTGTGTTTGATCAATGTTGTACTTGGAATCGGAGTCGTGTTTTTGGTCAATTTTGGAGTCGGATTTCGGAGTTGTGTTTTTGGTCAAGGTTGGAGTCTTGATTTTCGAACGACTCCACAGCCCTGATAAAAACAGATTCAAATTGATGGTCAAACAAACTGAATCGAATTTCTAATGCTATGGCTCACCGGTCTGTTCGAGGATGTATAGAAACTGCTCGAGCATCATCCGGGGGTCGAGCACCGGATCCGGGATGGCCCTCAGCTCTTCGCCGAAAGCTTCGTCGCTGTATATCTCCGTCGGATCAAATCTGAAACATTGCATCGCATCGTCAGGTCAAATTTCATTGCCAAGAAGTTTTGATTGATTTTTATTTAAATTGTTTAAAGCTCTAACCTGTGATCCTGTATGAACGAAAGAGCCCTCCGAACGGACTGCCTCATGAAAGTCTCCAGCTTCCTCCGCTCCCTGGTCTGCTGCTCTTCGATCCACGACTTGTACTCCAGTATGACTTCCGTCGGCCTACCGGTAATTCTTCAAACAAACGGCACACTATAACAATTGTACAATGATTTGTCTCGAACTCAGATTTACGCATCTATCCCGTATGAGAAGATTTTTCTACGGCCACCAACAGTTTCATAGTAATATAAAATTAAAAATGTCTTCGATTATTCCATGATTTGTGCTACTAACTGTGACACGTGTTTCGCCTCTTTCAGGGACATCTTCAGATATACTATCGCAAAGTTTGCTTAAGTAATGAAGCAAGATTGATTCTAATATTTCAAAAAATTACAAAATGGAGTTTGGGATTTTTCCTTTTTGCGGGAAGCAAGGAGAGGGGTTATAGAACTAAAACAAAGCAAACAAATAATTATACTACCAATGACGTTAGCATAACAAAATATTAACTAATGAGATGCTATCAGATAGGGTTGGGTTAAACCCTCTAATTGGAAATAATGTAAGCAGTGGCGAGCACTATTTCCATTTAAATCAAATTTTACATTAAATAATATAATATTGACTGTAACCAATTACGTCCATTACCAACGCAAAATCTCACCTCTTTAAGCCGACAATATCAGACGCCATGTCCACCTCACTGCACAGCATATTCTCCAACTTTTCCAGCTGGCACTCCAACTTGTCGTACGGTGACCTTGATTGGTCTGCCAAACTTTTCTTATTGTGTTCCTTAAAAAACAGAGCATCGCAAACAATAGAATCTCTAACAAGAGGTAAATCACCTACATATTTGCAAGTGACATCTTCTGTCAATTCTTTGATACCGTTGACACTTTGATGCATTCCGTCAACTGATTCTTTAGTTGACGCCGCATTCTTTTGAATAATTTCGTTCCGTTCATTTTTTACTTCATTGTTTTCCGCGATTTCCTTCAATGTATCTTGTTTTTCCTCCACTGTTTCTTTTTTTACTTCATTGTTTTCTGCGACTTCCTTTAAAGTATCTTGTTTTTCCTCTACTGTTTCTTGCTTTACTTCATTGTTTTCTTCAATTTCCTTACCAGTATCCTGCTTTTCCTCCAAAGTTTCTTCACATAACAAATCGTTAGCTTCAAATACTTTACTTTCCTCTTTCAATTCTTCAATTTTCTCACTATTACAATCCTTCTCCTTAAACAATTCATCTCTATTTATATCTATTTCTTTTGCTACAATTTTTCTATCATTTTCAACATCTAATTTCATTAAATTTTTACACGAAATTTCCTCAATACTTGACATTACTTCTTCATCTTGTAAATTGGAAATACTATTTGAAATTTTTTGGCTACATTCGAATATATCACAGATTGGGGCGCGCCAGTAATTGGCTTCGTTCATGTTTGAAGACATTTCTGCATCATCAGGTGTGGAGACCGTGTTACCGAATTCGGAAAGAGGATCTGAAAATGAATTCAAGAGCGTCAATTTTAATCTCTGAAAGCAATAATAACCATTTTAATCTTGTGGGGCCCTAGATTTTTTTTTTTACCATGCCCGCTCCCAACTTGGAGCATATGGACTCTTTTCTACGATATCTGCTTGTTATTTATTTGCTCAACCTCTCTTTTTCAAAGAGTCGGGATTGAAAGTATCTGACAGGTTAGTTTAGTTGCTCTCATGTGTCGCTTTTTGGGATCAGAAAGGTGGGGATTTTTTTAAATTGCCTTACAAAAGGATTTATCGACAGGAAAATTTGAACACTGCACCACGGGCAAATTTTTTAACACATTTTGGCTAGGGTATTCGCTTATTTTGGGATTTCAGAAAAAGTGGGAAGGGATTTTTAAGATTGCCTTCGAACAAATTTGTTGATAGCGACTGACGAATAGTTCTGAACAGTTCTGCACCAGGCGGACCGAAATAGCAAACAAATATTTTTTTTAAAATACATTTATTTTTCTTTTCCGTATGATATTTAGCTTATTTTTTTTTTCTGCTCTCTATATTCTGACCATTACGCCATTTAATATAAAATTAATCCAATCTATTAAAATTTTGACAAGATATAAAATGCCTAGGTATTTCTCACAGCCTATTTCCAAAATGGCCTATGGTCCAAAGGGTTAAATACAATATCAATTATAGATAATACGGTAAGAAAAATAACAATGTATTTTAATTCTACAGAAATAATTTTATATATTTGTTGATAGCTATTTCGGCTTACGCCCTCGTCAGAACTATGTTTTAAACGTGCATTAGAACAAGCTTATATACCTCGGCTAGACAGGGTACACTATACATCTTCTTCTCTGTTCCACCTCTGTATTGTGTACCCTGTCTAGGCGAGGTATATAAGCTTGTTCTAATGCACGCTTAAAACATAGTTCTGACGAGGGCGTAAGCCGAAATAGCTATCAACAAAAGTATAAAATAATTTCTTTAGAATTAAAATACATTGATATTTTTCTTACCGCATTATAATGGAGTTCTACCAAGTAAATGCCTACTCAATCAATCAATCAATTATAGATACCTACCGAAAATTTCAGCATGTTCTTCATCGATTCCAGTTTCACCGCACGAGTCATTCTCATAAGTTATATCAGACTCAGCCAAAGAAACATCATCCATGTCCGCTGACCAGCTAGCCCTCGGCTCCGAATTCGCCTCACGTGCAAACAGAGGATAAGTAAACGCCAGAATCCTCGGAACTCCGTCTACAGCGTTTTCAAATTGACTGTCCCGTTTCGGTCTGTTGATCTTCGAATCGGCATCATACTGATATCTCGGCATACAAATAGGCCCATTGAGTCTCTCCGTTTGAAAATAAGGCTTATTGAGTCCGTTTGTTTCGCAATTGGGTCCGTTGAGGCCTTTTGTTTCGCAAACGGGTCCGTTGAGGACTTTTATTTCGCAGACGGTTCTATTTTTCTGACAAATACTTACGTCGAGACTGGTCGTCTCACTTATTGGCCTAAAGAGACTCTTTGTTACACATATGGGCCCGTCGAGTCCTTCCGTTTCACAAATGGGGTTATCGAGTCCGTTTATTTCGACTGCTGTCTTTTTTCTATCAATAGACGATTCGTTTCTATAGTTGGAATTGTATTTAAAATGTGAATAGACATTCATAACCTGAAACGATAATAAAACTATTTAACGCACGTCAGTTCAAGTTCATCCGTGCACTTTATATGCTTGAAGATGATGAAAGGCGATACGCCATTTGTTAGTGACAAAGTTATTTACCCTTTGCAGGTGTGGATCTGTCGCAACCGTGTGACACTCCTCGATTACCAGAAGATTGATCTGCGTCATGTTCAGAAAGCCGTCGTCCAAGAGTTCACCCAGGACTTCCGACGTCATCACTAAAACCTGCAATAAGAGTAAAAAAACGTATTTCTTTCGGCTTGTAATATTTAAATTAGGGCCGTGCGTTTGTTAAAAGAAAAACGCTATAGGGGACACCCCTAGACACACTTAATGAAATTCCGCTATAGGGGAATGCTATAGGGGGATTTACTGTTTCCTGTATAATTTTTCATTGATATTTAAAATACTCAAGAGAGGTTGAGCAACTGAGTAACAAGCAGTTCTCGTAGAAAAATATATGTTGAGATAAACTCCGTGAGGAGTCCATATGCTCCAAGTTGGGAGCGGACATAATTTGTATAAAATTAAGTTTGAATTTTCTACTTTTCCACGAGTTTCGTCGCTAACGACAGTTCAGTTCTGTCAGTTTAAGTACATCCGTGAACTTGAAATCTCTGAAGATGCCGAAAGGCAAAACCTGGGTCGTTAGCGACAAAACTCATGGAAAAGTAAAAATTAAAGTAGTCAAATTCCTTCAAGCACCCTCAGTCGAAATCCTTAATTGATTAAAACACTGTTTTTTTACCTCATTATTTCGGTACACTTCGTTCCAGGGTATGTCTCGTTCTGAAGCCTGTACACATGCTGACGCTTTCAAGTCTGTCAAAAGGCAGAGATCCAACGCGAGCAGTTTCAATCTTCGGGCGACTGTCAGAATGACCGTCCTCCGATTCGATGGTCTGCAAGAGACGGCACAATGTCAAAATCTGTCAATCGTTTTCCGAGCTTCAGGGACGAAATTTCTTTCCAACTGCCAGCTCAAGTTCATTCGTGCATTTAACCCATTGTTTACGATGTGCACAAATTTGTGCTCAATTACTATGGTAATTGAAAAGCCCCGTAAGCAAAGTGTTAAAATGCGTGAAGATGCAGGAAGGCGAATCCCGGGATACTAACGACAAAACTCATGGAAAAGTATAAAATTCAAACTTAATTTTATACAAATAATTTTTTTCAACTACTTTTGTTTTGTAGAGGGTTGAAGAAAAGTATATTAACTTTGAATTTTACATTTTTCCGTGAGCTTTGTCGCTAACGGCCCCGGGTTTCGCCTTTCGGCATCTTCCAAGTCCATCAAGCAACTTCGGTCGAAATCCTAAATTTTATTAATTCTTGTTTATTTCTTCGAACATAATAAAAACATATTTTTTTTACATATTCCACATTAGAATTATTAAGATCAGGACAGGTTTCGCTCATCGCAAGCATTATCAACTGAAGTGCAACCCACGTGTAAAAGAAAGGATTCAAGTTTGAATTGTTTGAATTTTGTACTTTTCCATGAGTTTTGTCGCTAACAACCCAGGTTAACTGGGCGTCAGTTCAAGTACAAGCGTGCACTTGAAATGCCTGAAGATGCCAAAAGGCGAAACCGGGTCGTTAGCGACCAAACTCATGGAAAAGTACAAAATTCAAACAATTCAAATTTGATATTGAAATTCCATCAAGCACCCTCAGTCGAAATTTTTAATGATAAAGGATTCATTGTAGAGACCTTCTTATCTGATACGCCAGCTCCTGTATGACCTTGAGAGCCACGAACGAAGCCGCAGGGCGTGGTGGGCACGCAATTATGTTATGAGACCGCGCCGCCTCCACCAGCTCTTGCTGGAACTCCCTCGCGGTGAATCGGAGGGTGCTCACACCCTCCGTCCAATGCTGCGCCATAGTCAAGTCGAGTATTCAACGTGTTTTTGGATTCATTTTAGAGTGGACATCTGTAACAGTTTAAAAGTCAGTTTCTTCAAATTTGTATTTTTTATAATAATACTAAAAACTAAAAAATATTTGGCATTACAGCTAACGCCAGTGCGCCAAATATTCTTAATTGTGAAAGTCATACGGGATTAACTCGATGATAAATAATGAATCTGTCGCATACAAATCAACAATAAATTACATACACCCAGCCCAAGATTTCTTTATCAATTGAAAAAATCTGATCTTGCCTGGAATTGAACCCGGGACCCCTGATCGCTAGGACAAAGCTCTTGCCACAAGACTACAGGAACTGACCATTTGTATCAAAGTAATCCGTGATAGGAAGCATATAACTTGATATATATGGATCTAGGACAAAACGTCCCTGGACAAAATGTTTACATACAAAGTGTCCCCAGACAAAATGACCCCAGACAAAATGTTTCCAGACAAAATGTCCCTGAACAAAACAGTTATTGGCATTTTTTTTTTATGTTGTAACCTAATCCAAGCATAAAAACTAACCCAAACCTAACCGAAACCTGACCTAACATAACCTACGGTGAAAAAATAGCAACGTTATTTATTTCAACAAAGATTATGTAATATATAGTCTATATCTGTTTTGGCTTGCGTCATTGTCAGAACTATGTTTAACCCTATGTTTAATTTTTGATTATTTCACCTTTCTGAAAAAGGGGATTGTATTTGAAAAAAGTAAGAAAAAAGAAATAGTCTGATATATTAATATCGTTCCTTCCAAGCCAAAAGGGCGTTAGTGACAAATCGCTACTTTTTAGGAGAGCAAAAAGAGTGGAAAAATTGTGTGTCATTTAGAACAATTTTGTTTCATTACTTCTTCTTTCCATGGATTGGAGTTTTTAGTATTACAAACATCCTTTTAACAGACTGGGCATATTTTATTTGTGAACCTAGCCTCATATTTAACACAGAATCATCAAAATATTACAACCATAAACGACTAAAAAATGGGCTAATCTTAAATTTATTTTTTAATTAAGGTAAATGTACCAGTAGCTGACCGTTTAAGAGAAGATTTCAGTAGTTGACAATCTTACATAATGAAAAATCCAGTAGTTGACCATTATTTATTTATTTATTTATTTATAAAAAAAAAATACAAATCATGGCATTACAGCTTACGCCAATACGCCATCCATTTGACAAATGTATTCACATATACATACATACTTGTATACACATAATGGGGTGTTATACATACATATACATACGCAAAATGCAAATTTTTATTATAAGAACGGAGAAAAAAAATTATAAAATCACATTAGAAATTTTAAAGATGTCAACCGAGTGAGTTTCGACAAAATCAAATTTTATTCAGAAAATATAGTATTTGTCTGAACTCACTCACATCAATATGAAATATGTCGACATCAGAAGCAATGCCGTTTAAAATTGTTAAAGCTCTTCCCAGAGGCATTCCCATTGGCAGACTGGTTCTACCCCTTGGAAGAACAAACAACACATGCTCACCCTGATTGATTCCTCAAAAAAATTATCAGGAACATTCAATTTAACATTTTCAAGAATGGTGGAATTCTCATTTTGGCCTCGGATAAGCCGAAAGAAATATAATGCAAATATAATACCATGTCTAAACAGGGGGCTTTATAGTGAACTTTCTGTCAGAGTTGCCTCAGGGCTTTCTGTCACACCACTCTTGGTTGAATCAAGTAGCAATGGATGGTCGAGGAACAAGGTACACACCGTTTCTAGATTGATCACTTAAGATATTTTAAATAATATACTTCCTCCCTAGGTGTTGTTTTAAAATGGCCACCCTGGCACTCCATTGGCTATATGGTGATGTGTTAGTGGCTCATTCCGACCACAGATTCCTTAACTTTTCTGAACTTTACAATTTCGAGCAATACCGCATCTGCATTTCTAATTTCTGCCATTTTATTCTCAAAAGGTCAACTACTGGTATATGGTCAACTACTTGTGCATTAACTTTATTTTCAAAAATCTATGTACGTAAACTATATTCGTTTGATTTTTTTAATAAATTTATAAGATTCTTACAAAAAAAGAATATTTAATACAATGCTCAGAGATGGCAAAAATTTGCGCCCTTATTAATTGGTCATCAAATGCAAAATAACATGTTAAAAGTAATTAAAAGGGTTCGTAAACAAAGTGCTAACCACAGCCAATCACAGACGAATTTGAGGACAACCAATCAGAAACATACTACACACATCTGATATTGTTTTATAAATACGATTTAATAATTCAAATTTTGTAGAGAGTAAAGGGTTGACAAAACAAAAGTATAGATATGGCAGCTTTTACGATTCTAGTTTAAAAAAGATCAGTGAAAAAAAATGATTTTCAATTTACAAATATTATTAAAAAAAAACGTACGAGGTCATGGTCTTTGGTCACATTGAAAAGTCAAGAAGACAGCAAGTCTATATTACTAAACCGAGAACTAATAGTAAGTAAAGATAACGTTAATTAGCTAGAACCTAAATACATGCCAATTTAAAAGAATTGCGAACAAAGAACGAATTTAACCTATAATTTAAAAATAAGTGAACAATAAAAAAGCAATCAAAATCAGATTATGCGAATAGAGTAATCAAGGTTCGAAATTCGAATTTTATTCTAATATGGTTTCCATTAATCGGGTTGATTTTTACTTAACATATTTTTGCAAGGTAACGTCACAGTTTTATATTTTATTAAATTTACACTTTTAAATAATTCCTAGAATAAATATATCACTACACAATATATATTTTCAATCAATCATTAATTATATTAATCGAATTAATTGGAAAAAATAAAATAAAAACTACTACACACTTTGCAGCACTGGTCCTTCATTTGCGCAAATAAACTTTATCAATCAAAAGAATAACCAAAAAATTTGAAGCGGTTCGTCAATTGATAATTTATGTATAATTTGAATGAAATGTTTTGTAACTATTCTGTTATCGATATTGATAAATTAATTTAGATAAAATTTGATTTGATATTTGATTATGTATCTGTCAAAGTTAAAATTACAACACAATAATACTTTTTATTTCATATGGCTATTAAATTTGCTAAGTTGAGCCGGATTTCAAAATTAAATTGTTTCTTTATTTTTTCATCTAGATTGCAAACAATTGGGAGTTTTACGTATTTCATTTAATAATCTCTATTTTTTTAAATGATTCATTCGAATAAACCATTTTATGAACAGTACATTACATTTTTAAATGTTAATAAATCATTAAACCTTCATTTAACGAAGTTTTATAAAAATATTATTGGTTATACTAGCTTTTTCTTAGAAATGGAGATAATATTTTTTTTATTAGATAATGATCAATACGTGAAAAATGGAATCGTCAAACTGTGTTACTCAACAAAAAACTTGCGCAATCGATGTACCTCATGGCCGTGAACAATTTATAAATCTAAGCAAAATATTATTGACTCATTGCAGGAGAAAGCAATGATTATAATACTTTCGATGGATTATCATAATTCTAATCAGAGACGTAATAAAGAAATACCGATCTTACGTTCTCGCATTATACGTTTTCCCGCGTGGTCCGTTCATTTTCTATAGTACCGGCGAAACACCCATAAGAACAATGTTAAAAATTTCCGCATTAACCGTTCCCCGATTTCTCGATTTCCTCGATCTATCGTCCAAAAATTATGGTCCCGTCACAAATATTATCCTGATTGACCGTTTTTGTTGAACATTTCTTAGAAGAACATTCCCAATCCGTTCGATTCGTAGAAAAAAGCTGAAGCTGCAAGTGTGTAATTGTTTACGATTCATTGTCATAGTGCTCCAGTAATTACTGAACATCTGTATCTTCTCTAGAAGATTGCGAAAAACGCAATAATGAAACATGGAATGACATATACAGTTGACCTTTGGAAAAATAAAACTATTTTTCTGCTTCAAGATATAAATGCATTTGTTAAAAAATATACTAATTTGAAGTTAATAGTGCTAAGGACTTTTTAAAAAAGTAAATGTTATAGGTATGTATAAGAAAAATCAAATAATTTTTTTTTTTAGTTCATATTTAAAATATTCATCGTTTCCCACATTAATCGTTTATTTTTATGCGGTCCCTTGAAAAACGTAGAATCGGGTTGACACTGTACTCAACAGAGTAAATAAAAAGGGTTTTAAAATGTAGTATAATTATTTGTTTGCTTTGTTTTGATTGTTTAATCCCCTCCTTGCTTCCCGAAAGAGGAAAAATCCCAAATTACATTTTGTAATTTTATCATTTTAAAATATTCAGTCCAGTCCGTGGCGCAGTGGCAACCGCTTTGACTTGCGTGCCGGACCGCCCGGGTTCAATTCCCGGTACGAGCTGATTTTTTCAGTCGATAAATCTGTTCAAAGGCATGGATGTTGGTGTTGTTGAAAATCCCTTCCCACCTTTCCGATCCCAAAGAGCGACGCATAGTGTCAGCGATTAGCTTATCACTAGTCCTGTCCTTTTCCTCGTATCCTTTCCATCCCTACTCTCTTCGAATAAGAGAGGTTGAGCAACTTAGTAACAAGCAGTTCTCGTAGAAAAAACATATGTTGAGAGAAACTCCGTGAGGAGTCCATATGCTCCAAGTTTGGAGCGGACATGGTTAAAAAAATTATATATTTGAATCAATCTATCAGACTTTTTCAAGACAGTGTATCATTTGCCTCATGCGAGTACAAACTTATTTAATTGTAAGGACTGATGACTTAGGTGACTTTTTCTAGACTCTTGCCTCATGTGAGTACAAACTTATTTAATCGCATGGACTGATGACTTATGAGACTCTTTCTAGTGCAGGGGTTACCAACCCCGTACCCGCTGGCCGATTTGTGTGCGCCCACTCCCATTCGACCGCGACAACAATTTTTTTAAAAATGATTAAACAATTACGTAATTCGAACTCATTTGTCTGCATAAATCGATATAGATCACTGCTAGAGTAACCCAGTAGTAGAGCTCTAGAATCCTTTTACTTACCAAATGAATATAATGGAAATAGCTGCATATATTGCAGAGCTTGCATATAAGGCAGAAGAACTGAAGTTAGAAATTTTGGACCTTCAGAGTGATATTATGTTAAAATCCTTAAATATCAGATGAGGACTTCTGGAATACAGTGGACGGAAAAAGTTTCCATTTTTTAAAAAACCGGTATATAAGATTAAATCATTTTTTGGTTCCACATACCTTTGTGAATTATTATTTTCAACAATGAATTTAATAAAATCAAAATATAGATCTCGACTCACCGATGAACATCTTTATGATTGATTGTTAACAGAAACGTTATACTCCATACTCCCCTAGAAACATCATACTCCCCTAATTATGAGGCACTGGCCAATAAAATGCAATGCCAAAGATCACACTGACTTATATTTATTTTATTTAATAGAATATAAACAATAATTAAAATATTTTTTTGTGTATTTATTACCAATTTTTCACATATTTTTTCGCTTTGAAAAAATATCTGGTGCCCGCCGCCCTACCGATATTTTAAAATGTGCTCTAAGGTACAAAAAGGTTGGTAACCCCTGTTCTAGTGTCTCATTTGAGTACCAACTTATTCTATTGTAAGGACTGATGACTTAAGGGACTTTTTCTTGAGATAGTGTATCGTTTATCTCAGTGGTGCACAAGCTTTTTAAGAGAAGGGCCAATTTATCCATTTAAAATTTTTCGCGGGCCATAAAGGGTAAAAGTGAAGAAAAATATTGATATATTATACTAGATGAGATATAAATTTTATATTTCATTTTTAATTTAATAATAACATAATTTTATCATATGGAAAGAAAAATAACAATGTATTTTAATTCTACATAAATTATTTTTAAATATTTGTTGATAGCTATTTAGAACTAGTTCTGACGAAGGCGTAAGCCGAAATAGCTATCAACAAATATTTAAAAATAATTTATGTAGAATAAAAATACATTGTTATTTTTCTTTCCATATTATAATGGAGTTCTACCAAGTAAATGCCTACTCAATCAATAATTTTATCAGCAACTTCGATCCTTCTCCGTTCCACATTACGTG
Source organism: Himalopsyche kuldschensis (assembly GCA_028554975.1). Lineage (NCBI taxonomy): Eukaryota > Metazoa > Arthropoda > Insecta > Trichoptera > Rhyacophilidae > Himalopsyche > Himalopsyche kuldschensis. The sequence continues at coordinate 360,854 of JAHFWI010000113.1, forward strand.
CAGATTTGCAAGATGGAACTTAGAGAGATTTCTCAAACTGTATACTGGCAGCAAGCATTTTGATGTCGGGTTCAATGTTTGTGGTTGCTATCCTCAGTACAGCACTGAGATTATCATTGTGCAAGCGGTTTGTGTGTTGAGCCTTATTTAGTTTTAATATGGAAAGTGCTTGCTCGCAAATGTAGGTGCTTCCAAAAAGACTTTCACAAAGCGCAGCCTTTTTACGTAGGGTAGGAAACTGCTCTTCGGGGAGATATTTGTAAAAACTCTACAGATCGCCATCCTGATATTTCGATCTCAATTGATCGTTGTTCTGCAAATCGATCAACTCTAGCTGCAATGATGAATCGGCCTCATTGATGGATACTGAGAAGGGGTTGATTTTTTTATATACCGTTGCTACTGCATAATTTGTTCACATATCGAATACTATTTTATATATTTAATGAAAAATTTGTTGAAGTATTTGTTATTTTGGGCCGCAAAAAAATCCATTTCAGGCCGCATTTGTGCATCACTGGTTTACCTCATGCGAGTACAAACTTATTTAATTGTAAGGACTGATAACTTAGGTGACCTTTTCTAGTCAGTGTATAGATGTCACTAGCTGTGAAAAGAAGAATATCATAAAAATTCTTACAGCAAGATTTTTTTGTGTATTTTGCAGTATTTGTGACGTCCATATGCGGCCGCCACTACTGGCCTTACGGTACTGAGCTGGTTAAGATTTCATAAATATATCAGCTCTTCATTTGTGGCTTAGAACGTTATTTATAATCAAATATCTTGGAAGGGTAGATGAAGGATGGAGGGATGGAAAGGAAATGAGCAGGGCTGTGGAGTCAGGGGCTTTCGCCGGAATCGTAGTGTCAGTTGGAGATTTTTAAAAGTTTGAACTTTTTATTATTGCATATATGTCAAATTTGGCTATTGGCCAGATTGGTAGGGTTGATATTTCATAAAATACACATAATTAGGGAAAAAAGTGATGATATTAACCTTTTTTTAGTCAATGTCGGGAGGCGTGGTTTTGGTAAATGCTGGAGTCGGAGTCGGACTTTTTTTTACCGTCTCCACAGCCCTGGTTATAGGTATAAGAAGTTCTTATAAATAAATAAGTTTATTTTTCTTAGTTCATATGTACATATTTAATACTTTCCCGCATTAATCGTTTGTTTTTTTTACGGTCCCTTGTAAAATGTAGAATCGTGGTTTCACTGTTATCAAATATCTTCGAAGAGTAGATGAAGAATGGGGGAATAGAGGGAAAATGGGGCGGCGGTAAGTAATTGAAAAACTGTTTCTCCGAAGCGCAGATACACTTTTAAAGGTGTAACTATCAATCATTTTATTGTAGAAAGTCATTTACATAATATTAATAATATATATCTCATATATTATGGTTCCTCATCACTTTTTCGCTGGCGTTGTTGGCTTCTTGGCGGCGGGTGCTTTTGCTGCGGGAGCTGCGGCTTTGGGGGCTGCTGCTTTAGGGGCAGCGGCTTTGGGTGCCGCGGCGGCTGCCTTTGGCTTAGGCGCAGGAGCTGCTACCTTGGCCTTGGGTGCGGCCTTGGCGGGCGCCTTCGCGGCCCTCTTGGTCGCCCTCTTCGACAACTTGACGACCTTGGGTGACTTGGGCTTCTTGGCCTTCTCCAGGCGGCACTTCTTGATGGCGGCAGCGCGATCCTCACGGATCTTCTTGGCGCGCGCGGCTAAGTGTGTTGCTGGAAGCTTGACCTAAGGAATGAAGAATAAGAGTAAATAAAGATTCAATGCTATCTCAAAAACAATTTTGCACCCCGATTGGCTATCATTAAATGAATTTAAGTTGAATTTTTCTTTACGTAAATATTGTGAATATTGTATCAAAAGGTTTGACAGCCCTGATAATCTCTATACACCTTTCGTTAAATATCTTTTAAGAAAACTATTGAAACGAAAAGTTTATATTCATGTTGTGAGCTTTAAGAAGATCTCGGATGCATATTCGATGTGATAATTTGAAAAATATTATTTTTTGACGACTTAAAAGTAGTTGCCCACCGGTGTCGTTAGCTTTAGAAAGGTTAAGACAGTTTTTAGAAATATGCGAGACATCAGACAAAGTCAACGTGTTAAGAAGTAATCACAGAATTCATAACCCAATGCTCTGATAAAGACATATCATCATTTGAACTCGCAAATTTCAAAAAAAAAGAGACAAAGACAGATAAGATGCAAAGGTTTCGAGACTCACCCCCTTCTTCTCAGCCTCGACGAGTTGCTTGTCGAGGACCTTGCGAGTGCGGTCGAGCTGGGCGCGTCTCTTGAGGACGCCGGCGTACGGGTTGAGTCGGAGGAGTGCGCGGGCGTTGGTCAGAGGGTTGAGCTTGCGCTGGCGGCGTACAACTGCCTTTCTGTTGGTTCGTGCAAGAAAAAAACACAAATTTAGAACATCTGTATATATTAAATTCGATAGAAATGTTAATGAATAATGCTTGTATAGTCCAAATTGAGAGATCAGTGATGATTTATTTCAATGTGCAGGTCATCAGACAAAGTCAACGTGTTAAAAGTAATCACAGAATTCATAACCCAATGCTCTGAAAAAGACATATCATCATTTGAACCTGTACACATCTAATAAGAATCATCATCAGCATTAGGAAATCTATCCTAGATATATAAATTATTTCCCTAACTGGAATGTAATTAAATTACAAACATTATTTATAGAGTTAAAAGTAACATTAAGTTCACTTCAGTCAGGCATTGGCCCTTGCAAAACTGACTTCCATCCAAAATTCACTCTCGGACACCGAATCAATTTTAAAAACAGGACACAACGAGAGTGACTAGCCAACGCCAAGTCCTATTTTTCTTATCACTATAGAATACAAAAAAAAAGAGATTGAGCAACCGTTGGTTAACGAGCAGTTCTCGTATGGTGAATGTCTGTTATTATTTTTATTTTGTTAGAAATAAAAAAATATTTGGCAGTACAGGTAATGCCAATGCGCCAAATATTTTTAATTGTGAAAGTCATAAGAGATTAATTAGATGATAAATAATGAATCAGTCGTGAATAACAATAAATAACATACACCCAGGCCAAGATCTCTTTTTCAATTGAAAAAATCTGTCCTTGCCAGGAATTGAGCCCGGGCCCACCTGATCACAGGGAAGATAACCTCCATTAGTAGTTACTATCGTAGAGAATAAATGTAAGGCGGAAATAATGAATGATGACAAACCTTGGCGCACGGAGCACCTTCCTGATCTCTTCACTCTTCAACAGCCTGGACAAGTCGGTGCAAGCCATGCGGGGCTGGGGGAGGTTGAATCCCTTCTTTTCGAGGGATGGTGCCTTCCATGATCCGAAGAGTTTGTCTGCATGTTACACAAAACGACAGAACATTAGCGAGTTTTACATAGAACAATAAAGAAAGTTGATTCATGGCAAACTGTTCAGAATTGGAAATATGGTTAAGTCAGCGTATGTCAGAAACACGGACCAAAAGATATCATCATGATGTTGTGTCGACCTAGTCAATTATATAGGAAAATGCGGATTCTGTGCTGACCTAATCGTTTGAAAGCGGACTCAGTCCAGATGATGAACCTTCCTACGTGGCCACCGGGCGCCAGCTTCAAGAGATTCAGCTTCTCGACAGAGATCAGCTCCATGCCGGGGATATTACGGAATGCCTTCACCAAGCCCTGAAACATTAAACAAGCAAACCGTTAGTGTCTGGTGGTATGTACAATCATTTTATATTTTGGGCGGAGTATGAGGAAAATATTTTATAAGATAAATTGGTCAAATGTGAGGTGAACTTACCCCCCGCGGGTACAATTAGCAAATGCAAGGATCAACGTCGCCATTTTTTCTGTAGCATTCTTTTTAATTATACGGCAACATTGATATATCTGCGTATAATAGATCATAGGAATGCATGACGGGTTTTTTTTAAACTGTTCAATTAATACTAAATAACTTGTAGGTTATTTCTACTGCTAAATATCTATCTGGGAAGAATACCACGACAATTATCGATTGAATTGACATTTACTTGGTAGAACTCCATTATAATGAGAGAAAAAAAACATCTGTGTAGTCAAGTTCCACAAAATTTACGAGATATGTGGTTGATAGCTATTTCGGCATACACCATCGTCAGAACTATGTCTAATTGTAAATTTACTTTACTTATATACTGGTGTAGAAAAGGTGCACAATACATCTTTCTTCTCAGTCTTTCTCATACTAATTTTATATTATTCTAATAAATTATGAAATGTGACAAATTTATTGTATGTATTTCTCGTAATGAAAGTTAATCTAGGTTTATATTCAGTGGTAAGCAGGGTTTTGGAGTCGGAGTTTTGAAAAGTTTGAACTTTTATTTTTTGCATATATGTAATATGTAAAATTTGGCTATTGGCCGCATTGGGTGGTTGATATATAATTGAATACACATAAATAGGAAAATAAGAAAAGAAAAACTTTTTAAGTCAGAGTCGTGTTTTTGGTCAATGTTGGAGTCGAACTTTTTTTACCAAATACACAGCCCTGGTTAATATGAAGAAAGTTTAAATAGAGCAAGTTAATTTGTATTCACGCTAACATTTCAACGAGTTCTACCAAGAGTCAAGACATGAAGGGAGTCTTACCTGGTTGCGATGGTACACTCTGAGGGGTCCCTTGCGCTGCATACGTCTCCTGTTACGCATTTTACCTTTACCGGCACGAAGACGCCTTGACTTGTATACCTGAGAAACAAAACAAAGACGATTAGATATTTGATAGCATCACAATCAATTCCTTCTTACACGTAGAAACGTATGCAAAAACAGACAATAAAGTATTTACAATAGTGGGGCAGTGTCAACGTTGTTGGCTCACCCGGGTTCGATTCCCAGTACGAGTGGATCTTATTAAGTCAATTAATCTGTTCAAAGGCACGGGTGTGTGTTGTTGAAAATTACTTCCCACGTTACCTGTCCCAAAGGACATAGCGCCAAAGCGATAAGCTAACCACTAGTCCCGTCTTCGCATCCTTTCTATCCTCTACTCTCTTCGGAAAAAAAGAGGTTGGACAAAAAGAGCGATTAGCTAACCACTAGTGCTTGTATTTTTTCAATCCTTACTCTCCTCGAAAATTGAGGTTGATCCACCGAGTAACAAGCAGTTCTCGTAGAATAATATATGTTGATATAAACTCTGTAGAAGGACATATGCTCCAAGTTGGAAGCGGACATTGTAAAAAAAAAAAAATTATAATCGTGTTCGCTCTCAACTTGTAGCATATGAACTCAACATGGAGTTTATCTCAACTTATGTTTTACTGCAAGAACTGCTTGTTACTCAATTGTTCGATCTCCCGTTTTCAAAGAAAGTAGGGATTGAAAAATACGAGGACTAGTGGTTAGTTTTTGGAATCAGATCAGAAACCATTTGCCGTCTGAAAAATCTGCTCGTACCAGGAATCAAACCCGGGCATTCAGTCATGGAAGTCAATGGCGTTGAAAACTGCACCACGGACCAGGTACAAATATACCAGCAATACGTATGGTTACATACGTTTTAACTAAATTCGTTTTTTTTTTATTAAATTTATTCGAATGTGCCAAAGCCAACTCACCTCTATGCGGCAAAAATATACACATAGAGTATCGGTCGGCTATGAAATGAAATGAATCAATCGATCTGGCACATCGCATCGTTACTTGAGTAAGCATACTGAAAGACCCAAACAAGTGGACATTAATGTGTGCGTAAACCTATACCATGTTTGTATTGACTATATATGTTACAGTGAAACTGTATTCTCAGTGAAAATATATTCTTCTCCAGGCTGTCATTGAAATTAAATTTGACCGCCCTATCGTCAGCCCAATGTTTGTCCGTGTTTTTCTTTAGTTCTCTTTTTATGAAAGGGACTACTTGACAATTTTGTTTCATTGAAGCAAACCAAAATTTTAGGCTGGCAAATCATCGACATAGGCCAATAATTTCAATGATCGTGACCAGTGTAATCATGTTGTCATACAAATCCATTACTTGAACATAGAGACAACTAACACATTCGTTGCAGGCATATTTGCAAAAGTTACGAGCCATCTGTAGCCAATGTGTTACGACACCTTGTATCATGGAATACCAACCTTTTGGATATCAGCCCATGCGCGGATTCTGCGAAGGAATGCGACTGCCTCTTTGGTCTTGGTCAGTTCCTGTACCTTGTCTGATACGACCAATGGGAGCTCTGGGATGTTGTCGATGGCGTGCCCTGCAAGCGATACACATCTCACATTAGTTTAAGTCATATCTACACAAATATAAATAGTGGGCCAGTGCACCGATGCACCATTTCAAAAACGGTCTCTATTTAGAAATGAACTTAATTCTTTTATCAAATCTATTGGGTAGTCCATTGATGGACATCGGTTGTGAATAAAAAAAAAACCATTGTGCGGTGGCACAGCCCCATGTTTCGTATGGACTATGAATAAGGGAGCGCCTAGTCCCACCGCATTTATAGAATAAAATCAATCTGGCACATTTAAAAACACAAATGCAGAAAATGGTCTGCTATCGTGTGGACATATAGTGCATATCTAAAGGAAGTCAACATATGTTGACTACACACCCAAGTTTCAAAGCAAGCTCTCAATATGTCATGATTTCATACAAAAAAGTCATTTTATTTTTGAATTTCTGCTTAGCAGTGGTTTTCTTAGGAGAGTGGGATAGAAATGGCAGGATAGGACTAAGGCTTCTTAGCAGAGTTGTGGAGTCATGGCTTTTTGGCCGAGGTCGAACTTTTGAAGTTTTTATTTTTGCTTATTTGTCAAATTAGGCTATTGGACGGATTGGTAGGGTTGACATTTAATTAAATACCCATAAAAAGGAAAATGAGGCAAAAAAAAAGACAATGTTACACATTTTTGAGTCGAAGTCGTGTTTTCGGTCAATGTCGGATTTGTAGTCGTTTTTGGTAAATGCTAGAGTCCGAGTCGAACTTCAATTAGAAACTCCACAGCCCTGCTACAATCACTACCTTCAAGTAGTTCCGGCATACAGTAGAACCTCGATTATCCGGATTGGTCAACATAAACAAAAATACTAAAAATTTGCTGAGATGCAGGTGGCGAATTGCATCCACTGTTTACACACGTAATTGATAATTGATTTTTTTCAATAAAAAATAATTTATTATTAAAGCTATGTATTAATCTAAATAAATAAAATGATTTATACTGAGTATACTTATCGATTATCCGGACTATCTTCATCCCCAATTAATCTAGATAATCGAGGTTCTACTTCTATCAATCCGCACACTCCCAAAACAAGGCTGAGTAATAAAAATCAATAGAAGACATATCACGTTGCATACCTTTGGCTTGTGCGAGTGCTGGGACACCGCTGGCTGCGAGGGCCGAGGCGATGGCATACCTGCGCTGCTTTAGGTTGACACACCTGTGCCAACGTCTCCACGGCTTCGTCGGGGCGAACATGCGACCACCGCGACACATGTTACCGAAAGCTCCCTGTCCGGACCTGCAAAGCACATAATATCAGTAGCGCGTATTCATAACTACATGAGAACGAGCAGTCACTATATACTATTTAAGTCCGGTCCGTGGCGCAGCGGCAACGGTTTTGACTTGCCACATTCCCAATCCCAAAGGGCAACACATAGTGACAGCAATTAGCTCATCACTAGTCCTGTCTTAGTCATCGTATCCTTTCCATCCCTACTCTAGGATTAGCTATGGAAGGACTAGTGGTAGGCTAATCGCTGTCACTATGCATCGCTCTTTTAGATCAGAATGGTGTGAAGGGATTTTCAAAAACACCAATACTAATGCCCCTTCAAGAGAATCGATTAATTGACTGAAAAAATCAGCTCGTAACAGAAATCGAGCCTGGGTAATCCGACACGCAAGTCAACAACGTTAACCACTCGCCAAAGGACCAGACAATTAATAAATGAAATGGCTTCAGAAAAAGTCAACGTGTTTGAGTAATCAACAACTTGTTAACAAGTCTCATAACCCAATGCTCTGTAAAAGAAATATCATCATTTGCCATTAATCAGATTGAAGATGGGACAGAAACTGACCTGTGGGTACCACCTCCACGGACACGGGGAATACGGGCAGCGGCCCTGCCAGTACCCCACGATTCAGCACTAGTCTGGTGACCTGGAATGATGATAAGACAGATGTAAGATTTGACAAAATAATATATACGCAGGAAGCAAGTTGATAAATGTATCGGGAGGTTTAATCTAACAATCTTTTTCCATGGAGATCTCAGCACCGAATGAGCAAAATTCGGGATAAATTTAATCAGCGTGTGGCATGGTAAATAATGTTAGTCAAGTCAGTTTTGACCTACCGATTCCCACAAACATATAATTTTACTCAGGTGTTTAATGTTAATACTCGGTCAAAAGCCATAACAAAAATTCACTTATTTTAACTACTTTATTGAGATCAGGACCGGTTTCGCTCATTGCAAACATTTTCAACTGATACAAATGAAACTAAGCTAATATTAGCGTAAATAACTTTGCCTTGATGTTTGAAAATATTCACGATGAGTAAAACAGGTCTTGATCAAAGAAAATTGATTGTAAAAAAGTTTACTACATAATGATTAATTTCATGCATTTATTTTGATATGCTTTAATATAAATGGTGGGTCGGTGCACCAACGCACCATTAAAAAAGCCCATCCCAAGATAAAAAAAACAATAATGACTCGATTGTCGGTTGTAAATAAGGGACATTATGCGGTGGCACAGCCCCATGTATCGTATGGAATATGAGTAAGGGAACGCCTAGTCCCAACGTGTTTATAGAATAAAATCAATCTGGCACTTTAAAAAAAACACAAATGCAGAAAATGGTCTGCTATCGTGTGGACATATCGTGCTTATAAAAATAACAAGGTTACTATTAAACCCATTATTACCATTGTAAATTTGAATGGTTTGAATTTGGTACTTCTCCATGAGTTTTGTTGCCAACGACACAGGATTTGCCTTTCGACATCTTCCAGATCAGTGCACTTGTTATGCCTGAAGATGCCGAAAGGCGAAACCTGGGCTATTAGCGACAAAACTCATGGAAGAGTACAAAATTAGAATGAAAACAATTTCAATTATGTTTAAATTTAATTGTTTGAATTTTGTACTTTTCCATGAGTTTTGTTGCTAAGGACTTGGGTCTCGCCTTTCAGCATCTTCATGCGCTTCAAGTACATCCGTGCACTTGAAATGCCGAACGGCTTTACCCTACAAACAACATAACAATCTAAAAAATGTTTGTTTCTTACCGGCATCCTTGTTTACACTGCACGGGTGCCTCCTGTTCTTGCTGATGGAGACGTGCACCTCGTTGACCACATCGGGTCTGATGGGGGCACGGAACACAGAGGGGAGGACCACTCCGGCTGGGGCGGCCTCGCTCTTGTCATTGTACACCGACACTAAAGGCCGGGCTACTGATAAACTCTGAAACGGAAACGGATTGCAATGAGACGATTGTAAGAGGGCAAAATAGAGACAGTGTGAATGTAGGACGGCTTCATATAGTAACAATTAGCGACCATGATTAAATGCGACTATAATAGTTGTATAATGTGCTTGGCATTATATTTCTTTCGGCTTATCCGAGGCGAAAATGAGAATTCCAACATTCTTGGAAATGTTCAATTGAATGTTCCTGATTTTTTGAAGAATCGTGAACATGAGTTGTTTGTTTTTCCAAGGAATAGAACAAGTCTGCCAATGGGAATAGCTTTAACAATTTTAAACAGCATCAGCTTAAGATGTCGGCATTTCATATTGACGTGAGTGAGTTCAGACGAATACTATATTTTATTAATACAAGTTGATTTTGTCGGAACTCACTTGGTTGACATCTTTAAAATTTCTAATGTGATTTTATTAATTTTTTCTCTGTTTATATGGCTACAATTTTGTACATGTATGTACATGTATGTAAATAAATTTGTCAAATGCATGGCGTATTGGCGTGAGCTGTAATGCCATGATTTGTATTTTTTGAATAAATAATAGAACAAGGAATTGTGATAGCACGATTATTTAGCACAATTAGTATGACTAGAGTCTTTAGCTGAAGGTGTTTTAATTTCAAAATCAAATTTGAATTTTGAGAAATTTATGAGTTTTGTCTTATGGCATCTTCAGGGATTCCAAATTCACAGTATAAATAGTTACAAGTTCATAAATGCTATTGAAAGTGCGTGAAGATGCCAAAAATCGAAACCAACCGAAGGCAGAAGCAATACATGTACAAAATTCAAATTGGACATTCAGACTATCCTTTTGTGGATCAAACTATGATAAATTGCAAGATTTTCAAAAATGAAGTGTCATGGAGAGCGAGTAGATCTCATTTCGTTAAAATATTGAAAAACGTTAATATTCCATCTGTTCTCGCAGAGAAAAATGTATGATGATAGTGAATACAGCTTGGAAAATCGGGATTATTTTTAAGAAACAGTCAATTGATCTGGAAAACGTAATTTTTTGTACAATTATGGAATGATGACCTTGGGATTTTATTTACATAAATGCGGGTAACAATAATACTAATGACATTCGAAAATTGAATTGAGATTACTGCTCGTGTTAATATAGCTATGGATTCCAATTTCAAATGTGGATCTTGGTTGTAAAATGTATTTCACAGATATCTAGAGTTATTTCGTCATAAATTGAAATTATTTAGACAATTATGTGAGACAGTAAAGCCGTTATTAATGAGATAGGTATAATCCTATAAAAGAAGAAAACCTCGCGCTAGTAGTAAAGGAAAAGATCGCAGATGAAAAGCGAAATACAATCAAGGCCCGTATTCCATATTGCCTAAAAATACCAATTGTAAACTTACGATGTGAAATTAAAGTATAGGTCGACGTTTAGTTATTAAATATTCATCCCTGAATAATATTAATGATTGTGTTATAAGTTTAAAGCCTTAACACAGGTGATGCTAGGCAGGTGTAACTCGCGTAATAAAAACATGCCTGTCAAATGTAAGGTTATGACAATGGAGGAGAAAAAAGATGTTGAAATATCTAAACCGAATGTGCGGTAGGACTGCCCCATGCTGAATATTGAAAAATCAAGAAGGGAACGCCTAGTCCCACAGCATTTTACATGAATCTAGCACGTTTAATTACACAATTCGGACTTGCCGAGATCGTGTGGACATTTTGTGCTTATATCTGTCAATTATATGATAAAACACAGTACAAACTGAGAAATCGACGAGGTAAAGTGACACTGTGGTGGTGTATTGCGAGGGAAGTTCGTTTTCGATGCGAAATAAACATTAAAGGCGTTATGCACACTGAAGCCGACATGACAAACACGTGGGGAGATTGCACCGTATCTGTCGCTGCTTGACAGTTATCACTGGTGATTCGAGCACACAATCGGCGTTACACCGCCTTAAAAACCTTGCAGAGGGTATTACTTTGGCAAATCTTGAGTTGTACGTACCATTTTCGCTTACTGAGCGAACTAATTTCACACTTTAACACAATATGTGGTGGAATAGACCATCGGCCATGCCACGGAGAAATAGAAAGAACGGATACGGATGGTTCGACAATGTTACCATATGTTATAAAATGCTGCCACTGTCGGAATTATACGACTTTAGTTGTCAGTTTAGTTTTAAAAAATAAAAAAATAATTTAAGGATTAAAATTATAAATAAACGAGAATAAGCAATCGATTTATTGCGCAAATTAAGAACAATATAAAATAACAGAATAAATGTGTGATGTATGTTAACAAAGAGGACTAAGCTTAATAGTGTTCATGTATCAATAGTATAATAATTAATGAGTTTAATAATTGACCATCGTTTGAGAATTATTTTTAAATAAATGATTAAAATTTAAAAGAACGGTATAAAAATAAGACAAAATTTCCTTCAAGAAGAATGAAAATTAATACTTTTATTGAAAAGAGTTTGATGCACGACGATAAACTATTTTTATTTTGCTGATATATTAATTTGTATTGGTTCAATTCCACTTTTGAATATTTAATTACGATTCACTTTCCGATAATTTTTTTTTCAATACAATGTATGAGAAGTGATTCTAACGAACTATTATTTTTATCATTGGTAAATTTTTAATTGTATTTCAGTGGGATATGAAATGTATTTTGTCATAAAAAAATGCTCTACCAAGAAAATATTTTGTTTTATTTAATTGGCATGGGATAAGTTTCAAAAATTATATAATATTAAGAATGTGTTGATCTTGAAAACATAATTAATTCAAACAATAATAAATCTGCTTGGTAAAAGTATTGGACTCGAAAGAATGTATATTTTAACCAACATTTCAACTTATATATTATTTCATTCCATCTGAATTTATTAAGCAATGAAGACCAATGGACGTTTTTCTGTATTATTATTTGAATGACTAACAGATAGCCGTATTGATATTTGCAATTTTGAGAAAAAATAAAGATTATATTATTTGATCCTTCTTCTTTAATATTCTGTATTTAAAAATGTCAACTGTAAATTTTGGCGACAGTAAAATAAATTATTACTACAGGTTTCATTCATTGCCAACATTTTCAATGATAATCCTGACGATTAGTGAAACTAGCCCTGATATTGGTATTTCTGGAAGTCCTATAAAAAATGTTTTATTTTTCGTTTCTCATTATAAATTTGGTTAGGTATGTAATATTTTCACAAAATTTTGAATAAATATACAAAAAAAAAGTACAAAATGGCTAAAGTTTGCCTATATTATGTCCATATTGTCTATATTATGTCGGTCTATTTGGACCGTACATAAAAGCTGTGGTTAAAATCTTAGAAAGTAGTGTGTGTTGATGTTTATTTCACACGATATCTCATCAAGTTGGATTGTTATTTACTCAATATGATTTTTTTTCTTCGATAAGCATACGGTGTGGCAGCAAATAAAAAATATCATTTGTGCGTCAGCCAGAATACTAGAGAACGTTTTAATTCAATATTTCAAAATATTTTTTTGGCATATATATGGTAGATATTGGTACGCTAACGACGATATCTTAAATTCATTGTTTTAAGTGTACATGTCTATGGGCAGTGCATTGAACAGCGCCTTCAAATATCTAAACTAATAGTTGATAAACACAAATTATGTTATAATATGGTGAAATCCGATTTTAGAAACGTTCACATAAAATTTATTAGCTCTTTATTTGTTATTCAAAAAAATTGTATACTTAAAACCCATATTGTATAGCTCAACCTTATTGACACTCTGGGCAAATTTTGGATTGAGGAGAATAGTGACGGGCCGGATGTTGAAAAAAACAAATCTTAAGTACTTCGTACATATTTATTAATTAATATCATTGTTTCCTGCGAAGCTATACACATGTGTTAAATTCATTTTCTATTTTTAAATTTCCCTTTACAAATGTTAAAAAACCGTACAATTGGAATAAAAACATCGAAAAATAATTTCAATAAATATAATATACATACTTAATGCTGATAAAATTTGAGTTTTTTAGTTACTTGACACTTTGTGGAGGGCGCATGATAATAGCTCAGCGGGCGTAATTTGACCCGCAGACACAGGGTTAAGACCCTTGTCGTATAGGTAAAATAGTCTGATAAAGTCTAATTGTTTCTTATCACTGTCTCAAAGAGAAAGCATTTTTAATGTTGCCATACTGTCAATGTAAGCAATTGAAACTTTCGAAACATTATCTAAATTTGTTTAATAATTTTATATATATTTATTTATGCGTTTTTTTTTAAATAAATAATTTCCTAATTTATTTATTTTTTAAGATTTATAAAGAAAGCTAAGACCTGACATAAAAATGTTGCAAACGATATTCTCACAGAACTTTAATTACTTGTTTCAATACCAGTTCAATAATAATTATAGTTTTTGAAAAATAGTTCTTTAGCCTGTTTGCCAAGAGGAATAATCATATTATTTTATTTTCATCAATCATTTATAATCACAGTCAGCTGCCATAAAATGGATTTTGAAAGCTAACAAAGCAAGCGATTATTGTAATTATTACTATTGTCGCTATGCTCTTATCGTTTTATGCAAACTTCAATAAAATCAATAATCGATTAACAATATGAAATTGTAGATAATATAATCCATTATCAAACTTCCTTTTCCTAATAAAGTTTCGATTTGTCATTGAAAATAAAAATGTGGCAGCGCATGACGCGCGCTCTTGCGGTAAAAATTTGTACCGTTTAAAATTAGAAGTCACAGCCTTCTGTATATTGTGCGGAAAAATCCCTTTTTCGGCGTCCGACCACATGTGTAGTGAATGTACAAATTTGACTAAAAATATCGTAAAAATTATCCAAAATGCGAAAAATGCGCCGCGAATGACCCGCCAGTGCGAAATGTTACATGTTACGCGCGTCTGACGGCTGTTTTGAGCGACAAACAGCTCTGAAGAGTTATAAATTGGATGTAAATAGTGTGCATGCTCCCGTGAACGTGCGTCGTAAAAACTGGCTCTGTCGACTGTAATCAGGGGCCTCTGGTCCCCATTTCGAGTGTTATTCCTCACCAAAGTCCCGCACTTCAGTCCTATCAGTTTTTTGGAGACTGCCATCGACCCGGAGCGACGGATAGTGCCTTCGAAGTGCGACTGTTCTACCCGGAATCATGCGACCATGCGTTCTCGCGTATTCAATATGGAAGTGTACCAACAGTGAGGTTTCATCGTGAAGTGTGCGAACAAGGACGGGCAGGGTGCGCGATCTTACGCAATCGTTTCTAAATATCGCGGAAGGGTTTCGATAACGATTTTAAATGTCTGTTTGATTACTTTACATCTCGTCAACACAGAACGAGCGTTTTAAATTCAAGATGGCTGCCGTGTCGGACAGTCAGGCTGGCCCCTCATATGCCAATGCAGTTTTGAATTTCAAAGGGGGCGACAGCAACAAGGAGAATCTCGGCGAGGACGAGCCCGAGGAGACCGGGGAGGGCGGCTTCGTCGCCGTCGTGGCCCACAGCCGCAAAGAGAGGCGCACGGACCGCAAGAGATCGCGGTCCAAGGAGACCCGCGTGAACGGGGGAAACGTTCCTCGCGAAAACAGGGAAGTTAGAGAAGATCAGCAGGCTAATCCTGCAGTCCCGGCAGCGCCGAATCAGCCCCATGCTGAAAAACAACAGATCGCCGCCCCCCAGCATAACAATAACCCCCCCGAAGAGCCTAAGCGCTTCGTTGAGGCGCCTCTGCCCAAAGTCAACCCATGGCAGGTAAATATATTTGAGGTTATGATAACGTCGAGATAAAATACTATATATCTACCTCCCACACTCTTACAATTACCGAATACATCAATATTTATAGATCATACATGTATTTGTCGCATAATTGTGTATTATTTCCGGCATATGAGTGATTTTAAACATCGACACGTTTCGTTCAGTCACATGCAATATGTTATTATGCAGAGAAAAAAACACATCGCGAATTTCAAAATTGTTCGTTCATAAGCGGTACATATCGAACGATTAAATGACGTTTATTTTTTAAATCTTTATATGGCTAAGGACTGTAATGAATTCGAGCCGGTCATATTGTGTGCATTTTTCTCACCCCTTGCGAGATTTTCGAAAAAATCAATATTTTTTGGAAACCGTCCAAGAGCCGAAACTTTACGTGAGAAAAATAAATTCCCGGCAATAGAAATTTATTTGTTTGTTTTACGCGAATTATGCAATGTCGCAGAAACATATTGTGTAATGAGAAACTATAGTGTTTTTTAATATGTTTTCAAGGTCTTTGAAATTAAAAATAAAGTTTATGCAATTAGTTGGATAGGTAAGTAATGGGTCGTTAAACTTAATTTCTAGCCGACCGATTCTTTTTTGCGCTGATAAAATAAAAAAATGATTTATTATAATTTATTTATTTCATTGATGCAATTTACATCAACAAAAATCAGCTTGACTTGCATATATTCACATCATCATTTATTTATTTATTCAAGACACTTTGAATGACATAATAATAAATTAAAATTTTTTGCAATTTGCTTAATAAAATATTTTAGATGGTGTCATGATAAAATAATTCATTGATTGTTATAATTCGTGGGTGTAGGGACATACGGGCGAAACTATAAAAACGTCTTTTTTGAGTTGATATTTTTAGTACATATTCCTCATGAAATTTATTAGATCAGGACTGATTTCCCTCAAAATCGAGCATTATCAACTCAACTCGGTTGATAATGCTCGCTACGAGCGAAACCGGTCCTGATCTAATTAATTTAATGTGGAATAAGTACTAGAAATGATATATTATTTTTATTGAAATATAGTTTGATTAATTGTCTTTGCTCGTAACATAACAGTGACAATAGTGATGCCTTCATTGTTCATACGCCACGACAGTAAGTGTTATATATTGGAAAAGGCAAGAAATCGTTAGAAAGGGAGAATTAATTTCCAATTCTTGGAATTCAATGTTCCAATTCGTGGGGTGTAGGGACATACGGGCGAAACTACAAAAATGGCTGTTTTGAGTTAAATATGCCATTGTCATGCTCAAATGCAGTTCTATAGTTAGATCTATAAAAATATGAAACTTGTACGAAGAGCGGTTTACCAGATATTGCTCGGCTTTCCTGCAAATCCGTAAGAACAAAGTATTACATTGTAAACTGTTTTTCCATTTGTCTCAGTTCGTTGTTTTTGTTGTTGAATTCCAAGTATTGGAAATTAATTCTCCGTTTCTTACGATTTCTTGCCCTTTCTAATATCTAACACTTACTGTCACGGCGCATGAACTATGAAGGCATCCCTATTGTCATTGTTATGTTATGATTAAAGACAATTAATCAAACTATTTTTTTTTTAAACCATGTCCACTTCCAACTTGGAGCATATGAACTCCTCACGTAGTTTATCTCAACATATATTTTTCTACGAGAACTGATTGTTACTCAGTTGCTCAACCTCTCTTTTTCGAAGAGAGTAGTAATGGAAAGGATACGAGGACTAGGACAGGACTAGTGATTAGTTAATTGCTGTCACTATGCGTTGCTCTTTGGGATAGGAAAGGTGGGAAGGGATTTTCACCCATGCCTTTGAACAGATTTATGGATGGAAAAAATACACTCATACCAGGAATCGAACCCGAACGGTCCGGCACGCAAGCTAACGACATTGACACTGCGCCATGGACCGGACATCATTTTGACAAAGACAATTAATCTAACTATATTTCAATAAAAATAATACATAATTTTTAGTACTTATTACAAATTAAATTAATTAGGTCAGGACCGGTTTCGCTCATAGCTAGCATTATCAACTGGATTGAGTTGATAAGGTTAGATTTGAGCGAAATCGGTGCTGATCTAATAAATTTCATGTGGAATATGTACTAAGAATATTTTATTATTTTTATCATCATGCCATTCCACCAAGTATTGACAGTGAACACCTTATATTCAATTTTATTTTAGTCGAATGATTCAGATTATAAACATTTTTTTATTACTTATTGTCTTTCTGTATTATTATTTTGAAAATTGAATAAATGGAATCTATTAGATAATTGATGAGAAGGTGTATCATACTTTATGGAATTTATTTTGTCTATGGCACGGGATACTTGTTTACACTTATGTGGCTTCTATTCGTGTTCTTAATTTGAAATTTGATTGTATATTGTTTTGCTTATCCACAGTTTAACCTGTAGTTTATATTGGAATCTTCATTTGTCTCTACTAACGTCAATCATCTCCGAAACAAAAGAACATCCTTATGCGTTGGGCCATAAACAATTGATAGAAATACATTTCGATGTATTGGAACCGTCCCAAGTTATTTGTCACCGGGAAGGCAACGGCATACCGACATCTTGTTACGTTCTGAACCTCAGGTAACGGTGTGTGTGAACTTTTGCTTCCAGAGCTATGATATATGCCATGTCCGCTCCCAACATGGAGCATGTGGACTCCTCGCGGAGTTTACTTCAGCTAGTTTTTTTCTTCTACGAGAACTACTTGTTACTCAGTTCGTCAATCTTTCTTTTTCGGTGAGTAGCGGATGGAAAGGATACGAGGACTCGGACAGGACTAGTGTTTAGATAATCACTCTCGCTACTCGTCGCTCTTTGGGATAGGAATGGTGGGAAGGGATTTTCAACAACACAAACACCCATGCCTTTGAGCAAATATATCGTACCGGGAATCGAACCCGTGCGGTCCGACACGCGAGCCAACAACGTTGATATTACGCCACGGACCGGTCATATTACTGTCTCTATATAAAATAACTTTGATTATTCCACGTATTGTGCTACTAACTGTGACACGTGTTTCGCCTCTTTCAGAGGCATATTCGGACTTACTATCGCAAAGTTTGCTTAAGTAAAGCGAGATTGATTCTTATATTTTAAAATGATAAAATTACAAAATGGAGTATGGGACTTTTCCTTTTTACGGGAAGCAAGGAGGGGGTTATAGATTCGATCCAAACTCTGAAAGAGGTGAAACACGTGTCACAGTTAGTAGCACAATATCACAATATATTAGCTATCTTTAAATTTCATGAGGTGCCATGCATTTCAACTGTAAACAGCGCGGTTCATTTCAAGTGTGCTATTTTTGACACAGGTAACTTAAATTTGTAACGGCATGGTTACGGTGCTCATGGGCACGAATCCAGTTCATTTTTCAATTGAATTATATATTTTTGTTAACTTTTATTGTTATTTTTGTTAGCCGCCAAAGTCGAAGTATTCGATCTACGGCTGTACTTCAGCGATTTTAGAGAAAATAGAAATTGCATAAAAAGTGATTTAACTTGCCGGTGAATAGAGACAAAAATACAGATTGTAATGATTGGAATATATGTACCTCTATTCTATACGAGTCTCTATTCATTCCGTTCTACGGTACTTATTAACCAAAAAAAACATGATTGATTTTAATTTTCGTGCAATAAAAGAGAAGTTTATAAGGGGTCAAAAAGTAAGGATGCAAAGGCATCGAATTTAAACACGTTTGTTTCAATTTTGGCCAGTCATTTAGTTGGTTTGGTTTTGTCATTCGAGAGATGGTATTATAGTCATTGTAAAGAATTATATATAAATAGTAAAAAATACATTGGGTACTAAGTTCAATCCTTTTTTTTGTCTCTATTCACCTGCCAGTCTCTTTTACCGGTGCCGAAATGTTACATCCACATTAAGTATGGCACATAATCCAATATATAGGGTTTTTGAAATAGGGATTGTTTCAAATTAAAAAAAATATATTTTCCAATTAAGGTTTACAATGTTGAGAAGGACTCGACATGCCGCATGTTCCTTGTCATTGAACTGTCAGGTTTTTTTCTTCCCAAAACGGGAAGTTATCACCGTATATTGTGGTCAGTATAATTGTCACAAACATTTATTATATACCGGTGCAATACTTATTATAAAACCAATATTTTCCTGTTTTTACTGTCATAAAATAGATAGCAAACAAATTATCAACACAATTGATATATATGGTTTTACCACAAATAATAATGTGTCTTGTTTGTTTATACATATTTAAAATTAGAACAGTAAATTACAAAGCTCTTTTGTTTTTACCAGGGCTGTGGAGTCTGTAAAAAAAAGTTCGACTCCGACTCCGGCTCCAGCATTTACCAAAACCACGACCCCTGCCCTGACTCCGACATTGACCAAAAAAACGACTCCGACTAAAAAAGTTGAATATCGTCACTTTTTTTGCCTAATTTTCCTATTTATGTGTATACAATTAAATATCAACCCTACCAATCCGGCCAATAGCCAAATTTGACATATTATATGCAAAAATAAAAAGGTCAAAATTTCCGACTCCACAGCCCTGGTTTTACCACAAATAATGCGTCTTGTTTGTTTACATGTTACAGTGAAACTGTATTCTCAGTGAAAATATATTCTTCTCCAAACTGTCATCGAAATTAAATTTGACCGCCCAATGTTTGTCTGTGTTTTTCTTTGGTTCTCATTTTATAAAAGGGACTACTTGCTGATTTGTTTTCATTGAGCAAACCAAAATTTTAGGCCGGCAAATCATCGACTTGGGCCAATAATTTCAATGATCGTGACCAGTGATATCATGTTGTCATACAAATCTATTACTTGATACATTTTCACTGAGAATACAGTAATGTAACATATACATATTTAAAATTAGAACAGCAAATGACATAGTTCTTTTGTTTTTACTGAAAAATTGTCATTGAAACTATTTTCAATTAGATATTCATCAGTTATTAACAACTGAGCTGTGTCTGTCAGCATTATACGTTGATTGCGGGATATATGTAAGATAAATGTATTCAATGAAACTTTTGCGACATATATTGTTACTTTTGGTCCGTGTGAAACGTAATTGGAGTCACACTTTTGCTGGCCATTTTGTTTCAGTCTTTTCTGGTAATCATTCAAGTGAGGGGTTTAATCAATTTTTGGTAATGTCCTAGACCAGTGTTTGTCATGTGTGGCCACCAGAGGATTTTTATGCGGCCACCAACAGCTTGATAGTTAATATTGATATTTAATAAAAATGAGTTTTTACAAGTGAATTTGTCAACAATGACACCGAAAATTTATTATGTTGGATGCATTGTATTGTTGTGCGTCATGAATTGTCAGTTCGCAAAAACACAAATACATACATGTTTAGGCAGGGCTTTTTTTTGAAAAAAATAAGGTGCCGGAACTCACTTTTTGTCAAGCTTTTTGCTAAATAAAATTATATTCAATTAGCGTTCAAGTAAAATTTCTTTCAATTGATTTTGACATTTTGAACAAAAATATTTAAAAACCTGTGATAAAAGGTGCCGGAACGCCGTTCCATCGCGTTAAATGGGGAAAAAAGCTCTGTGCTTAGGTATTTTTGACAAATGTGTCCACAGTCAAATTTTACATGAGAACCACTGTCCTAGACCGACTGTCGTATCTTGGACGCATGAACATACGGACCTATCAAAACCCACCTATTAATACCTATTAAACTTAATCTAACCTAACCTAACCTAACTTAACCTAAACAATATGTACAACTGATATATTTTCAATATTTGATTTCTTCAGTTGAAGGCTTTTTACAAAATATATAAGTTTTACATATTGGTTAGGTTAGGTTAGGTTAGGTTAGGTTATGTTATGTTATGTTTAGTTGGCGGATTTTAATAGGTCCGTATGTTCATGCGTCCAAGATACGACAGTCGGTCTAGGACATTACCCGTCTTTGTTTTCACTGCTCGGAAACTTCCAAATAGATCAATGGCTGAAAAACGGATAAACATAGTTCTGTTTAGCGTCACAAAACACACGCGTTATTCAACAGTTACGTCTATCAATGTGACATAATTGCGTTGGCACGCCATCGCCCCATATCGCTAGGCAGTCGCTTCAATAATGATTATAATAATACGCAACTCTAACGCACAAAAAAAAACATCAATACGCATTCGCGGTCATGGCGAAATTCGAAAACATTTCCTGGCACCTGTCCATTGGCTATAATTATCGCTAGAGTATTAAATAAAATGTGTAATTTTCAAGTCGGTATTTCCTTTGTGCCGACTGTCCGACGTCATTGTGCGTTATCTGGAGACGCGTCGGCGAAAGGGAGACGCCCCAACGGTCTGCAGTAGAGGGGTGCACGGGCTCAGGTTTGGCCCGTGGGCCGGGTAACGGAGGTTTGGATTCGGGCCTGGGTACACAAAACATAAATCCGATTATTGCGGATGTATACGCCATTATTGTATATCTAAATTACATACATATGTATTATAATACGATGAGTTGATAATGAATTATTTTAAATGTTGATTAAATTTTGTTTCAAAGTTGAGCCTCGGGCTCGGGTCGGAGATTGTCGAGCTTGGGCCGGGTAGAATTTTTAAATTTCGGCCCATGCAGACCTCTACCCTGCAGTAACGATTAAGTTCCAAAGGGGCTCGGAAAAAATGATATTTGATGGAATGGAACAATTCATTTTGGGAAAGTCAACGGAATTTGTTCCGAAAATAATCCACTTCACACACCATAAATAGTACTTGTCTGAACTCACTCATGTCCACGCGACATCTGTAGCAATACTTGAAAATTAAATGAAGAATTTTTTTTTACCTATTCCACAGTTGATTTGTAAGTTCAGGACCCGCTTCGTTTCAATTGATGAGCGCGTACCCGGTCCTGATCTTGATAAATTAATTTTTGTACTTATTATTTATATAAAACAAAGCGAGACTAATAAGGCTGTATATGTAGGCTCGATGCATATTCTTATCAGCTGAAAATACTTGCGATGAGCGAAACCGGTCCTGATCTTGATAAATTAGCTGCGGAATTAGTACAAAAAAAGATTTTTTTTTTTTAATAAAATGTATATCCGCCAGGTATACTGACAGTGAACAACTTTATTAATGTTAATACGTTGTTTACGGGCACCTTTAATTACTTTGGTAATTAAGCACAAATTTGTGCAGACTCCGACTCTTTACTTTTCGAGTTTTTTAACTCTTGAACGGCAGCATTACTCAAATCAGTCAGACGAAGCCAAATGTAGCATTCATACGTCAGATATAGTCTTCTTAACCCATTGTTTACGGTGTGCACAAATTTGTGCGTAATTTATACACATTACATACATTAATATTATAATTATCAGAAATATTCAAGTGGAAAATAGCCCAGGGGGTTTTTTTGATAAGAAATCTATCTGTGTTGTAATATTAATGACAATTTAAAATGTCGCCCAATTGTGTAATGAACAAACTTGTTATACTTATGATGGCAACAAATTCCTGGGAATCACAAATTACTATATTGGTATGATACATGTCATCAGCGTTTTGTGATAGCCAACCTGTACACCGGTTGATTATCACTAGATGGCGAAGCGGTTGATATTTCGTTACCTTACTTTGAAAACATTAACATTGACATAATTAAAATTACGTTTTGGTCGGAATAGCTTGTATAGACCGCATTCTATCATACATATGAATTTCAGAATTATCTATGGTTGTGTAACGGAGTTAGCAATATTGCACTGCATCTGCACACTTTTTTTTCCTAAATTTATTTGACAAAGTTCTAAGATTGTCATCATTAGATCTTTAATACAGGGCTGTGGAGTTGGAGTCGGAGTCGTGGAGTCGGTGCTTTTTAGACCGGAATCCTACTCGGAGTCGGACATTTTAAAAAGTTTGAACTTTTTATTTTTGCATTTTATATGGCTTTTGGTCGCATTGATATTTAATTGAATACACATAAATAGGAAAATTTGGGGAAAGAAAGTGACGATATTGAACTTTTTTTGGTCGGAGTCAGAGTCGTGTTTTTGGGCAATGTTGGAGTCGGAGTCGTGGTTTTGGTATACGCTGGAGTCGGACACGGACTTTTTTCACCGACTCCGCAGCCCTGCTTTAGGATCATTATTGCTTAGCAAGGGTCGCGAAAAAACATTTTTTCTTGCTCAATGGAAACTTCAAACGTTCATGTACTTGGTAGACTTCCATTATAATACGGTGAACAAAAATAATAATGTATTGTAATTCTACAGAAATTATTTTATGTATTTGTGCATTGATCACTTTTAAGGTGTTCACTGTCAATATTTATTGAAAAAAACCTATTTTCATTAAAAATAACTCACCACTCAAAGGAGTAATCTAAGTTAACAATAAAAATAATAAAACATATTTAGTACTTATTCCACATAAAATTTATTGAAACAGGACCGGTTTCACTCATGGCGAGCATTGTCAGTTGACAATGCTGTCACACGATTTGTCTCGCACGCTTCTTGGGACGGGCACCAGAGATTTGTACAGATCAGATAGCCGATCGACGCTTCGGTCACCCCTGGTATAACAACGTTTTTGTGGAACCATATAACCGTGTTATACGAGACCCAAGTGTATACCGTTGTAGGCATGAGATATGGAGAAAAACAAAAATAGATATGATACAATCACATTCTTTGATGCTTTGGTTTATTAGGTGTCGAATGCATTCTTATAATAATCAATGTTTCTTGGAAAACGTCGACCTTTGGATAAAACTGGCTTTAATACCACTTAAAATCATTATCAGTCTATACAATATATATATATATATTATATCAATACAAATAATCATTTATTTATCTATATATGATTAGATTCATGATTTAAATTTTGTTTTTCAACAATGTTCCATACATTGAATCTATTATCAAACAGAACAGCTGTGTGTCGTGGTTTCTTGCCGTTGGATAACTTCAGTTCTCTTTCTTCCGAGTGTTTTCATGATGGGATGGCGATGGTAGATACTGACACCCAAGAACCAGACTAGTGTGTGAAATCTTATCTTGTTATCGTGTTGCTTCTTCAAAAGTTATCCGGCATTCTGCGACTGCATAGTTTATCAGTGATATTTCAGGGCAACAGAATTGACTCAATTTATTCGTGCTTTTTTCCCACCATTGCTGCTCCCAAAAGATAATATATTGACTTTGGATTGGAATCTTCTTATAACTCAGTTGCTGAATCTTTCTTTTATCATATAAAACCAGGGCTGTGGAGTCAGTAAAAAAAGTTCGACTCCTACTCCAGCATTTACTAAAACCACGACACCGACTCCAAAATTGACTAAAAACGTTTTATTTCGTCACTTTTTTTCCCTACCAATCCGTTCAATAGCCAAATTTGACATTATAAATGAATGAAAATGAAATTATAAGTTCAAACTCTACAAAATTTCCGACTCCGGCCAAAAAGCCCCGACTTCACGACTGCGACTCCGACTCCACAGCCCTTAAGTTAAATGTGTCAGAAAGAGATTTGAAATTCTCTTTTCCAGGGCTGTGGAGTCAGTAAACAAAAGTTCGATTCCAACTCCAGCATTTACCAAAACTCCGACTCCAACATTGACCAAAGACACGACTCCGACTAAAAACGTTTAATATCGATACTTTTTTTTGCCTAATTTTCCTATACATGTGTATTCAATCAAATATCAACGCTACCAATCCGACCAATACCCCAATTTGACATATTGTATTCTAAAATAAAAAGTTCAAACTCTTCAAAATATCCGACTCCGTGTACGACTCCGATTCCGGCCAAAAAGCCCTGACTCCATGACTCCGATTCCACAGCCCTAGTCTTTTTTTTCTTCACAACCAAATAATATGATATTATTTTTATAATTATGAATGTTTTAAAATAATTATTATATCAAAAATATAATATTCTGTTGAATATGTATTTTGTAATAATTATTGACATATATTTGTAAATATGATTTACCTGAATGTCACGTAACAATTATTATTTAATACATATCATGTCAGCTGTGACAATAGAAACGTAACGGACGAATAATATTGCACGATACTTACTATCGAATCAACATCAAACTTTCGCAGTGCAGGCACCACACTCGCGATGAGGATATAGTAAACAGTTACGCTGTTAAATTGTTTGTTCAAGATTCAAATAAATTTATTGAAAAAAAAACGAATATTGTTTACGTATGGATATCAAGACGAATCATTCAAATAAGACAATTTTCGAATTTGTTTTCTCTGTTTATATATTGATGGCTTTAAGAGTAATTTTTTTAACTCCGTTTTTGTCAATTGGGCACGAGAGGGTAAAAACTTGATTATTTTGTTATTTTCAAACCGATCGGAAAGGACTTTCAAACAATTTATTTGTACCACCGCTGAATACTAATGTCGGTCTCTGTGATCTAGTGGCAAGAGCTTTGTCCTAGCGATCGGGTGGGCTCGGGTTCAATTCCTGGCAAGGTCTGTTTTTTTTCAATTGAATAAGAAATCTAGGCTGGGTGGGTGTATGTAATTTATCGTTGAGTTGTTCACGACTTATTCATTATTTATCATCGAGTTAATCTCGTATGACTGTGACAATAATAAGTATTTGGCGCATCGGCATTAGCTGTAATGCCAAATATATTTTTTTACTTTTAAATTAAAAAATTTATCATGTGTCGGACATATTCGCATATGCTTCGAAATGATAACAATCAGCTCTCAATATATAAACTTCTGTTTAGATCAGATAATTGATTTGAATTTTCTTTCTCAACAATATCAATGTCGACATTTCTTGTTTGTAAATTCGACACATGTGACTAGATTGTGTACCACAGTTCAAAAACCGCTCATCATTAACCCTTTGAGCGGCACTGGCTTACACAATATTTTCTATTTAATTGTCATTGTTTGTAATACCTTGTTTTTCATACTTAACTTTTATATAAATATCACTGTTTGTATTGTATTTCTTATCAGTTGACAATGCTCACCATGATTGCCGAGATTGATTCTAACATTTTAAATTATCAAATTACAAAATGGATTTTGGGTTTTTTCCTTTTTAAAAGAAGCAAGGAGGGGGGGGGGAATCAATCTTCCTTCATTACTTAAGCAAACTTTGCGATAGTAAGTCTGAAGATGCCTGACAGAGGCGAAACACGTGTCACAGTTAGTAGCACAATACGTGGAATAATCAAAGTTATTTTAAATTTTATATCAAATTAATAGTCTTCCACTGAGTGGTATGCCTCAAAACAAGGCTCTACGCATACCCTGCTAGCGACACATTTCAACACAACGAAACAGCTATTTTTAAAATCGATATATTATACATAAGACTGAGGGTGCTTGATGGAATTTCAATATCAAATTTGAAATGTTTGAATTTTATACTTTTCCATGAGTCGTCGCAAACGACCTGGGTTTTCGCCTTTCGGCATCTTCAGGCATTTCAAGTGCACGGATGTACTTGAACTGAACTGTACTCGTCAGTGACAAAACTCATGTAAATGTACAAAATTCAATTTTCACAAATAATTAACATAATAAAAATAATGAAACATTTTTAGTACTTTTTTCACAAAAAATTATTGGATCAGGACCGGTAATAATTACAAGGCATGACAAACAATTGGTATTATAACCAGGGCTGTGGAGTCGGAGTCAGCTTTTTGGCCTGATGGAAAATTTTGAAAAGTTTGTACCTTTTTATTTTAGAATATAATATGTCAAATTGGGGTATTGGCCGGATTGGTAGGGTTGATATTTAATTGAATACACATGAATAGGAAAATTAGGCAAAAAAAAGTAACGATATTAAACGTTTTTAGTCGGAGTCGTGTTTTTGGTCAATGTCGGAAACGGGAGTCGTGGTTTTGGTAAATGCTGAAGTCGGAGTCGGACTTTTTTTTACCGACTCCACAGCCCTGATTATAACTAAGCAAATATATTGAAGCAAAATGTAAGAAAAATAGATTATAATTAAAATGTTGAAGACCACTTAGCAATGCTAGCTATTATTTCAAAAAATCGAATTAGTAAGAACAATGAATCCCTAATTATTCTGGCGTACGCAAACTGCATTCCTTTGTTTTTTTTTTATAAATTTATTTGAACCGCACCGTAGAAGAATATTCCGCCGCTCAGAGGGTCGACATTAACACACCAGCCAATGTTGTTTGTTATTTTTTTTAATAATATTATCCAATAGAACGGTTTGTGCCGCAACATTCCCAACAAGGTCACTTTTTATTATGCCCTATCAGCAATACAATATTATTGCATTACACATTGTGTCGGTGTCGATTCTGCGTACGTTTTGACATTTTTGATCGTTTTACCCGACGCTGCGTTTCTTCTTGACCTCTCTTGCCATTGTACAAAATTCATTGATAAGGATTTAACTGTCATAACTGTTCTACAGTTATGGTGTCTACTGGTTTGAATTTCAACTATAAACCTTTTCACTTGGAAGTGTTATTATTTATTAATTTAGTTCACTTACAGGCTTATCATAATTTTGAATTTTGACCCATGGGCTCGCTTTTCAGACACAAAATTACACATGGCCCGCCAGTAAATTTCCTCCATGGCCACATTTTTGCTTCCCAGGGCTTCCGAACTCCCCCTCAGCTCCCACCTGCCCCTGAGGGGCTTGGAAGCTCATTTTGGGAACCTGTGGCTTAAAACGTCATTATTTTTGAATTCGCTGCGAATATATTAAAAATACCAACAAAAACCAATTTGCAAAGATTACTTTGTATTGCAATGTTGTTTTCAGGTCTGTGGAGTTCGGTAAAAAAAATTTCGACTCCGACTCCAGCATTTACCAAAACCATGAATCATCTTCAACATTGACCAAAAAAACGACTCCGACTCTGACTAAAAAACGTTTAATATCGTCACTTTTGTTCCCTAATTTTCCTATTTATGTGTATTCAATTAAATATCAACCCTATCAATGCGGCCAAAAGCCAAATTTTACATATTTAAAGCAAAAATAAAAAGTTACAACATTTCAAAATTTCCGGCCCAAAAGCCCTACTCCACACCCCTGATTTATTCGCTAAAAAATATGCTATCACAAATTTGTGTGTGTATTTTGCATTTTCAAATGTGTGCATATGTTAGACCGGGGGTTACCAACCCCGTGCCCGCTGGCCGATTTGTGTGCGCCCGCTCCCATTCGACCGCGACAACAATTTTTCATTTCAATTTTCAAATGTTTTATTATATTTGAATAAGTTTCCAAAATAACAATTTTAAAAAATAATTAAATAATTACGTAATTCGAACTTATTTGTCTGCATAAATCGATAAAGATCACTGCTAGTGTCACCCAGTAGTAGAGTAGAGCAGCCAACCCTCTACGGGGGAGCGAGACAGCAATTACACTCATTACCTCGCATTGTTTACTTTTTTCGTTTGGCAGAAAAGTTTCCATTTTTAAAAATGGCGGCATATAAGATTAAATCATTTTTTGGTTCCACATACCTTTGTGAATCATTATTTTCAACAATGAATTTAATAAAATCAAAATATAGTCCTCGACTCACCGATGAACATCTTTATGATTGCTTGTTAACAGGAACGTCATCATACTCCCTAAATTATGAAGCACTGGCCAATAAAATGCAATGCCAAAGATCACACTGAATTATATTTATTTTTAAATAGAATATAAACTATAATTTAAAAAATATTTTTTTGTGTATTATTTATTACCAATTTTTCACATATTTTTTCAATGAAAAAATATGTAGTGCCCGCCGTCCTACCGATATTTTAAAATGTGCTCTAAGGTACAAAAAGGTTGGTAACCCCTGTGTTAGACTAACAAAAAACTTAATTTAAAAATCCATAAAATAAAACATAACATTCGATTGATGATGCAGATTCAGTTGACAATACTCGCCATGAGCGAAATCGGTCCTGATCCAATTAATTTGATGTTGAAAAAGTACTAAAAATGTTCAATTATTTTTATATTTAAATATTATGTTCATATATATTGAATCTTTGTGTTATTGATGTTTCAAATTAACGAATGCACGTTTCTCTTTGTCTTTCAGGTCAGAAATCACAGTGACGGACCCCCGCCGGGCGGTGAAAAGAGAGCCCCTTTGCAACCTCAGCAGCAGGGTAGAGCTATCGGTCAGTATTTAATCAATCACTATTATTATGTCCAGGGATGTGGAGTTGGAAAAAAAAAGTTCGACTCCGACTCCAGCATTTACCAAAAATGCGTCCGACTAAAAAATGTTTGATATAGTCACTTTTATTTTTTCCTTATTTTCTTTTTTATGTGTATTCAATTGAATATGAACCCTACCAATCCGACCGATATCCAAATTTTACATATTTTTGCAAAAATAAAAAGTTTTCAAAATTTCCGACTCCGATTACGACTTTGGAATTCAGCTAGCTCCGTTATTCAACCATAGATAATTGTGAATTTCATATATATGAAAGAATGCGGTAAATACAAACTTTTCTGACCAAAAGTTCATTTTAGGCAAAAATGTCAACTAGTACCTTTTTAAAGTAAGATGATTATGTAGTAACATCGCATTGTTCACATAATCAAAATTTCTGACTGACTCCGGCCAAAATACACAGACTCCATGACTCTGACTCAACATTCCTGCTCGAAGCACGTATTTTTACATGAACTCCGAACCGCAGATATGTTATATTGTTTTTCGTTAATTTCAGACTCAAACCAGAATACATCGGTGCTGCAAACACACCAGCCTCATCAGCCCATCCAGTCTCTCCAGCCGCAACAGTTGCATCAGCCGCAACAGTTGCATCAGCCGCAACAGTCACAACAGTCGCAACAGACTCACCAGTCCCACCACCAGGTGGTCCACCAGAGTCTGCACCATCCCAACTTGCAGCTGACTCAGCCCAGTTTGCAGAGGCCCACCGTTGTCAAGGCTTCCAAGCAGAGGATAAACCACAGGGTGATTATTAAATTTACATCAAATACCACTGATTGTATTGCTTTTTTACTATATATATATATATATATATGTTACAGTGAAACTGTATTCTCAGTGATAATATATTCTTCTCCAAGCTGTCATTGAAATTAGATTTGACCGCCCTGCCCTATCTTCAGCCCTATGTCTGTCTGTGTTTTTCTTTGGTTCTCTTTTTTTGAAAGGGTCTATTTGCTAATTTTGTTTCATCAAAGCAAACCAAAATTTTAGGCCGGCAAATCATCGACTTGGATCAATAATTTCCCTGATAGTGATCATGAAATCATTTGTCATAGAAATCTATTACTTGATACATTTTCACTGAGAATACAGTTTCACTGTAACATATACACTGTAAAACCACAATACATAAATAATAATAATAATCACATTTGAAAAAAACCTAAAATGAACTCACTCCCAGGATGTGTTAACTAAGAAATCAACTCACTAATCAAAGGGTTAAAGACCAAAGTTTCTCCTTTTGGCATCTTCAGAGTTCGGCATTGACGAAATAGATAATTTAACAAATCGATTATTCTGATTGTCAGGCAAGCGACTTCACAGACACAGCGGACTGGCCGCGGTTAGGCGTTGCTGGCGCTCCGGGTACACTACCTCCGACTACCGCGGTGCAGAACTTGCAGAACGCCAACAGCACCGTGGCCGCGGCAACCGTCACGAGTAACGCCGTGATCGGTGGACCCAAAGACGCTGCCGCAATGAAGGATGCCGTGCCCGTGGTCAGTGCCATGCAGGCACAGCCGACCGTCGTGGAAGGCAGTACTGCCAACACAACACAGAAGGTAATTTATTTCTTTTTTAACGTCTCTGGTGAAGTATTTTTGCATGATTTCTAATGCTGCATACAAAGCCTCCGTCTTGGCATATCATATCTGCTCATCACGGTAAAAGAAACATATCTCGATACAACAAATGGACCGTTTCAATTGTTGTTTGATTCCATGGGTTAATCTCGATGTCACCGGTTGGCTTTATCGAGTGAAGCATAAAGATCCAACTCCGACTCAAGCATTTACCAAAACCACGACTCCGACTAAAAAAAGTTTAATTTCGTCATGATTTTTTTCTAATTTTCCTATCTTGTATTCAATTAAATATCAACACTATCAATGCGTGTTTTTTGCTCAATGTCAGAATATTAAATGAAAAATAAAAGTTCAAACTTTTCAAAATCTCCGACTCCACAGCCCTGGAAAATTGAGTTGGTTTTTAAGTGGCCTATCCGATGATCAAATGTTTTATTTATTTAAAAAAAAATACAAAACTTCTGCGACTGACTAACAAATTTAAATACATTGATTTTTATATATACATACATACATACCTATAAATACATAATAAAAATCAATAATTTATTAAAACAAGATGAGTCTTGTTTTTGCTCAATGTCAGAGTCATGCTTTTAATAAATGCTGGAGTTGAACTTTTTTTCAACGACATCACAGCCCTGGAAAATTGAGTTGGTCACAAAGTGGCCTATACGATGATCAAATAATTTATTTAAAAAGGATCAAAACCTTTACTGCTAACAAATTTAAATAAATTTATTTATATAAAAAAATACATACATACATACATACAATTTAAATACATTTATTTATATACATACATACATACATACATACCTATAAATACATAATAAAAATCAATAATTTATTAAAAACAAGATGAAAATATTGTAGTCATAATAATAACAGAGAGGAACAATTAATAAAATCTTATTAGAAATTTTCAAATCAGTCAACCGAGTGAGTTCTGACAAAATCAACATACATGATGAAAGAATTAATAATGAAACAAGGATCTGAACCTTTCTGAGAAATTCCAGCTGCAGTGCTGACTGACTATGCATCGAGGCCCCCCTAACCTCAAAATTTTCTTCGTTTTGGATGGGGAGTGGAAGGGTTTGAATCTCAAACTGGACAGTTTCAACCTATATGAACTATTTCTTGTATCTTTTCAGGAGTCCCGGCCCAGATCGCAGGAGAAGCGAGGCGTGCAGGACAGCGGTAAGGCGGTGGGCAAAGTCGCCCGCCACAAATGGCTGCCGATCGACATCGATTTCAAGTCGAGGCCCGGCAAGGGGGGCAGCGGGAGGGATGGCAGCAACATGGATCGCCAGGACAGGGGCGAGAAGTCACCGAGGGTCAACTCCTCGTCGCAGTATCATCACCGGGATGGAGGTGAGAGCGGCAATATAATTTTATCATTTGCATTAGAGGTCTGCACGGGCTCGAGTAAGCCCACGGGACCGGGTAACAATGGTTTAGAATCAGGCCTGGGATATTAGATATCTAAATTACATACTTATTATAATTTGATGAGTTGATATTAAATTATTACAAAAATCTTGATTAAAAGTTCGAAAAGTCTAAAAAACTGTTGGGTTTGGGTCGGGTTCGAGTAAGATGTCCGGGAATAAGCTCGGGCTTGGGTTGGAGATTTTCGGGCTCGGGCTGGGTAGAATTTTAAAATTTCGGCCTATTCAAACCTCTAATTTGCATTAATATAATCACTGTCAATTTCAAATTATTCTGCCGTGACGTAGGCAAGCGGGTTTTTTTTAATTTAAACCTTGTGGAATCAGAATTTTTTACCATACCAGATGGAGACAAATTGCACTAATGTCAATATACAATAACAGTTTTTGACTACTTTTACCCAGGGCTGTGGAGTCAGTGAAAAAAAGTTCCAACTCCAGCTTTTACCAAAACCACAACACCACTAAAAAAGTTTAATCGTCACTTTTTTTTGCCTAATTTTCCTATTGATGTGTATTCAATTAACAATCGTACCAATCCGGCCAATAGCCAAATTTGACATATTAAATGCAAAAATAAAAAGTTCAAACTTTTCAAAATTTTCGACTCTGAGTACGACTCCGGCCAAAAATCCCCGACTCCACAGCCATGAAGTAAACCTTTCTATACTGTAACTGCTATATATATAGAAGTTGACCAATTGTCGCGTTTAGTGTTGCCACATTCAATGAAAACTACAGTCAAACCTCCGAAAACACTATCCATATAACACGCTAGCCGAAAATCCCCCGATGGCACGGTCGCATTCCATTGTCGTTGCTATGTAACGTTGCCGGCTGTTATTCCGGGGCGGATGCCGATGCACACACACTGCCAAACGGCCGGCCATCTCTACGGTGCATACTCTCGCATACACTCAAACAACACGTGCCAGAGAATACACGACTGCGTCCCGACTTCCCGTTTGCTACATTTTATCACGTAGCAACCAAATATTTTTTTTGCAAAACTCATAT
The DNA here is from genome assembly GCA_028554975.1 of Himalopsyche kuldschensis. NCBI lineage: Eukaryota > Metazoa > Arthropoda > Insecta > Trichoptera > Rhyacophilidae > Himalopsyche > Himalopsyche kuldschensis. The sequence continues at coordinate 394,523 of JAHFWI010000113.1, forward strand.
ATAATCTTAGTTTGCATTTTTCATGAAAAAAAAACCAAGTCCCTTATTTTGTATGAGATTCACCCCCCCCCCCTTTTACACTACTTCGTATAACACGGTCCTGACTATAGTGTTAGTTAGGGGGTTTGACTGTACTTGTAACGGAACTAAATCATCTCAAAATGATACAATTCACGGATAATAACTTCGAAATTGCAGAATATGACATTTTAAATAATGATTATTCGCTTGAAATGTGAGACTAAATTGCAGATAAATATACAAAATGTGCGTACAACATATACCAGTCGCAATTTCAGTCAATTTCAAACGAATAAAACACAATGGAAAAGTAAATGATAAAAATAATAAAACAATTTTAGTACTTGTACCACGTAAAATTTATTGTATTGATTGAGTAGGCATTTACTTGGTAGAACTCCATTATAATACGGTACGTTATAGTACGGTTTTCTTACCGTATTAAAATTAAAATTTGAATTGTTTGAATTTTGTACTTTTCCATGAGATTTGTCGCCAACGACCCGGGTTTCGCCTTTTGGCATCTTCAGGCGTTCCATGTGCACGGATGTACTTGAACTGACCGGTATTAAAATTTATTGGATCAGGACCGGTTTCGCTCATGGCGAGCATCGTCAACTGATCGAAATGGGTTTTAATCAGGGCTGTGGAGTCGGGAGCTTTTGGCCGGAGTGGTGAGTCGTCGCGGCGTTTTGGCCGGAGGCATACTCGGAGTCGGAAATTTTGAAAAGTTTGAACTTTTTATTTTTGCATTTAATATGTAAAATTTGACTTTTGGCCGCATTGATAGGGTTGATATTTGAATTGAATACACATAAATAGGAAAATCAGGGAAAAAAAGTGACGATATTAACCGTTTTTTAGTCGGGAGTCGTATTTTTGGTCAATGTCGGAGTCGTGGTTTTGGTAAATCCTGGAGTCGGACTTTTTTTTCCGACTCCACAGTCCTGGTTTTTAGTAATTTTGATGTGTTTTATGGCAAATGATGATATATCTTTTACAGAGCATTGGGTTATGAGACTTGTTGACAAGTCGTTGATTACTCAAACACGTTGACTTTTTCTGAAGCCATTTTAACACTCAATAACTTTAAAGTAGTATATAGTAAGAATGCAAAGACAGGCAGTATGTTAACACTAAAACGCCTGGTCCGGCAATTTGGTTGCATTACTCAAAACACCGAGTCCCTTACCGTGCCTGTTCTAATGCATATTGCATTATATTGGCATCTAATAAAAATAATAAAACATTTTTAGTAGTTTTTCCACATGGAATTTACTGGATTAGGACCGGTTTCGCTTATGGCGAGCATTGTCAACTGATAAGAGATACAATGAAACAGTGATATTTATACAAAAGTTAAGTAAGACATACAAGGTATGGCATACAGTTGGTATTACAACTAAGCAAATAAATTGAAGCAAAATACAAGAAAAATAGACTATAACTAAAAGACCTCTTAGCAATGCAAGCTATTGCATCAAAAATCAATTAAGTATGAATGATCATTAGCTAAACCATAATTAGATGTGGGAAATCCAGGAACGAGTTCAGTGCAATGAAAAAAAAAATCCTGCGAAAAGATTAAAGTCCATATAAATTCATACAAATGAAAGCAAACAGAAGAAAAATAAAATTCTATAGAAATAAAAGTATACAAGAAAGAAATATAATAAGCTAGAATTAGGTTTATGAAACGGATATAACAAAGGTGATAAAGAAAATACGACCCGCTCATTTAATAAATTAGAGTTAGGTAAGAATTAATGTCTATTAATTTCTAGAATCTCTTGTTTATCAAGTTTTAAAGATTTATTGGTAACATGCGGGATTTTGTGACGATTTTTATGCTTCACTCGATAAAGCCAACCGGTGACTCCGAAATTAACCCATGTCCATTTGTTACAGATTCACAATCCTTGAACGGAGACGATTGGCGGGCTAGCGCAGGGTCCAGAGGACGGTACACAAGGACAGGTAAGGATTCTAACAATTAGTTATTTCTTCAATCAAATTTAATATTGTTACTCTATCTAACTCACAGGCTCCCAACCCAAGGGTCGTAACCCTAAAGGGAAGCATAACAGGTCAAATGGCTTTCATAAAAAGGGGTCATCATTCGAGAAAGATTGGGAACCTATGATCTAACACCTTAAGTTGAAATCCTTGACTTTGTAGAAGTTCTAACTTTATATTAACACGTATTTTACGGGCCCTTTTGATTACTTTTTTAATCAGTATGATGGCCAAACGCACAAATCTGTGCACTCCGCAAGGATTGTGTAATGCTTAGGTTCCCAACCTTTTTACACGTCGGGACACAGCTTTTGCCGTATTTTTCGGACTGTCGTGTGAATGCGGGACACGGCAAATGCCGTATTTGCACAGAATCATTTGCCGGCGTTTCATTTCACGCTACAACTAATTACAATTAGATCTACTTCTTTGCCAGATTATTAGGGTCGAAGTTTGAGCGAATAAACAAAAAAAATAAACAGTCTTATAGATTTATTTTGCGATTCCCGTTGCTTGTTCAGTTTGAGCCCTGACACATGTTGGAATATTTTTCAAACCGCTCGCGTTGCTTTGTTCACCGTTTCGTATTTTGTTATCTGAATTTATATAAACATTGCATAAGAAGTTATCCTTTCAGAAAATAATAATAGTGACGATGAAGTGTATGCCGATAATTTATCAGACTTGATGGAATATAATGATTTGGAAGAATTCGGATCGGGAATCGGAATCGGCTTAGAAATATATTGATATTATGATGTAAAAAGCGTGTTTTTTAATAAATATCGTTTCGTTTAGAAGTTGTGTTGATTTTAAGAAAGTAACATATTTTTGCGCTTATCACTAAAAAACGCCCGCTACAGGCTTGAGTCTAGTGCTCGAGGTGCCCGACAACATAGTGTTGAGAAAGTAACATATTTTTGCGCTTATCGCTAAAAAAACGCCCGCTACAGGCTTGAGTCTATTGTTCGAGGTGCCCGACAACATAGTGTTAATAAAAGCCATCTGACCCGGGACCCCGATGCAATCGAAAATGGTATTTTTCATTGGGTAATTTAAAAAAATAACGAAGATTCATTGTAGTGAATTTTTTTTTTAGTTGACAACCCCACAAAAAACCCGCTGCGACCCCTTTTGGGGTAGCGACCCATGGGTTGGGAACCCGTGGTGTAAAGGGTGATTCTCTAAGTGGTGAAACACATGTCACTAATAGTTGCACATTACTTAAATTAACAATGTTATTAATTAAAGAAATTATGAAAAAAATTTCAAAGCCAATTTACTCAGTCCAATCTCAAATGGCCGAATGGAGTCGGGCAGTGTGGCAGTATGAATTAATAGTAATCCCATGTTTTTCAGGTCGCGGAGGCGGTCGATTTTCGGGGAGAGGATCACGGGGCGGCTTCCATCACAGAACGCCACGCCCGCCAGCGGCTTTGATAGCCGACTACAGACACGACTATTCGCAGATGCGCTATCGCCGATTTTCAGTATCACAAATGGATCACTTTTAAGGTGTCCACTGTCAATACTTGGTGGAATGGCATTATAATTAAAATAATAAAACACTTTTATTACTTATTCCACATAAAATGTATTGGATCATGACCGGTTTGTTATTTATATATTACACCGGCTATTTTGTTAGTCATGCATTCCTATGATCTATTATACGCAAATATATAAATGTTTCCGTATAATTAAAAAGAATGCTACAGAAAAAATGGCGACGTTGATCCTTGCGTTTGGTAATTGTACCTCCAGGGGGTAAGTTCACCGCACATTCACCGCAATCTACCTGGATAGTTCTACGCAGAACTAAAAACCACAGAATATAATTTTTTGTTTGTCACCTTTGCAGGTGTACCAGGCGGCGGCAGCTGCTGCTGCGGCCAAAGCCTCAGGCGTGTCACCGCCCATCCCTCCGCCCCTGCCCCCGTCGCAGGGGCCCTTCCTGATGCCGTACCTGGGCACGTGCTTCTACGGGGCGGGACCTGCGGGGTATTTAAACCTCGATGCGCCCACCCTCAAGGATTATATCAAGAAACAAATGTGAGTGGATACAATTTGTATTTATTTAAGAGATTTATAGAAAGGACAGCAAATCACTGACGGATAATAATCCTCAGAAGAAAATTACATTTGTAGTTTGTCAGACAGAAGGCGATTCAATTTCGATGTTGAAATTCCATCGAGCGCCTTCAGTAAAAATCCTAAAAAAACAAAAAAAAATATAGATAGAAGCGAGGTGATCGCTTTTGTTGCCCTGGCGTGGGAGGGTATTGGAGACAACGTACACATCCATGTCTCGATCAAAAAATAAAGATATGCGACTCGAACCCGTGCACAATGCAACCTAAGCGACCTATGATAAGTGCTATAACATAAATACCGGAAAAGTTATCTTTTGCAAATTGGGTTTACATCAAAAGTCTTTTCACATGGCTTCAAAAATAATTAACAAAAAATTCCAATCTTCCGGTTTGATGAACCTAAACCACATTCGTTTGTTTTTTTTCTTTGAACTGACAAATTACAACCTTCTTTGAAACAAGTGTTCAAAGTTAAGTCATATAGAATGAAATCAATTTTTGGTGGAAAACACTATTAGAAAAATGGATTGATTACAGAAAACTTACAAATTTTTTTTTCTATGAATTTTCAGAGAATACTACTTCTCACCGGAGAATCTAATGCGGGACTTTTTCCTGCGCCGCAAGATGGCGTCCGACGGCACCATCCCCGTCACGCTCATCGCATCCTTCCACAGGGTGCGAGAGCTCACCGTCGATCTGCCGCTCGTCATGGAGGCCATCAGAGCCTCTGACAAGATCGAACTCATCAACGGCTTCAAGGTAACAAACACGAAAACCTATTAAATTTAGTAACCGGCTGGCAATGCCACCTGTCAATATTCTTGATTGGCTAATATAGGCATGGGCAACCTTTCCTGGAATATATTATTTGTTATTTGAAATTTTCTATTTAAATGAACTTCCACAAAGTTACCGCCTAAACCATCGAAAGTATTAAAGTTATAAGTCTTTAGTTTGTATGCAAGCGACACGTGCCTTGTACAAAAAACCGCCGCATACGCTATAGTAAAAAGCTCTATAGCAGGTTTGACTGTATTTACAATGTAACTATTTCAAGGTACGCACTCTGTACGAGCCGATGAAGTGGCCGATCCTCGATTCTGGCGGTCTAGCCAATCCCGAGAGCGTCGACCACACCGTGGGACTGGATCATGGAGCCCTCGCTAATGAAGGTGCGACCGATGCCGCCGTGCCCACAGACAGCAATCAGGCGGCTGTCGTGAACTCTGTGCAGGGCACCAAGGATGATGGGAGCGAATCGGAGCCGATGGACGATGCCAAGAGGTATGCTTAATCATTCTATAACACCGAATATCCGAAACCATCGAAAGTATTATCCTATAACACAATTCTATATAATTAATTCCACATTAAATTTATTAGATCATGACTGGTTTCGCTAATGGCGAGCCTTATCAACTGATAAGAAATGCACGAAACAGTGATATTTATACAAAAGTTAAGCAAGAATTACAAGGTATTACAAACAATTGGTATTACAACTAAGCAAATAAATTGAAGCAAAATATACCCTTAACCTTTTCACCGCGCCAGAAAATATGGAGAACAAGCCCTGTACGCGGCAGCTTTTTTGCAGATTTGTTAATCGCGTTTTCGACTTTAAATATAGATTATAAAAAATTTTCAAAAAGTCAAATATGTTAATTGGTACCTAAAGTAATTTTTTTAATAATGAAATACAATGTATTTCTTGTATTTTCTGTTTAATTCAACAATAATCATTCTTCATACGATTCCGGGGTAACGCCGCCATTTTGTAGATAACGCCGATCGCAAACCAGAACACTGCGCCGATGCCGTGGCGTGCGTATAATATAATTCTCGGAGCGTATTCAAGTTCACCTGCACTCGATCGCTTATTTACATTCAACCTGCGTTGTTATTAAATTATTATTAGTAACGCGATAGCGCACATTGACAGTTCAAATAAATATATTTAAACTGTAAAACAAGCGTTTTATTGCAAGTACATACGTATACATTGTCATATTCATTGAAGTAAATTAATAAATCAATTGACATCTAAGGTATTTTATCAATCAATAAAATAGGTAAATAATATGTTTTTTAGTCTCATCACGGCTCGAATTGAACAATTCCACAAAGGGGAACGCCCCATAATTTCTTCCATCAAAATTATTAAATATATACTTATTTCTTTTAACCATGTCCGCTCCCAACTATCGATGACCGCCATTATTGTATGACTTTTCTAGTAAGAACCGTGCGCAAATCATTTACAAAATATGCACAATTTTTTTTAACCATATCCGCTCCCAAAATAGAGCATATGGACTCCTCACGGAGTTTATCTCAACATATGTTCTTCTACGAGAACTGCTTGTTACTCAGTTGCTCAACCTCTCTTTTTCGAAGAGAGTAGGGATGGAAAAGATACGAGGACTAGTGATTAGCTAATCGCTGTCGCCATGCGTCGCTTTTTGGGATCGGAAAGGTGGGAAGGGATTTTCAACAATACAAACACCCATGCCTTTGAACAGATTTATCGTCTGAAAAAATCCGCTCGTATCGGGAATCAAACCCGGGCGGTCCGACGCATAAGTCAAAGCCATTGCCACTGCGCCCACGGACCGGACATATAAATATTTCAGGGTTTTAATTAAATTATCATCAAATATTATCAAATAAGACCTTATAATAAGATCTTATAATAGGCTATTTTATGATCTACGAGGAAATGGAAGCTTCTCTTTGTCAGTAGTGCTAATCGTTATTGTAATTGAGCGATTAATAAATATTAATTAAAATTGTCCCCTTAAATTAGCCCAAATAAAATGTCCAAATTCAAGGAAAAATCTAATTTGCTGTCAAAGAAATGTCAAATAATACCTTCACGTAAATAATAAACATTATTATTTTGCAACTTGCAACAATAATGCAAAAGGGAATTACAGACCCACATACATACATACGCCGTTTCGGTTTTATATATAAGATAAGTAATATTTTCAACCGATTTCAAACCCTAAAACATTAGACATTGCGGTTATATGAGGCTTAAAGTTAATTAATTAGGTTCTCTTAGGATCTCTAATTTATTAGGCTCTAATTTATTTTTAATTAATTAATTATTAAGTTTTTCGCGAAATAATATATTCATATTTTGTAAATGAGTAGCGGCGCACGCTTCTTACTAGAACGGCTATAAAACAATGGCGGCCATCGATATTGGCGGAAATGTTCACGCCGCATAGATGCGTGTTAGGTATTAGGTTCCACAAATAAATTATTTAAGCCAATAGATTGTATTGATAATATATATTTGTTCAGTAATATTTTCAACCGATTTTGAACCCTAAAACATTAGAGATATCGGTTTTATGAGGCTCAAAACTCCGCGCATCGCCCATGACCGCTATACACGTCATACGCGCTGAGGGCATGTCAGCTAGGACATGTATAGCGGTCATACGCGGCGAAAAGATTAACTATTAATTAACCCTTTAACTGTCGAAGTCGAAGTATTCGATCTACGGCTGTACGCCAGCCATAAAAAGTGATTTAATATTTATAATTTGAAGATGTTTTCGTGTGTCCTGGCACATGTGTACAATACATTCTGGACTGCGGGACGATTTATGGGCTTATTCGATTTCGTGTTCAATCTATTAAAAACATATAATAAGTATATGTATTGATTGAGTAGGCATTTACTTGGTAGAACTCCATTATAATACGGAAAGAAAAATAACAATGTATTTTAATTCTACATAAATTATTTTTAAATATTTGTTGATAGCTATTTCGGCTTACGCCTTCGTCAGAACTATGTTTAAAACGTGTATTAGGGATAGCTTATATACCCTTTGCTAGACAGGGTGCCTCCTACATAATCTCTTTCTGTTGAAACCATACCGACGTCACATGAAAGAATTTAAATAGGTTTGATTTATTGGTCTTAAGTAATGGTGGGAAACAATAATTTGAGTATTTTTTTTTTTGGGGTCGTGTGAAAGCACTTAAAATCTGCAATTTCTAAGTGCATCTATTTTAAATTGTTTTAGGTTTATTGTTTGTTAATGGTTTTAACAGAGGTGAGCTATTAATTGTGATTTGATCGTTAAGAATTTCATTGGACTGATTATACCTATTAATTTCAAGCTGTTCCAATGCATTCAGTTTGAGGCCCTTATTGCAGGAATGTAAACGAATCGGGACCGAATTCGGATTATGTGCTAATTCTATAAGGTGATTTGCATATTGTGAATCAGTTTTTCCATTGTTAAAGGATCTAACATGCTCGTTAGCTCGAATTGAAATTTTCTACCGGTCTGTCCTACATATACTAAATCACATGTACGCAAGTCATCTTATATATGCAGCTTCTATCAAGTTTATTAATCCTGTCTTTACTATTTTTAAGATGTGTACCTAAGTTATTATTAACTTTAAATGCTACATTTACTGAATTTTTAATCTCGTGGTGAATTTTTCACTAATACTCCCTAAGTAGTTAATTGATTTAAAGAAGCGGTTTTCTTGTATTAAGTTAGGGTAAATAAGTTTTCTAGCTAGTTTTAAACGTTTTTTTATATAGTAAGTTTGTTATCACCTTTTCTCATAGCCATTATTACGCGCAATTTGTTCTATAGTATGTAATTCGTTATAATAATCTATCTGATTCATCGGTACAGCCAGTAATCTGTGTATCATTGCATTGTATGCAGATAGTTTAATTTGCCAAGGGTGAAGTGATTTGGAATGAATAGTAGTATCACAGAAGGTTGGTTTTCTAAAGATTTTAAATTTATGTTGATTTTCTATTCTAGTGATGGTTAAATCTAGAAAGTTAATGCAGTGGTCTACCTCTATCTCTAGTGTAAATTTAATTTTTTTTTTACGGATAGGCAGTTAGATATATTTCTAAACAAGGCTAACTTGATACACGAAAAAATTAAATTTACACTAGAGATAGAGGTAGACCACTGCATTAACTTTCTAGATTTAACCATCACTAGAATAGAAAATCAACATAAATTTAAAATCTTTAGAAAACCAACCTTCTGTGATACTACTATTCATTCCAAATCACTTCACCCTTGGCAAATTAAACTATCTGCATACAATGCAATGATACACAGATTACTGGCTGTACCGATGAATCAGATAGATTATTATAACGAATTACATACTATAGAACAAATTGCGCGTAATAATGGCTATGAGAAAAAGGTGATAACAAACTTACTATATAAAAACGTTTAAAACTAGCTAGAAAACTTATTTACCCTAACTTAATACAAGAAAAAAACCTTCTTTAAATCAATTAACTACTTTAGGGAGTATTAGTGAAAAAAATTCACCAGATTAAAAATTCAGTAAATGTAGCATTTAAAGTTAATAATAACTTAGGTACACATCTTAAAAATAGTAAAGACAGGATTAATAAACTTGATAGAAGCGGTATATATAAGATGACTTTGGTACATGTGATTTAGTATATGTAGGACAGACCGGTAGAAAATTTCAATTGAGCTAACGAGCATGTTAGATCCTTTTAATGGAAAAAACTGATTCACAATATGCAAATCACCTTATAGAATTAGCACATAATCCGAATTCGGTCCCGATTCGTTTACATTCCTGCAATAAGGGCCTCAAACTGAATGCATTGGAACAGCTTGAAATTAATAGGTATAATCAGTCCAATGAAATTTTAACGATCAAATCACAATTAATAGCTCACCTCTGTTAAAACCATTAACAAACAATAAACCTAAAACAATTTAAAATAGATGCACTTAGAAATTGCAGATTTTAAGTGCTTTCACACGACCCCAAAAAAAAAAATACTCAAATTATTGTTTCCCACCATTACTTAAGACCAATAAATCAAACCTATTTAAATTCTTTCATGTGACGTCGGTATGGTTTCAACAGAAAGAGATTATGTAGGAGGCACCCTGTCTAGCAAAGGGTATATAAGCTATCCCTAATACACGTTTTAAACATAGTTCTGACGAAGGCGTAAGCCGAAATAGCTATCAACAAATATTTAAAAATAATTTATGTAGAATTAAAATACATTGTTATTTTTCTTTCCGTATTATAAGTATATGTATTGAAAAAATCTTTATTTTCAACGAAAAAACATCGCGACTCACCGGTGAGACGTTGGCGTATGGAGTCAATACGCATGCGACTCACAGGTAACGACGTTGGCGTACAGAGGGTTAAAATGTTGAAGACCTCTTATCAATGCAAGTTATTACATCAAAAATCAATTAATTACTAATGCCTCGCCCTGAGTGATCTTGATAATGCTTGCCATGAGCGAAACCAATCCTAATCTAATAAATTCAAAGTGGAATAAGTACTTAAAATGTTGATATAATTAAGGATTTCGACTGAGGGTGCTTGATGGAATTTCAATATCAAATTTGAATTGTTTGAATTTTGTACTTTTCAACGAGTTTTGTCGGCAACGCCCGGTTTCGTCCCCCGGCATCTTCAGGCATTTCAAGTGCACGGATGTACTTGAACTGACGCGTAATAAACAGTTTGTACCGTTTATATACAAAAATAGATGTAGATCACTAAGTTAAAATGCTATTAAAATGTAAATTAGCGAAAATTGTATGTATGCAAGTTTCAATGAATTAAGTGGGTTTGATATAATTATGGGGATATTTGAAAATATTAATGACCAGATAATAGCATAGTAATACCTTAAATAATTCTAGGGTTTTATCCGACCTATTATTAATGAGTTGATTGATTGAAGTCTTTGAATTAATATTTAATGTTAGCAAGTACATCCGTTCACTTGAAATGCCTGAAGATGCCGAAAGGCGAAACCCGGGTCGTTAGCAACAAAACCATGGATAAGTACAAAATTCAAACAATTTTAAGTAAATTTAAAAATTTACTTAAAATGTGTAACTATTTTTATTATAATGCCATTCCACCAAGTATTGACGGTCAACACCTTAAAAGTGACTACTAAAATAGTCACACGTTGTTGTCATGTTGTCAACACACTATTCATTACTGTCAATTCACAGTTATACAGGTATCTTTTTACACACATATAGTCATGCATTCCTATGATCTATTATACGCAAATATATAAATGTTGCCGTATAATTAAAAAGAATGCTACAGAAAAAATGGCGACGTTGATCCTTGCGTTTGGTAATCGTACCTCCAGGGGGTAAGTTCACCGCACATTCATCGCAATCTACTTGGATAGTTCTACGTAGAACTAAAACAGACCTAAGTGTCGCCTTTAATGATAATGAACAGACAATTTGCTCTCAAGTCTTTTTTTGTGCCATTTTGTTTTGTGGGATTTTCCTCAGAACGCATCCACCGTACCAAAAAATATTTAGGTGTATTGATTTTGAAAAAACTTGACTATTGTAGCTTACAAAGAGTTCTCATAAACAAATTTCTTCCATTGTTCGCGAGAAGCCAACAACTCTCGCAGCAGGCGGCCGCTCCGAACAACGGAGTCTCCCCACCCGCCACCGCGTCGCAGCAGAACCAGGCCGCTCCTCAGCTGCCCTCCCACTTCTTCCACCAGCCGGCCGCGACCAACCACATGGTCCAGGCCACGTCCGGCCACTTCGGGGTCATAAACCCGGCCACGATGATACACCACAAACCGAACCAGCACGCCATAACGAACACCGTCGAGTGGGCAAACAGCGGAGCGGGGGCCAGTCCCGCCGGCGGGCGCAACACAGGGCGCGGCGCTCTCCTCGGCCTGTTTCCCGCCGCCGTCAGGAGCTTGGGAGGAGCTCCGCCTTCTCTGGCTCCACTTTCAGGGCCACTCAAGGCCGTACCTCCTCCACCGCTGCCAAGGTGAGGACGGCTACCGCTGTGACTTGATTATTATTATTTGTGACTGTTTAAACAACCTGTGCTTAACCCTTTCGTGCCGTTGATCTTTTATAGTGGTTATGCCAAATGCCACAGATTAATCTAAGTATACCCTTTTACGTCCAAGCAGCACGATCGCACTGATTGGTACTTTCGCTAAATCATCCGTGCATCGTGATCGCGCTGCGAAAACCATGTTCTAGTCAAGTGTCCCTCAAATTGTTTTAATTACACATGTTTTATTCAAATTTATGCATGGTGTGGATTTTGAAAGTTCTTAGGATTGACATTTTAAAAAAAAAGCTGGATGTAGAAGGGTTAACAATAAAAATAATTAAACATTTTTAGTACTTATTCCACATAAATTTTATTGGATCAGAACCGGTTTCGCTCATATATCGAGCATTATCTACTGAGTTGAGTTGATTCTGTTGACCAAGTATTGACAGTGAACACCTTAAAAATGACTTTGAAAACACATACATTACTGTCAATTCACAGTTACTCAGGTGTCTTTTTACACACTTATAGTCGTGCATTCCTATGATCTATTATATGCAAATATATAAATGTTGCCGTATAATTAAAAAGAATGCTACAGTAAAAATGGCGACGTTGATCCTTGCGTTTGGTAATTGTACCTCCAGGGGGTAAGTTCACCGCACATTCATCGCAATCTACTTAGATAGTTCTACATAGAACTAAAACAGACAAAGCATCACCTTTAATGATAATGAATAGACAACTTTCTCTCAAGTAAAACATGTGTACGGCCTCAGTGCCAGCGTTTCTGTTTCGTCCAAATGCCGGTGGCCTTATTGGCTATAAAAAAAAGCCGGCGGCCAGAACGAGCCAATGATACCACCTGAATTTGTGTGTGATGCACCCGTATGCTACGCTGCCACTAAGGGCCTGATAGAACATGTAACAATGGATAAGACCAATTCTCAATACACTCAAACCGCGTTTTGTGCGATTTCAAAGATTTTTTTGGGACTACAACACGTTACTTTGAAAATTTTCTAACTGCCCTTGACACTGTTTTGCATAAGGCTTTTTGAAAATATTCTTGTTCTGGATTTACGAAAATTACAGTTAAATAAGCTTGTAAAATTTTCAATTTCCAGAAACTTCCGTTCGGTGATGACAAAGCCCCCAGTGGAAGACCACCTCAATCCCGATGTGCCTGAATTTGTTCCTACTGTGGTGATAGCCACAGAACTCAATACCGGTAAGAAATAATTCTCCATTTCTACTTGTATCATGCAATGTGGTTGTCCTGTAAATTTTTATTAACCAAAACTTTTTTACGTGAGATACGAGTCTCTTTCCCGAGGTTAAATGCTTTGATACGATGTCGGCCATGGCCTAGATGAAGAGTGGATGGACGCTCTCTCGATCTGTTCCACTCCGAGCTGAAATACAACGATATTCATGGGTATGCTGGGTTGATTGGATGATAGAACCATAGATCGGAGTTTGACATTGTATTGTTATCAAATTATAATTATGATCTGGGAGATTTAAAAGAGAATCTAGAGTTGACTTATCTATGAAATTATTGTTACAAATAAAACAACTCAAAAAAGAGAATCTAGAGTTGATTTGTCTATGAAAATATTGTTTAAAATAACTTTGATTATTTAAAGTATTGTGCTACTAACTGTGACACGTATATCGCCTCTTTTGCTTAAGTAATGAAGCAAGATTGATTCTAATATTTTAAAATGATAAAATTACAAAATGGATTTTGGGATCTTTCCTTTATACAGGAAGCAAGGAGGGGGTTATAGAATCGAAACAAAGCAAACAAATAATTATACTTCTAATGACGTTAGCATTACAAAATATTAACTAATGAGCTGCAATCAAACAGATAGGTTTGGGTTTTACCTAATTAATTGGAAATAATGTAAGCAGTGGCGAGCAACCAACCTTTCCTATTAACCTTTAATGATAATGATCAGAGATTTAAAAAACAAGGCCCGTGCCGCGTCTGTCAAACTTGTGTGACGGAACTTTCAACTGATGATTAAACGATAAATCTCTTGCACACAGGGGTGATTATTGTTTTAAAATATTGCCTTATCTATCTTGCTACCACAAACTCCTTGAGATTGTCAGAAATAATAGATTTAAATATAAAAAACATCGATTTCTCGAACAGCTACAATTTTTCGATTTTACCTGTCAGTGCGCTTATTCGTTTGAAAAGTTCGCGCCCTTATAAGTGACAAGCGGTATTATATTTATTTTGTGCGATCTTTATTTAATGTTTTTATACTTGTATTGAGGGACACATTTAAATAAAAAACTATCGTGTATTTATTCTAATTGTGTCCTGTACTATTTGTTTACAAAAAAATTATTGGGTGTATTCAATATTTAAAAACATTTAGTTCTGATTTGTGATTTGCACAATGCTCAAATGTAATTCAAAGAAAATAAAAAACTTTAACAAGTTTCATGTGCAAAGATTGTGATGTATTTGTCGTTATCTTTTCTACAAAATTTATAACTCTTAAAAAGATTTAAAAAAATCATAAATTATTATCTCTCCCTAGGTGTATGTGTGTTGAACATTTGGTTATAAATGTCTCAAATATTAAATTATTTATGTGTTTCTAGAGTATTGGGCTCTTAATTTGACACGTTCGTAATTAAAGATAATAAATGTAAGACAAGATTGCTTCTTTTGTTTATAAAATTACAAATGTGGATTTTTGGGTTTTAGTGTTCCCACATATTCTTAATGTGTTTGTCGCGAATCAATATCAATCCAATTATTTTTTAATCCCTCTATTTACGATATAACGAAAATAACATCCTTTCATAATTCAAAAGAAAGGTTGGGGTTTTACGGTTTTTTATTGAAATAATGAATATGCCAACCAACCTTTCCGGGTTAAGAATATTATTTAATAATGTAAAATATGTACTAACTCGGAGTTTGCGTAATTTAAAGTTTTAAGTAATTACTGAAGCAAACTTTGCCAAAGTAAGTCCGAAGATGCCTCTGAAAGACGCGAAACACGTGTCACAGTTAGTTATGGTATATTAAAACTGTTTTTTTGCTATGTAGAGCTTGGCCTATAATGACATGTGATTGATTCCCCAATTCTTTCTGTTACCAGCAATCATGGACCCGTCTGAGAATGATGTAGACGCGGACCCTGCCGCCAAGTCTCCGACCCGTAAGGAAAGAAAAATTCCCGCTGACGGTGCTGCACCGGACGGCAAAGACTCTGATCTAGGAGACGAGCCATCCGACGCTGTCGGTATCGCCAAAGCGAAGGCCGCGGCGAAGGCAGACGGACAGCTATCCGACATATGGACAGAGGTGAGATTGACGTAACCGATTCGTTCATTCGAGTCTTATCGATGCGGCGTAGCGCAAAAAATGACTCGTGTTTATTTTCTAATAATTTTTGATATAATGCGCAACAGCTAATGCCAAGTCATACCATATAACTCGATGAGAAATTTGTATGCATCATTAGTCAAAATATGAAGTCAGTTCAAGTACATCCGTGCACTTGAAATGCCTGAAGATGCCGAAAGGCGAAACCCGGGTCCTTAGCGACAAATTCTCAATTGAGATTGATCTTCGTGCTTCAAGAGAGTGAAACGAAAGCATTGCTAAAAGAAACTTGGTTGGATAACACTCCATTAAAGAATTGTCATAAGGAAAATAGTTTTTTTAACCATGTCCACTCCATTTTGGAGCATATGGACTCCTCACGGAGTTTATCTCAACATATGTTTTTCTACGAGAACTGCTTGTTGCTCAGTTTCTCAACTTCTCTTTTTCGAAGAGAGTAGGGGATGGAAAGGATACGAGGGCTCAGACAGGACTAGTGATTAGCTAATTGCTTTCACTATCTGTCGCTCTTTGGAATCGGGAACACAAACACCCATGCCTTTGAACAGATTTATTGACTGAAAGAATCCGGCACGCAAGCCAACAACATTGACGCTGCGCCACGGACCGGAAGATATTTTGAAATATTAAATAATATGAATTCTTTTGTTGTGTAGGTCAAGCGACGCTCAAAAGGCGGCTCCAAGGAGAAGACGGTGGTGACCGGCGCGACGACAGGCGTCGCAGGGGGCGCCGCCGTCGCCGTGAACGCCTCACGGAGCAACGCAGCCGCAGACCCCCGCGAAGAGCTGGATTTTCAGTTTGACGAGGAGCTCGATCACAACCTGCCGCCCCCCCGGCAGAACACATTCACAGAATGGTGAGTACCCATTTCCACTACCGCTGCAGTATTTCGTGGGTGTAGGTGTTACAGTGAAAATGTATCAAGTAATAGATTTGTATGACAACATGATTTCACTGGTCACGATCATTGAAATTATTGGCCCAAATCGATGATTTGCCGGCCTAAAATTTTGGTTCGCTTCAATGAAACAAAATCAGCAAGTAGTGCCTTTCTTAAAAATAGAACTAAAGAAAAACACAGACAAACATAGGGCTGAAGATAGGGTGGTCAAATTTAATTTCAATGACAGCTTGGAGAAGAATACATTTTCACTGAGAATACAGTTTCACTGTAACATAGGGACATACGGGCGAAACTACAAATGGCTGTTTTGAGTTAAATATGACATTGTCATAATATGAAAATATTAAATATGAAACTTGTATGAAGAGCGAGCGGTTTACCAGATATTGCTCGGCTTTCGTGCAAATCCGTAAGAACAAAGTTCAACATTGAAAACAGTTTTGCCATTTATCTCAGTTCGTTGTTTTTCTAGTTTCACCCGTATGTCCCCACCACGAATTGATGCGGGCGTTATTTACTCTGTGTGAATGATGGCAAATGATGATATATCTTTTACAGAGCATTGGGTTATGAGACTTGTTGACAAGTCGTTGATTACTCAAACACGTTGACTTTGTCTGAAGCCACATTTACATTTCGGATAATCATCACCTTATTCTTTCAACCGATTTTCATGCTCGATGATAGTTGAAAAAAAAATTCTATTTAAAATATTCAAAAAATAACGATAATTTAATCTCCTACCCATGCGGCCCTTGAACAATCTGAAAATTTATAAGCTGGCCCCACTGCCAAAAAGGTTGTGCGTCACTCATTGTCCTGGAGAAAATAAATATCCGCAGATTACTCCATTGGGGATCCATATGCTTCACTTTGGGTGTGGACATTCACTTTTTAACGATATCACATTTAATAAATATTACATTGCCAACAATAACCATTAAACTTACTGATATTACCTTTTTTTATAAACCATACAAAGTCCATCTGTGCACTTGAAATTGCGGAAGATGTCGAAATGCGAAACCCACTCATCATTAAGTGACAGAATGCACGGAAAATTCACAAAGATTAAAATTTAAAATAATTACCTTTTGAATTGTTTGAATTTTGTACTTTTCCATGATTTTTGTCTAACCTAACGACCCGGGTTTCGCCTTTCGGCATCTTCAGGAATTTCAAGTGCACGGATGTACTTGAACTGACGCGAAGTAGATCACTAAGTTAAACTGCTATTAAAATGCCAATAAGCTAAGATGCCGAAAGGCCAAACCCGGGACGTTGGCGACAAAACTCATGGAAAAGTACAAAATTCAAACAATTCAAATTTGATATGGAAATTCCATCAAGCACTCTCAGTCGAAATCCTTAATTATAATAAACCTTTTTACTTTGACTTGATACAAATAATAAAAACATTAGTGAGTGACGGTCTTATGTAATATCTTGCGTTTACTTTCAGGTCGGACGGCGACGAATCGGATTGCGATTTCGCCGACCGCGACATCAACAAGCTCGTGATCGTCACGCAGACAGCGGGCAACCAGTCCCATCACCACAACCACCACTCGAACAGCTCCTCGATCTCGTCAGCCAACTCTCAGCACGCTCCGCCCACGAGGATAGGGGCCGGCCTGCAGAAGCACGAGGGCAGGGACAGGACTGGCACGGCCAGATGGGAGAGCCGTGTCAAGATGTCTAGAGACATGGAGCAGGCCATCAGCGACGGATTGTATTTCTATGAAGAGGACTTGTGGACCGAGACGGATTATGTGAGTTCAATGCTAACTTATAAAGATGTTTTTAGAACAGTGGTTCTCATGTGCGGCCACCAACAGCTTTATAGTTAATATAAAATAACTTTGATTATTCCACGTATTATGCTACTAACTGTGACACGTGTTTCGCCTATTTCAGAGGCATCTTCGGACATACTATTACAAATTTTGCTTAAGTAATGAAGCAAGATTGATTCTTACATTTTAAAATTACAAAATAGAGTTTGGGATTTTTCCTTGTCACAGAGTGGTATTTATCGACTTATTTATATCTTATGTTGGGCAGACAGGTAGAAACTTTAATATTAGAATTAAAGAATATATACGATCTATAAAAAGTAACAAAGGCTTAAGTTCGGACCTTTGTACACAAAAAATAAAAACGTTAATCCTATTATTAAGTATGTAATACGCCATTATTGTACATCTTAATTTCATACATATTATAATTTGATGAGTCGATTATTTTAAATGTTGATTGAAATGTTGTTGAAAAGTTGAAAAAACTGTCCCGCTTGGGTCGGAAATTTTCGGACTTGGGCTGGGTAAAATTTTAAATTTCGGCACGTGCAGACCTCTACCGCAAACTGACGTCTGATAGAATCCAAAGCCATATCTATTGAAAGTATATATTTAATTTTATTTGTTAATAATTTTAATCACTTCTTATAGGAACGCAATCGAAGACACCGAGAGCTTGCCCGTTCAGAGCAGCTCAGCCTGGAGCAGGAACAGTCGGAGCAGAGGATAAGGCAGCAGGAGACTCCGCCTCCACCACCTCCGGCATCATACGTAAGATTTCTCAACCCATTCCATGATTCTCAGTCTCCTGACATCTCTAGTATCTCTAGGACTCTAGGACTGGAATTAGTATTCAATGATGATGCTAGGACAGAAGTATTTGTCATCACTGACAAAAGAATGCGTTGGAAAGTGGGACAAAAACTTTTGATGATCAAATTTTAACCTGTTATCCGCCAAAGTCGAAGTATTCGATCTACAGCCGTACGCCACCCATTTTAGAGAAAATAGAAATTACATAAAAAGTTATTTAACTTACATAATTTATAGTTTGAAGATGTTTTCGTGTGTTCTGGTGTCCACATGTGTGTACAATACATACATAAAGTCTTTCTGCCACGTTACTGTACATCGTGCGCAAACGCTGTCTTACAACTCGTGTTATCTTCATTTCCAGTTTGCTCGCGCCGAGCAGGGAGATGACCAGCAGCTGGGCAGGAAGGATCCCCGCAAAGCCAGATTCTACGCCGTCAGCAAAGACCCTCACACCACCGATCTTAGGTAACGAGTCATGTTCAATCAATCTCGACAGGGCGGAGCTCTGTTTTAGTTGTGTTTTTCTAAACCGTGCCAATCCGCTCACAGTATAGAGCAGGGTTCCCAACCCATGGGTCGCCAGCTTATACAGTCAGCTGATTAACATATTCACTACAATGCACTGTTGTTTTTTTACAATTACCTCATTAACACATTGGTTACGGATGACTCAGATACGAGTCTTTTCGCCTGTCTAACTGAGGCTTCGAAATATAAACATCCAATGCGACAAATGTTTTAGATTCTCTACAGAAATGGCATAACAAATGTTTGATACATCATTAAAAAAATTGAATTTAAAAATACGTTCACAATTTTTTTTTAACACTTACGGGCCTTTTTAATTCCCATAGTAATTACGCACAAATTTGTGCACACCGTAAACCAGGCATGGGCAACCTTTTTTAGGTCTTGGGCCAAATTGTCATTCTATCTCCGAGTCAAGGGCCGGACCCATTGGTGGATCCAAAGACTACGATACGAGATATGAGACTCAATATTGGCGTTGATATTGCTTTACCTTCTTTATCGCATAGAATTTTCGAGATTTTCGTGTGTGTTACCCTTGTTCGAATTTTGATATTGTGTGTTTCATCCTCGAAAAATACAAATGATTTTTCTTGCAAATGCGAATAAATTTATATATTTTTCTTCCACCAAATATAATTTATAAAAATCCGTCAATGCGATGTTGTAAAATTGTGGTTTTAGCACTAAATCCCCTTGAAGCTTAATAAGCTCCATCTGTAAATTTGCTGGCAGATTATTTTCATTTGCATCCACTGGACGAGCAAATATAGCGAATGTGGAGTATTTGTTTTAAAAGTCAGCAACCCTCTATCAAATTTCTCTATTAGTGCCTTCAGTTCATCTCCATAATAATTATATGTGATGTTTGAATGAGCTGATAGACTAGGAAAATGGTTTAAAAAAAATTGTATCCCTCCCTGGAACTATTAATTTCTTTCTCTATTACTTTGCCGAGATGAATCAGGGCCGGACAAAATAGCTCGGCGGGCCGGTGTTTGCCCATGTATGCCGTAAAGACTGGCTTAATTCGGTGATTTTCATAGAAATTAAAAAAAAAATCAGTCTGACAAAATATAGCATAATATTTTTAAAGAAGTTTTTTTTGTTTGAATGTTTTTTATTGAATAATATATTTAGGACTACTTGGGTTGTTATTTATTACTATTGAAATGTATAATTCTATGTCAAATACCCAATTTTAAAAGTAGTATCACTAATAAAAGCAATTTAAAATATATACAGTATTATGCAACAAGGTGTTTTACAGCTGGTGTCCAAATTCTTTTTTTAAATATCTCGCAGTTTTAAAGCTATATTTTTTTTTCGAAAGTACCTAACTTTTTGCACAGATTATTATTATTTAAAAAACTTTTATATTTATTTGTTTACTCTATAATAGTATTTTGTTTTTACAGAAGCGGCAGGAAACGCAAAACACGCCACAGTCTGGACCCCCCCGTGGAGCACCACGTCGGTTGGATTATGGATTCCAGAGAACACAGACCCAGGACCCACAGCTTAGGGTTTGTTCTTTAAATATTCTTACTCTTGCCGATGGAACTCTTGATGGTGGAATATATATCACTATGTTTAACCTGTTACCAGCTACGACATTTTCAAAAATTAAAAAGGACAATACCTTAAAACTACTTACGTTATTTAAGGGCTTAGATGTCTTTGATCCCTTATGAAAGCAATCCCATGTTAATTACCTTACCACATGGCTTTTAGACCGTATTTACGAATCCTCGATATGGGTTTTCACACACAGTTAATAGTATTATGTCAATTTTGCACCCCGATTGGATATCATAAAATGAATTTTTATTGATTTTTCTTATGATTTTATAAATTATACATGCATATATACATGCAAAATAATATTTACGTGAATATTGTATCAAAAGTTTTGACAGCCCTGATAACCTCTATACACTTTTTGTTGAATATATTTTAAGAAAACTATTAAAACGACAAGTTTATAATTATTTTGTGAGCCTTAAGAGATCTCGGATACATATTCGATGTGATAATTTGAGAAATATTGTTTATTAACGCCTTAAACTTAGTTGCCCACCGGTGTGTCGTTAGCTTTAGAACGGTTAAAAAAGTTGTCAGTTTGTATAACGTGTATATATTTGTTTGCAGGTCTTCGTTAGGAACGTCGCCGTGCGAGTCTGGTGCCAGCTCGTGGGGCTCCACGGGCCGCTCCCTCCCCGCTTTCCAGCACCCCAGTCACAGCCTGCTCAAGGAGAACCACTTCACGCAACAACTCTACCACAAATATCATTCACGGTGCCTGAAAGGTGAGCTGAACAACCAAAACCAAACAACTGCTTACATTATTTCCAATTAAAAAGCCTAACCCAAACCTATCTGATTGATTGCATCTCATTAGGTAATATTTTGTAAAACTAACGTCAATAGTAGTATAATTATTTGTTTGCTTTGTTTCGATTCTATAATCCCATCCTTGATTCCCGTAAAAAGGAAAAATCCCAAACTCAATTTTGTAATTTTATCATTTTAAAATATTAGAATCAATCTTGCTTCATTACTTGAGAAAACTCTGCGATAGTAAGTCTGAAGATGCATATAAAGGAGGCGAAACACGTGTCACAGTTAGTAGCACAATACGTGGAATAATCAAAGTTATTTTAAACATTATATCTTCTATGATGCCTAAAATCTTATACTAGGTAAAGGTTTTTTTGCCAACATCTCTTGCCGTATTTATTGAACGTAATAATTAAGGTAACCATTATGCAATCCTATGATCTATTATACGCAGATATATAAATGTTGCCGTATAATTAAAAAGAATGCTACAAAAAATTTGACGACGTTGATCCTTGCATTTGGTAATCATACCTGCGGGGGGTAAGTTCGCCGCACAGTCTCACTTGGCACTGCCAAAAAACCGACCGTTATTATATATCAAACTACATTTAATAAAAATAATAAACCATTTTTAGTACTTTTTCCACAAAAATATTATTGGAGCAGGTCCGGTTTCGCTCATGGCGAGTATTGTCAACTGATGAAGATCTGTCGGCTGATCGATTGACAATTCTCGCCATGAGCAAAACCGGTCCTGATAGTATAATTTTTTTGTGGAAAAGGTACTAATAATGTTTTATTATAATGCCATTGACAGTAACACCTTAAAAGTGATCAAACTACATTCGTTTTTTTTTTATAAATTTATTTGACCATAATGCAGCCATTCAGAGACGAATCATTTAATTGATACGGTTGTTCTTTTGTTTTCAGAACGCAAGCGACTTGGCATTGGCCAGTCCCAAGAGATGAACACCCTCTTCCGGTTCTGGTCGTTCTTCCTCCGCCACAACTTCAACAAGACCATGTACATGGAATTCAAGTGAGTGGATGCGGTGTCATTTTCCGTTGATCCAGAGTCTTTTCTGGTTAATTCCTAATCTAGTCCTGTCGTAGTCCTCCGAATCCTATGAATCCCTGCCCTCTTCAAAAAGGAGGTTGAGCAACTGAGAAAAAAGCCGTTCTCATCGAGTCCTTATGTTTCAAGTTCCGGAGATGGTAAAAAAATTTACACCCCTTCCTTGGTGCAGTGGTCAACCGTGTCGATTTCGCCCGGGTCCGATTCCCGGTACGAGCTGATTTTCGGGTTCCACTGTACATATTTGTTGATTTCAGCTTATGCCATCATAGATCATAGTTATGCAAACATATATCTGACGATGGCGTAAGCCGAAATAGCTTAAAACAAATATGTATAAAATATTTTTTTTCACTGCTATAATGGAATTCTAAGTGAATGCCAATTCAATCAACAATTCTTTCACTGTTGCATTTGCGTTCCACAGAATCCTCGCCCTGGAGGACGCGTCCGAAGGCTACCGCTACGGCCTCGAGTGCCTCTTCAGGTTCTTCTCCTACGGCCTGGAGAAGAAGTTCAGGCCGCACCTCTACGCCGACTTCCAGACCGAGACGATCAACGACTTCGAAAAGGGACAGCTCTACGGCTTGGAGAAATTCTGGGCGCTCCAGAAATACTACAAACACGCCGAAAGCTTGCAAGTGGAAGACCGACTGATGGACCATCTGCAGAAGTTCAAGACCATCGAGGACTTTAGAGTCGTTGAGGTATATATTAAGTTTCACATTTTTATTTATTTAATCAAGGGACTCGAGGTTGTACTCGGGTCAGAAGTAAGTGTCATTCATTCAACGTATGCATACTTACTGTACTGCTTTACGGTTGTGAGTCATGGCACATTAAAAAAGCACTGGGTAACCTTATACCGTGCTTTGAAAGCAGATGCTTGCGGTGAATATTAGGAGTTGGGTGGTTTGACTTAAGGACACGAAGGTAAGAGAGCCAAAACCAAGACTCTGGCTCCAACATTGACCAAAAACACGACTCCGACTAAATAAAGTTTACTATTGTCACTTTTTTCCTTATTTTCCTATTTATGTGTATTCAATTAAATATCAACCATACCAATCCTGCCAATAGCCAAATTAGACATATTACATGCAAAAATAAAAATCTTTTATAAATTTCCGACTCCGGCCAAAGCCCCGTGACGACTCCGATTCCACAGCTCTGAAAAAAATACTTAGTTTACAGAAGAATGAAATAAAAAAAAAAACTTTGGAAATTGACAAAGAGTGAGTTCCGACGATAAAAAATAGTACTCGTCTGAACTCACTCACGTCCATGTGAAATATTATCGACATCCGAAGCAATTTCACTTAAAATTATATTACATGAAGCCATGGGAAGTGTCTGTATGTCCTCAAATACAGATTGGCAAAATAATGATTACTGTTGTCCCTTCAGCCTCAGCTCAATGAACTCCTGGGCAGAGCAAGAGAGGGCTGCGGCCAGCCTCTGGCAAGAAGAACACCCTGCGGACCTTCGAGAACGAGGAGTGTCTCCGAATCCGACCAAATCATCGCAGCCAATCAGGGAGACTCAAGGTAAGAAAAGTTTTTAGCTAACAATGACCGAAATATTACTTAATTTGTGATAGATCAATCTTTTTTACAACTCATTCATCATTTTGACAGATTGCTGGGCACGTCCTGGAGTGGAGCGGTCGCCCGAGGGGTGGGCGGAGTCGGGAATTCATCGCGAGTCCGCGCCGGATCCTTTGGCTCCGGGCTGAGACCCGGGAAAGTGCCTAGAAGAGACCACGACCAAGGTAAATTTATTGATAATATTAGTATTCAGTGAAACTATTCTCAGTAAAAATGTATCAAGTAATAGATTTGTATGACAACATGATTTCACTGGTCACGATCATTGAAATTAGTGGCCCAAGTCGATGATTTGCCGGCCTAAAATTTTGGTTTGCTTCAATGAAACAAAATCAGCAACCAAAGAAAAACACACAACCATGACAGCTTGGAGAAGAATATATTTTCACTGAGAATACAGTTACACTGTTACATATAAAATTAAATATCAACCCTACCAATCCGGCCAATAGCCAAATTTGACATATTATATGAAAAAATAAAAAGTTTTCAAAATTTCCAACTTTGAGTACGACTCCACAGCCCTGGTAACAAATCTATAAATTTCTTTTTTACCATCTTAGGTGCTTCGAGAATGACAAACGTACAGTCGACAAAACCCGAATCGGCATCAGCGAAAGACGTCAAGCAGGGTCAGACGGCGGCCAAAGACTCCAAACAGGGTCAGGCGGTGAATGCTGTGAAGGACGGCAAACAGGGTGGTCAAGCGACGGGAGCCGCGAAAGGACAGCCACCAAAGGAGACCGCAAAGCAAGACCAGATGGCAAAGAAGGCCACAAAGGAGCAGAAGGCGACGAAGTCTAACACGAAAGAGAACAAAGACATCGGTCAGAACGTCAACAGCAAGAGTCTGCCGACGAAGGACGCTCCGTCCAAGCCGCTCATCAGCGTCTCGAAGGTGTCCGGCAAGGACAGCTCCAAGGTCAATTCGGCTCCGGCCAGTAAGGACGGTAAAGATCTGTCGGCGAAGAGTAAAGACATCGCGAAGGATGCTGGCAACAAGGCAAAGGACAAGAGGAAAGTCGAAGACGCCGCGCTGACCGGGAAGTGAGGATTTGGTGCTATAAGTATAGGTGAGAGAAATTTGAATCAATTAAAATTCTCATTTTCTTGGTAGAACATTATTACACGATAAAAAATAAGAAATGATTTTTAGTCCTACAGAAATTATATTACATACGGTTGATAGCTATTTTGGTTTTGCCATCGTCAGAACTATAATTCGTAAGCCGAAATAGCTATCAACCATAAACAATATAATTTCTGTAGGACTAAAAGTTGATCGGTACCGTGGTGCAGTGTCAACGTTGTACAATCGCCGGGTTCGATTCCCGGTACGAGCGGACTTTTCATTCGATTCATCTGTTCAAAGGCATGGGCGTTTGGGTTGTTGAAAATCCATTCCCACCTCTCCTCTCCCAAAGACCGACACATAGCGAGAGCGATAAGCTAGTCCTGTTCTCGTATGCTTTCCATCCCCTACTCTCTCCGAAAAAAAAGGGAGGTTGAGCAACTGAGTAACGAGCAGTTCTCGTAGAAAAATACACGGAGAGATAAAACTTCGCGAGGAGTCCATATGCTCCAAGTTAGGAGCGGAAAAAAAAAGTTTTAAAATTACTCGTCATTAACATAATTGTCTTTTCATGACCGTCATGCATTCCTATGATCTATTATACGCAGATATAAAAATGTTGCCGTATAAATAAAAAGAATGCTACAGAAAAAATGGCGACGTTGATCCTTGCATTTGGTAATTATACCTGCGGGGGGTAAGTTCGCCGCACATGTTCACTTGGCACTGCCAACGAACTGACCGATGAAACTATTTTGCTAATTAGCTAATTGATTGAATTGGCATTTTCTTGGTAGAACTCCATTATAATACGGTGAAAAAAAATGTATTTTAATTCTACAGAAATTATTTTATATACTTGTTGATAGCTGTTTCGGCTTACGCCATTGTCGGAACTATGTTATAAACCAGCTTTTACTCATCCTTATATACTGTCGTAGACAGGGTACACAATACATCTTCTCTGTTCCACCATCCTAGTTTTATATGGTAATAATAAGTTATTAAATGTACCAAATTGATTTGTTGTATTTCTCGAAGTGAAAGCTAATCTGGGTTTTTACTTAAGTGGGATGTATTGTGTACCCTGTCTACAACGGTTTTAAAGGATGAGTAAATGCAGGCTTAAAACATAGTCCTGATGATGGCGTAAGCTGAAATAGCTATCGACAAATATATAAAATAATTTCTGTAGAATTAAATAACATTGTTATTTTTGTTCACCGTATTATAATGGAGTTCTACCAAGTAAATGCCAACTTAATCAACAAAATATATAAAATAATTTCTGTAGAATTAAAACCAGTGCTGTGGAGTCGGTAAAAACAATTCCGACACCGACTCCAGCATTTACCAAAACCATGAATCCGACTCTGACCAAAAGCACTACTCCGACTATCACTTTTTTCCCTAATTTTCCTATTTATATGTATTCAATTCAACATAAATCCTATCAATGCGGCCAAAAGCCAAATTTGATATATTAAATGGAAGAATAAAAATTTCCGACTCCGAGTACAACTCCGGCCAAATCGCCGCGACGACTCCGGCCAAAAAGCTCCTACTCCGCAGCCCTGATTAAAACACATTGTTATCTTTTCACCATATTAATTAGCTAACTTTTGTTCGATCTTTCATTTTCAGAATGACGGCTGTACATAAATCGAGAAAAAAATCATACTTGCGACATCGTCTCTGCTTCATCAACGGAACACCGCGCGAATCAAAATATAATACGAAGGTAACGGGGCGTCGCTAGATTCAAACGACGCCCGCCGTACCGTAACATGATGTCAGATTCTAAAAGGTTGGACAGCCAAAACCTTTTAATAAAAAAAAGCGCATTTTTCACTATGAAAATAACCTACTGGAACATAATGTGTACATAATTTTTTTGTGTTATTTATATGTGATTAAATGAAACCGGGACCGGTCGTGTGTTGGAAATTTGATAACACTCCTGTTCCTACTGGCCATTGCGTGTGGCCTGGCTTTTCTGCCCATATTACTCGACTCCGATTTCGATGATTTATTGGTTGCTATGCGATTCATTCCAAATTATTTGAGAGCAGTGGGGGTATACCCCGCCCGGTTTCAATACACGTCCTCACATACGTCAGGAGAGCGCTGTGCGCCTGTTTCCCCGTCTACCCCGGCAGCTGGAAATGTCAACGCCTCGAATATACCGCCGACTGGAATGGCAACGTCGACGCCCCGCTCGTGTTAAATTGTGACAATAATTTTTTTATGTGAAGTGACCAATTGAATTACAGTGTGTTTAACGGTATTTATGATCATTGTTAGATTGATCATTTTGTGATGCCGTTTTTTTGATCGTTTGATAACACTGTTATGGGAGTGTATGGTTGAAACATTTGACAACAAAGTGAAATTATTATGGACATGTATAATTTGACGCTATATTATAATATATATGACACATGTAGGCACATATATATTATATAGTTTTTAACACACAAACACACACACATTTGTAATTATTATCATATATATATATAAAGCAATATATATATATATATGAGAAAATCTGTTGTTAATATTAATTTGTAAGTTTTTAAAAAAAAAAAAAAATTGTTTAACTCTAGAAATATTTTAAAGATAGATTTTCTTTTTTTAACGTGTGAGAATTTTCGGTTTCTTTTTAGGCTAAAAGTAACTGATAGGTCCCGGCGTTTCGCCGTCGGACAGCTATGGGAGTCCTTCATCTTGCAATATGGCGGACAATTTAGCGGTCTATTATCGACGGTGCCGTAGAATGGAAAAAAAAGATATATTTTAATACGTCGCTTCGGAACCAACAAATGAATCGATGACCGTTACCGATCTGAAATATTAAATTGTTTTTTTTTTTTTCACACTCCTGCCAGGTAGCCGGGCAGGAAAGAACAAGTGCAAGGCGTGGCTGTGGTATCTAAATGATTTATTGCTAATTTTTAAAACAAGATCGAACGTAATTTCAGCTTTACTCTATGCCTGTTTTGACGAGTGTTGGCTGATAATTATACATTTATCTTCAACTCGATGCTAATTCTAAAAACAAGATCGAACGTAATTTCAGCTTTACTCTATGCCTGTTTTGACGAGTGTTGTCTGATAATGATATATTTATCTTCAACTCTATGCTAATTTGAAAAATATTGTTTTGTGCCAAGATTGTTGGAATAACTTTGAAGAAATAATGTTAACAAATAAGGCTAAATAATAACGCAGATCTTCTTTGTTACAAATATATACATCTAGATACGCCAGTAGAAGGTTGCCGGCGATAACGCCCTTGCCAATTGTCATTCATGGAGGAGCGGGGCGGGCGGGGCCAAGAAGTAGA
This sequence comes from Himalopsyche kuldschensis, assembly GCA_028554975.1. Lineage (NCBI taxonomy): Eukaryota > Metazoa > Arthropoda > Insecta > Trichoptera > Rhyacophilidae > Himalopsyche > Himalopsyche kuldschensis. Next base: position 423,400 of record JAHFWI010000113.1, read on the forward strand.
AGTTTTATTTTACTCTGGAGCGTCTCGCCAAAAAGAGACGCCACGCCCTAATCCCGCCTCGTTGACAAAACGTGAAATAGGAACGCACTCTTAATATTTCAGTCAACGGAATAATAGTCTTGAATGTTAGCAAAACAAAATGGTGGCTTTCTCACATACATACTAACATTGTAGTACGTTTATATGCTTTGTATATAATTAGTTTATATGTTAATTAATATTAAAGAAATGTACATTAGTTATGATAGATTGCTGTTTAGCGAGTGTGTATATGTGTGTATGTATACTGTATAAGTATGCGCCGAGATTGTATCCATACATAAAATTATCTATCTATATATATATACCTGTCAAAATAACTGTGTATTCATATATATATATGTGTGCGTTATGTGTTTTAAAATACGATACAACCAATCGTGTAATTGACGAGCATTGAAGATTATTCGTTGACAGTATCGAATATAACCGTGTCGAATGCGTTGGCGTCAACTGCATGAACACAATTACTGTCAACGGTTGGATCTTTTGTATGGGAACGCTTGTTTGAAGACGTTAAAAGTCAGACAATATAACGACGTTAGTTTCTATCAGGGCTGGCACCTGCTTTTAATGTTTATTGTGATATTGGCGCCCCCGAATGGGGGATATCCGATTCTCTTTTTTGCACTTGGGATACGTTCCAAAGATTACCGTGTAAAAAATGATGAGGTGCCCATGTTCCATCACTTAAAATTAACTCAAAATCGAATTTTTAGACAAGTAATAAATTTACAGGAGTAAGTTACCTTTAACCCTCCAAGGACGAGCGTGACCATACGGTCACAGTGAACCTAATTGTCTATTTGTCCCTATTTCCATCTTTTTTCTATCTGAACATCGTATCTATCACTCAGTTTCGTTTAAAAAGAGTCTTTTTAACCCTTTTTAACTGAAACTGAGTGATAGAAACGATGTTCGGGTAGAAAAAAGATGGAAATAGGGACAAAAAAACAATAGGGATCACTGTGACCGTATGGTCACGCTCGTCCTTGGAGGGTTAAAAGGCTTCATTACTAATTACACTTTGCGGTAGTAAGTCCAAAGATACCTCTGAAAGAGGCGAAACACATGTCACAATACGCGGAATAATCGAAAGCTATTTTATATTGAATTTAATTCATTCTACTGTTTGAATCAAAAGTGCATTCATACTCCTTTAAAGGCTAAATTTAGCTCAGATAAATATTGTCCCTACCGAGCCAAAAAGGCGTCGGTAACATTTTAGCGATTCCGAGCTAAATACGAGGTTAGGTACACAAAAGAAAAGACAACCAAAAGGATGTTCTTTAAAAACAAACTCCAATGCGTTAGAATAAGTGGTAAAGAAACAAAGTTTTTCTAATTGACACAATATTTGTCGCGCTAATTTTGCTCTCCTAAAAAGTAGCGATTTGTCACTAACGCCCATTTGACTTGGAAGTGGTGATATATTCTATTTTTGTTTGCCATATTATAATGGAGTTCTACCAAGTAAATGCCAACTCGATCAATAAGGATATATATTCGTTTACTGCTATCTTTTCAGCACATAATTTTTTTTAAATCATACAAAAAATCATGTGTTTAAGAGGACCGGGCGTAGTTTGATAAAAAATCGTTGGATTTGTGTCAAAATGCATTTATATTAATCCTGAAAATATAGACAGTAGAAAAACGCATTTATTTTAAAGTACGTCTTAAGAAAAATTGTATTTTTCGTGAACACATTGAAAACGATTCATTTGGTGCCGTGGAGACACTTTTAGATAACTGTATAAACAATGCTGTATTTGTACAGCTGGCTTGCTATTACATTTGGTTGTACCGTATAATTATGCACATCGCCGACAATGTATATTAAACCATGTGTTAAATGATAATCACTCGTGTGTGTGGTATTCTCATAAAATACGATGCAAATTTGACCTTGTTGTGATGTATTAGTGAATATTGATTTTTCTATTGTACAAAAGAAAAATTGTACATTTCTTATGTCGTTTGTACGAAACTGAAAGGGCGTCGGCAACATTTTGTTTCCAATAGATTGTGTCCAAAGTTGTTTTTAATAGACAAAATATTTTTTTGCTTTGCTGAAAAGTAGCGATTTGTCACTGACGCGATTTTGGCTCGGAAGGGGCGGTATTTTTTAACTTTCGGTCGTGTCTTATTCCGCCGAGACAATATAATACAAAAACTATACATAATATTTTTACTTGAAGGATTCTGGGGACTCGGATACTTCGCCCCGAAGATTTTTTTTTACATTCAATTTAGACTATATGGTGTTATTTCCTTTTTTATTTAATAAATATTGCAAAATTCGATCGATTCTTTCATATTCTTGTATCGGGTTAAATTTGCATTGTTTTTGAATCAAAATTAAAACAAGTTAGGGAAAACTTCTAATAGTCACAGCGATGACGCGGAAACGCACTTGCACCCAAAACGTGCGTCAAAACTGCGTTAATTATTATTTTAACATTACAAAATGGAGGAAAACATCACGTTTATAAAATGAATTGTGTTTATATATATATATATATGTATTGTTTAAAATGCGTATTTACGCATTTATTGCTTTGTAATATTGTGCGTTTCCGGCTCCAGCTGTGTCTATCCTAAGCATAATATACGTATCTGATATTGCAAAAGAATAATTAACAAATAAGCTTGTTTTTTTTTTTTTTTTTTTTAATTTCTTTCAACTTTCTTTTTCTTATAAGTATATAAATAAATATAAAAAAAATAAAATAAAAAAATGAATTAATTGTTAAGCAAGCATCTTGAAGCCTTTGTACATGAAATTAATTAAATATTGAATTATATATTAAATAGTATAGTTTTTTAAAATGGTAACTAATTGATTAATGACTTCTTTTTTTTTCTTCTTTTTTTTTTCTGTTGTTAAATATTGGTATTTTTTAAAGCTACTTTATTATTATAAAAAAAATAAAATTTAAAACCATGGAAGCGGGGCTACATTTTTAGAATTTAATTATAAAAATAATATATATATATATATGTTTTAGTTTTTATATATATTTTGTCTGATTTTTTTTTTTTTTTTAATGTTTCGGTTCCGTTGTCAGAAGGTATACGAATCTAAACAGTCAAAACGCACTTCGAAAAAAAAAAACACTTACAGAGAGAGATAGACGTGTTCATAGAGAATTGCATTTTACATACATTAACGTGTTAAATTTACGTAACGTGGTGGATTTTTAAAAGTTTCATTGGATATTTTGTACTGTATTATATATTTATATATAGGTGGTTTCAAAATTAATTATACACTAGACTCATAATGATGATGAATCTTTGACTTTTTATTTACCCCCTCATCCGTTCCCCTGGATCTGAATCTTGGACATATCGATCACACATTCAACCTACACCGCTAGGCTAGATTTTGTCCTGCCGGGAGTCAAACACCGATGTTGATTCAACATCTTGGGTATTCCTTAAATCGGCAGTAAAATTTTTAACAATCCACCACGGCGAGCATTTTTCTTATATTTGGCCTTTGTAGCATGATTCACAGATTACGCAATGTAAAAGAGACAAACATATATGAATAATTGACAACGAAAGGAGATAGAGCATGTAGCTAGTAAAAAGCACCAAATTGAAAGAAAGGGACTATTGTATCGTGAATAATGTGACGGTTATTAATATCGGAGGGAGATAGTTAGTGTTTTTTTTTGTATGCACACTGACAAAACGTGTGTTAAAATGCACTTAGTGAAAGAGACAGACATATATGAATACAAATCAATTAAAAGTGAAACTAGACACATAGTCAATAGAATTTATCAAAAATAGAAAGGCTTTCTTTACTCGCTTGCTTATTATAATATATAATAAAGTGCATTTTTTTTTATATATAGATTATTTTGTTGTAATTAAAAACTTTCTCAGATTTAACTGGTCTATACACATATATTTACAAGATCACACTGCCATCTATACCGATATACTATCAACTAAATATTGCTTGAATTAGTTTGCGAGTAAAAGTATAGAGGCTTCTGATTTTCAGTTCGTGTCTGAGATAAAATATTTTTTTTTTTTTGTTTTAACACGCATTCTTTAAGTACTATGTAAAAATGGTTATATTCTAAATAAATTAAATTAAATTAATTAAAAAAATAAAATAGATTTAGGCGTCGATTCTGTCTAGTGATTTGTTAGCAAACTTGCAATCTAGTTTTCTATATATATATAAAAGGAATTGACTCACCGACATTTACTATTAGCTTTTGAAACTATTACTAAAAAAGATGGCCAGCGTTTGATACGTATTTTGGCATTTATTTGGAAGAAATTAACAGTACCAAACTAGTTCCATCGTTGAATAGTCAATGCACTTTTTTCCATTAGATTGCGTGACTAACTTGAAAACGAGGCTTTGGAACAGTAATCGGTAATCTATCCAAAGAGAGAGATTGAGCAACTAGTCCCGGCTTAACGTATGAACTTGTGTCGAGATGCTTCACGTTTAGAACTTAAAGTACATTTCCATAAACTTTGTCGCTTACGATCTGGGTTTCGCCTTTCGGCATCTTCAGGAATTTCACATGCGCGACTGTCAAGTGAAATGCCTGATGATGCCGAAAGGCGAAACCTAGATTATCGGGTTCAAACGATTCAAATTTTGACCTTTTAATATCCACAATTATGTTTTTTCAACATTTTTTCTTTTACCATGTCTGCTCCCAAATTGGAGCATATGGACTCCTTGCAGACTTTGTATCAATATTTTTTTTTTTTACTAGAACTGCTTGTTACTCAGTTTCTCAACCTCTCTTTTTTGAAGACATTTCAACCAACGTCTTTTTTTGGGATCTACTATTCATATTTGAAGCATTTTATCCCAGATATCTGGTTAAATATATCCTCTTGAATTTGGATGTGATCAGGAGTGTGCAGTTCCGCTTTTTTACCGGCGAATTTCTGACCGAATACATCGGTCACATTTAGTACGACCTGCCGACGCCCAAATAAATGACTTTAAAGTTGTTAATTTAATCAAATAATAAATGAGTTATCACTCGTATGGAGTCGACAGTGCCGCTTTCTTACTGGGGAATTTCTGACCAAATCCATCGGTCACATTTAGTACGTCGCCCAAATAAATGCCAATATATTCCGAACACGCCGCACCTCAATGTAAATATCCTTAAAACGTTACTTTATTCAAGACACTGCCGTTGTGAACTAACTAATCTATCATTTCTATAATATATAGCTATTTTTTTACTAGTTTGGGGAACACCCCCACGCCAATGATTAACTAATTATAAATATTAATTAATTGAGAAAATCGACTTTACAGTTTTGGTGAATGATTTGCGCACGATTGATTGGCAGCGGCCGCCTGTTTAATTTAATTTTGTTTTTCTTTGTTTATTTTTTTACCGTTTCTGTCTGTTGTTTTTGATCTGATTTAATAAATTTACCCGCTTGATTGACATGTTTGTATATGTTACAGTGAAACTGTATTCTCAGCGAAAATGTATCAAGTAATAGATTTGTTCACTTTTAAGGTGTTCACTGTCAATACTTGGTGGAAAGGCATTATAATAAAAATAATAATACATTTTTAGTACTTTTCCCACATAAAATTTATTTGATCAGGACCGGTTTCGCTCATGGCGAGCATTGTCAACTGATAAGAAATACAATACAACGGTGATATTTATACAAAAGTTAAGTATGAAAAACAAGGTATGACAAACAATTGGTAAAACAACTAAGTCTACCAATTGTTTTTCATACTTAACTTTTGTATAAATATCACTGTTTTATTGTATTCCAGTTGACAATGCTCGCCATGAGCGAAACCGGTCCTGATCAAATAAATTTTATGTGGGAAAAGTACAACAAATGTATTATTATTTTTATCAATAGATTTATATGACAACATGATTTCACTGGTCACGATCATTGAAATTATAGTCGATGATTTGCCGGTCTAAATTTTGGTTTGCTTCAATGAAACAAAATCAGCAAGCAGTCCCTTTCATAAAAAGAGAACCAAATGAAAACACAGACAAACATTGGGCTGAAGATAGGGCGGTCAAATTTAATTTCAATGACAGCTTGGAGAAGAATATATTTTCACTGAGAATACAGTTTCACTGTAACATATACATAAATGATACTTGACTGTAATAGAGCACTTCTTTTAGAAAAAATAGTGTACCACAACCATACTGGTTCGATGAATTAAATTGTCACAGTTTGTATTTTGACATTTGAACCGGTGTGGAATCTATTTATTAATACAATGTGTTTTTTTATTGTCACATGGGCCCGATTGTATAATTCTTCAGGCATTCATTGCTCAAATGAGTTCAAAGATGGCGGATTTGTCCCTCTAGTGCAGTGGTTCTCATGTGCGGACACCAGAGCACTTGGCTGCGACCACCAATAGCTTCATAGTTAATAATGATATTTAATAAAAATGGGTTTTTACAAGTTAATTTGTCAACAAAGACACTGAAAATTAAATATTTTGTATTGCTTATTAGCAATAACTCAAAACAAACATGTTTAGGTCTTTTTGGCAAAAAAGACTCACAAAAATTTAGTGCGGCCATCAGACATTTCCGTAGTAACGCTGATGTTCGTAATGCGGCCACAGCCAAATTTCACGTCAGAACCACTGCTCTATTTGCAGAGACATGCTTTTCAATTGTAACAATGTTGCATCAGATGAATCAATCTCTCCTATTACATTGCAATTGTTAGTTAATCTCTCCTGGTACATTGCAATTGCTAAGTGATATATGTTGACATTGTTAATGACCGCTTATTACATCATGATAATTATTATATTAATTAAATAAATAAAACACACTTTTTTTCTACTAATTCCACGTATATTACATTTGAAACTAGGGCTGTGGAGTCGAAGACATGAAAGACTTTTGAAAAGTTTTTATTTATGCAAAATATATATATATGCCATATAATATGAAAAATTTGGCTATTGGCCGTTTTGGTTGGTTGATCTTTAATTGAATACACATAAATTGGAAAGGAAGGGGAAAAAACTTGACAAAATTAAACTTTTCAGTCAGAGTTGTGTTTTTTTTTTTGACGACTGCGAACTGGTCCTGATCTTAACACATTGCTTACTGAGTGCACAAAATTGTGCGTTTGCTAATTGGCCATCAAATACGAAATAACATGCTAATAACCAAAGTGAATTAAAATTCCCTGTAAACAAAGTGTTAAAGATTTCGACTGAGGGTGCTTGATGGAATTTAAATATCAAATTAGAATTTTTAAAATTTTTTACTTTTCCATGACTGTTGTCAGTTCAAGTACATCTGTGCACTTGAAATGTCTGAAGATGCCGAAAGGCGAAACCCAGGTCGTTAGCGACAAAGCTCATGGAAAAGTACATAATTCAAAATATTTAAATTTATCAAATTAATTATGAGGTAAACGTATTCAAAGTGTTTATATTTGGGTTTAGTACAAGAAAAATGTGTTTTATTAATTTAAATTTTATAAAAAATCAAATAATGTCAAACTATGTTAAGTTTAAAATGTGGGTTACCCTCTAAATACCTGTCCACCAACCCAACAATCAAGCATGTCTGTTTTACCTTTAAGAGTTTTGTGGTTTAGTTCCTTTTGATGTAAGAAAGAGAAAATAAAAACCCGCACCGTGTGGGTTAGTACCAGTTTTCTATTGTATTCTATTGGTTGAATCATTTCTTACCTGTACAAATGACCTGTCAAAATGTATCTATATTGTAAAACGACAGGTGGAAATGTCAACGACAGACTTGTATTTCGCACCTGCCGAGTTAAACGATGTATATTTTTTAAGTTCAGGACTCAATCGGTGCAGAGAGTGTCGCTCCGGAGTCGAATTCACTCCATGTCTTAAAATCCTAACTAAAAAAACACAGCAAAAGCCTGAAAAGATGCTCTCACATCGTTAATATTGACCTCCGATCATTAAAATGGCGGCTCTGTTTATGTATGTTGCAGTTAAAGTATACACTTAGTCAATGTATACATTGACCATATTAGACAGTTTCACTAGTCAATGTGTTCACAAACTTATAAATAATCACTCCTAGTCAGTGGCGGCTGGTGACAGGGTGTTGGTGGGTGCAACGGAAGAGAAACAGTTGGTATTGCGAACATCTGAATTGAAAGTCCATGCTATAGAAGTGTTTTAAAATCCAATGAATAGGAAAGAACTCTTGCAAAAATGGTTGAATCTTCCTTTGCACCCCCCAACACCCCGTCACCAGCCGCCACTGCTCCTAGTGTGTCCAGTTTTCATCAGTTTAGTTTGAACACTTACCAGTCAATTCATACATTGAGAAGTTAAAGTGAATTGTAACTATGTAAGATTGCATTTAATCAGCTAGACAACTAGTAAAATAAAATTATTGTTTTAAATTAATAAAACTATAATTTTAGATTTCGAACGTGTCAAATGTGAATGGTTTGAATTTCCTACGTTTCACTTGTGACCCTGGTTTCGCCTTTCGGTGTCTTCAGGCTTTGCAAATGCACAGATGAACTTGACTACTTAAATTAACACTTTGAATAATCACTAATGGTAGTACAAAAAATTCCACATTGGATTTACTGAGATCAGGACCCGGTTTTTCTCATCGCAAGCGAATTTAACGAATACGTAAAATTTTACTAAGATCAGGACAGGTTTTGCTTATCATTCGATTTGATAATGACGAAGTAGAGCAAAAAATTGTCATTTATAAAACAATGACTTTCCACCATGAAGATACAGTTAACATCTTAAAAGTTATACACATTGTCTAGTGAAAGTATACTTTGACAAGACTTCACCATTCAACTGGAAAAACAAAGACTAAACAACTCATTTATTAGAGTTCTATTCTAAAATCAAAATGGTTGTCTGAGACAACTTCTGGTTGTTTTTGTGTTTCTGGCGCTGGTCTATTTCATTTTCTGTTACTCACATAGTCACTTTTTGCCATAATTTTGTGTCACGTTTTGGGCACATGGTTTTTTTTTTGTTTTTCCCGTGTCACACCTGTTCTTCCCTTCATTAATTTTGTTGTTTTGTGAAGGTTCCGATTTATAAACGACTTTTGGTGAATGGTTTTGAATTTTTTTTTTATTGTTAATAATGTATAAAATATAGAAATTGTAATTTTTTTCTCTTTTTATATATATATGAATAATAGGGTTTTTTTTTATATAAGGAATCTGTAGTTTTTTTTTTTAGAACTATCATTATTATAAAAACTCGTTTGATGCTCAAAATAAAATACTATAAAAATGATTTTGTTCTTTTTAGTTTACACGTATATATGTATGTTACAGTGAAACTGTATTCTCAGTGAAAATGTATCAAGTAATAGATTTATATGACAACATGATTTCATTGAAGCTATTGGCCCAAGTCGATAATTTGCCGGCCTAAAATTTTGGTTTGCTTCAATGAAACAAAGTCAGCAAGTAGTCCCTTTCATAAAAAGAGAACCAAAGAAAAACACAGGCAAACATCGGGCTGAAGATAGGGCGGTCAAATTTAAATTTAATGACAGCTTGGAGAAGAATATATTTTCTCTGAGAATACAGTTTCACTGTAACATATGTTTGCGTTGTATATCGCAGGCCTGTAGTCAATTGGCTCACAGGTTTGTACCCTTCTAAATACACTAATAAATTGGCTAAATCATGTCCCTGGATATATCGATTCCCTCCCACCAATCCAATCTTAAAAAAATTGCATATCGACAGTCCTATCCTTTAGCCCCGCCCTTTTATTCTCTTTTGAGGGTTGATCAATGCAGCTAAAATGGCCATGAAAGAAAACTGTAAAAATGTGACCTTGGGAGATTGGCAGTTGAACATCGATCTGGTATTTTTATACAGTACTCATGTTTTGAATGAAAATATATTTTGTTGTGATGTACGTAAACTACTTATTGATTGAGTTGGCATTGACTTGGTTGAACTCCATTATAATACGGTGAAAAAAATAACAATGTATTTTAATTCTACCGTAGTTATATTATATATTTGTTCATAGCTATTTCAGCTTACGTCGTCGTCAGAACTATGCATTTACTTATCCTTTATATACTGTTGCAGACAGGGTACACAATACATCTTCTCTGTTCCACTATTCTAGTTTTATCCTAGTAAATGTAGGTTTAAACATAGTTCTGACAATGGCGTAAGCTGAAATAGCTATCAACAAATATATAAAATAATTTCTTTTGAATTAAAATACATTGTGATTTTTTTCACCGTAAACTACTTTTGTTTTTTTTTTCTCATTAAATTTATTTGAATCATAAAACAAAAGAATATTCATCCAATGAACTCTGATTTTTGAGTCATATCCCCTCATCAGCACTATAAGCCCTAACCAGTTAAAACATTCTTCTACGAGACCATTAAAGTAACGTGGAACCACCTGTTACATAAAATCGAATGCTATCATCTATTCTCATAGCTATTATGAGTCTTGATCAGATGCCATGATTCACCACCGTTAAGCAAAACTGGTTAGCATATGAAAGTACAACAGTAAATCTCAGCCCAGACAGTCTATATTGAATTGAATTCAGCTCATACTATTCCAAGATGTCTTAAGCTGGTGGACTTCCTGATGATATGTCCTGGAATATACAAGGTATCCCGTCTGTCTATTTCGAGATAGATCCACAAAACATTGACAAAAGTGAGGGAGACAAAAGAGAATGCCATTTTATCCTACTTGCTCATATACAAGTGAAGCTGTGCGATAGAGATAGAAAAACATCCACCGCACACACAATGAGACAAACGATGTATATGAACACAAATAAAACAACACATCTTTATTTCCATTGCATATATTTTAATTAATTCATTAATAATATATATATATATTTCATAATTTTCTTTATTCAACAATTTTTATTCATCATCAAAAAAACATAATAATGCATATTAATATGTAAATAATCATAATAAAAATCGTAAGCACATTATTTTTGTATAATATATCACATATAAGGCATATTAAAATTGCATTTTTTTTCCTTCATATTCAGTGTCCACAAAAAAATATATATATATCAAAAACTTTGATGACCAGCTATGTCTTGCATCCGATGCCATTTCGAAAATAGAACAATTATTCCTTCCACACAATACAATAGACAAAGAAAAAAAACAAATTTATGGCTAGTGAATATGTTTCTTCAATGCTTTGAAAATTATTATTTAATATACTGATATATATATTAAAATTATAGGTATTTTTTATTTTATATAAATACCATTTGCTGTATTTTTTTTTTGCAAAGGTTTTCATTTAAAAGTCAAATAAGAATTTCTTCTTGTAGGTCTTGGTTTAAAATTTGGCCAATGCGCCAAATATAAATATATGTTTATATTCAAAGAAAAAAAGCAGTTTGCGTCATTTTTTATATGTACTTTTGCCTTATGATAATAATAATAATAACAACAATATGTCTGAGAAAATAATGATTTTTTACAATACATATATAAAAAGAAATAAATTATAATTATATAAAAAAAAATTATAAAAACAACATTTCTTGTATTTGGTATTTCGGTTGCATTTTTTTACAATAAGGAACGAAAACTTAGATTCTGAATTCATTCTTTCCCATAGGTTCCCAAACCTTCACCGTGTTCCCACACCCCCATCGATACAGTAAAAGACAGTCACAATTATAATGAGACATGTCCGCTCCCAATTTGGAGCATATTGACTCATGTTTTTCTACAAGAACTGCTAGTTACTCATTCGTTCAACCTGTCGTTTTCGAAGAAGGTAGGGATAAAAACGGTAGGACAGGATTTACTGCCGTTTCAATGAAGAGGGGCAGTAACTCGAAAGTAAATGAAATTTCGGTCCTTTGGGAACAAACACAGATGAAGAAAATATAGCTTTCAACAAAAACAATAAATAAATAGAATCTAGTTAGCGTTGGATAGTGATCTATCTCCCGTCGAGTCGTTCTTGGCCGAGGATTGAGAGACGCCAGGGTTGGGGTTCGGGTCCTGGTTAACCGAGGTCGCAGACGGCTCCTTCTCCGACTGCGGGGGCGGCGTGTTTCTGCAAACGAATTGCAATCAATCAATCTGTTCAATTTTAAAATCTATGGCACGGTGACAATGAAGTAGGAAAAAGAAACTACCTATTGAAAGGACCGCATCTGGGACAGGGTCTCCGCATATCATCAGGGATGTCGTTTACCCGTCCAGCCTGCAACGGAGCAACATGGAACATATTAACATATTGTAATCTTCACAGATACCCTTTCAACAGACCAGACTAGAGATCTGGACGGGCTCGGGTTAGCCCGCGGGTCCGAGCCCGGCCCGGCCCATGGACCGAGTCAGGCCGGGCAGCATTATTCCAAATGTATAAGTATAGATTATTGTTTATCGAAATTACATTTGTGGAGTTGGTGTGAAATTTTGTTGAAAAGTTGAAAAAACTGTCAGGCTCGGGTCGGGTTTGGGTTAGATTTTCGGTAATGAGCCTCGGGCTCAGGTCGGGCCAACTCAGAGATTTTCGGGCTCGGGCCGGGTAGAATTTAAAAATTTCGACCCGTCAGACCTCTACACCACGTGTACAGCCCATGGCCTGAGATTTCAATAATGTCTCTGATGTTCAGTTGAAAATACTCGAGCGAAACCGGTCCTGATCTAAATATATTTTTTTTTAACCATGTCCGCTCCCAGCTTGGAGCATATGGACTCCTCACGGAGTTTATCTCAACATGTTTTTCTACGAGAATTACTTGTTACTGCTCAACCTCTATTTTTCAAAGAGAGTAGGGATGGAAAGGATACGAGGACTGGTGGTTAGCTATTGAATCTTGCTACGCGCCGCTATTTGGGATCCGAAAGGTGGGAAGGGATTTTTAACAACACGAACACCCATTGCCTCTGAGTGCAAAGGGTTAAAGAATATCCGGCTACTTCACCTGGTGAACGGACGCCATCAGCCTCTGCAGTCTAGTCTTGAGGGTGTTCTCCCGCGCCAGCGCTTCAAAAAGTCTGCGTTCGCTCTCGCCCTCCTCTCCGCCGCTTGAGCTATTCGTCTGGAATTGGCAAACAGTTTTAAAACCCTGCACACGGGCTAACAAACTAACTAAATCGTTACCGTAAAAGGGGGTCAATAGACACTTTTTACCCTTCACGTCTATGTATCTTCATACCTGCGCCACATAATTCAAATACGAATGGCTTCAAACTTGTTTCTATGGTCCTACTAAACATTCATGTCAATATTTTTCAAATATTCACAATCGTTATTAAGACACAATCAATTTTGTCGATGTCTCTATTCACATTGAATCGGGGTGAATAGAGACGGTAGAGGGTAAATCGAGACTTGGCAGGTGAATCGAGACAAAAATACAGATTGTAATGATTGGAATATGTGAACCTCTATTCTATACGAGTTTCTATTCATTCCGTTTTACGGTACTTATTAACCAAAAAAAACGTGATTGATTTTAATATTCGTCCAATAAAAGAGGTCAAAAAGTAAGGATGCACAGGCATCAAACTCAAACACGTTTGTTTCAATTTTGGCCAATCATTTAGATGGTTTGGTTTTGTCATTCGGGAGATAGTATTAATAGTCATTGTAAATAATTATATTTAAATAGTAAAAAATAAATTGGATACTTAGTAAAGTTGCGCTAAAGTTCAATCCTTATTGTTGTCTCTATTCACCCCGTTTTACCGGTATGTTACAAAAATAAATATATAAACATCTTTTACCTGTCTCGAGCCAGGGGGCCTAATGGCTCTTAGTCTTGCACGCAACTCCGCCCTTTCCTCCCTGAGGCTCATCACTTCCTGAAATTGAATGATAAATTAAGACAATCAAACTATTTACCAGTTTTGCTTCACAGTAGCGAGTATAAGCACCCGACGAAGACTATACAGAGCTTCGAACAATCCAACCTACGAAAACATCGCAAGATTTGTGCACAGTCTGTAGCCGACTGGTCAAAATTGTCATGTTTGTATAATTAACAACATCAACTGAGGGTGCTTGATGGAATTTCAATGTCAAATTTGTATCTATTGAATTTTGTCAATCAATCAGTTCAAGTACATCCGTGCACTTGAAATGCCAGAAGATGCCGAAAGGTGAAACCCGGGTCGCAAGCGACAAAACTTATGGACAGTACAAATTTGTCATGTTTTATAAGAACACGGTCAAAACCAAATGCCATCTATTCAGCGAATGCTTTCTTTTAGTTCTGCTTTGCGGTGGCAAATCATAGCACCTGACGAAGAATAGTTGCATGTGCATAATGTAACAAGTGGAAGTAGAGAGGGGTTTATAGAAACATTTTGATTGACAGTATTGGCGCTTACCTGCATTAGAACGGCAGTCTCCATGTCCAGTCTCCGGGCGTCGACGGGATCCATGCACTTGGGTCTGTCGTAGCAGTTTCTGCCACCGTCATCGCCGCACTCATCATCTGCAAACGGGACGAATCGTCAACCATCGTAGTACATTTGAACTCTGACAGTTCGTCACGGAGTTTATCTCAACATATGTTTTTTTCTGAGAACTGCTTTTTACTCAGTACGACAGTAGGGATGGAAAGGGTACGACGACTTGGACAGGGCTAGTGGTTAGCTAATCGCTGTCACTATGCGTCACTCTTTAGGATCAGAATTACTCATTCGCTCAACCTCTCTTTATCGAAAAGAGTAGCGATTGAAAGAATACGAGGACTAGTGGTTACCTAATCGCTCTCGCTACGCGCCGCTTATTATGATTCGAAAGGTGGGAAAGGATTGCCATTGCCGTTGAACAGAATCGATTTATCAGCTGAAAAAATCTGTTTGTGCCGGGAATCGAACCCGGGCAGTCCGTCGCGGAAGCCAACGACGTTGACCACTGCACCATGGACGGGCAAAGAGCATAGCTCCATCCCAGTTTGTTTATTGATCAATATTTAATTAAAATATCAGATTGTCGGTCCCTGTGGTCTAGTGAGTAAAAATATTTGGCGCATTGGCATTAGCTGTGTTGCCAAAAATATATTTTTTTTATTAAATTAAAAAAGAAAATATAATTAATTAATAAACAATGATACCTTGCAGGGGCCAGGGCGCGGGGTGCGCCCCCGACGCGGCAATGGTCCGTTCCCTCTTGAGCCTGGACACGTGCCCTCGCAGTCTTTCCTCTTCTTCCACCGTCCAACCTCCGACGGCCGTGTTGCCACTGCGGAAATAAATATTTTCACAATGAGCACGGAACAGCGATAGAAACACTTTGAAACGTAATCACCTTTTAACGATGTCACATTTGATAGACCTACTTATATGTGAATTTATTTGACAAAGGTATTAGATTGTCATCATTATTTCCATCATTAGATCTTTAACCACTTGCCGGTCCAATTGATTTAACATATACACATATGCACACATTTGAAAATGCAAAATACACACACAAATTTGTGATAGCATATTTTTTATCTGTTAGTCTGTGTCCAGCCCTTGCTTGGACTAGATCAAATTCGTAATTTTCGTATGAAGTTTGCCAGAGTTATCTCGTGATGCGACCGTTTTTGACGGCTTTCAATACCCGAGCATACTCGGGCGTGCCCAGGAAGTGGTTAAGATCATTATTTCTCAGCAAGAGTTGTGAAAAAAATATGCTTAAAATAAGTCACTTATAAGGTGTTCACTGTCAATACTTGGTGGAATGGCATTGTAATAAAAATAACAAAACATTTTTAATACTTCAGGACTGGTTTTCGAGCATTATCAACTGATAACAAACACAACGAAACAGTGATACAAAAGTAAAGCAAGAATTACAAGGTAAGACAAACAATTGATATTACAACCAGGGCTGTGGAGTCGGAGCTTTTTGGCCAGAGTCGTCGCGGGCTTTTGGCCGGAGTCGTAAATTTTGAAAATTTTGTCATATATGTCAAATTTGGCTATTGACTGGATTGGTGGGTTGATATGACAATTACACGACTCCGACTCCGACTAAAAAAGGCTTAATTTTGCCACTTTTTTTTCCTACCTTTCCTATTTATGTGTATTCAATTATATACCAACCAACCAATCCGGCCAATAACCAAATTTGACATATCATATGCAAAAATAAAAAGTTAAAACTTTTCAAAATTTCCGACTCCGGGTACGACTTTGGCCAAAATGCTGCGACGTTTCCGACTCTGGTGAAAAAAGACTCCACAGCCCTGGTTATTGGTCAATGTTGGAAGCGTAGTCGTGTTTTTGGTAAATACTGGAGTCGGAGTCGTATTTATAACGACTCCACAGCCCTGGTATTTTGAGACAACACTGTACGTGATATCACATCGACCAACCTATTCGAGTTGTGGTACAGCATGACGTCGGCCCACGGCCCAGGTCCCGCCTGGGCCCCGGGCCTCAGTGGGCCGGAAGCTTCGCAGTCCAGCCTGCTGAGCAGCTGGCGAGCTACCCGCTCGGAGGCGTTGCGCAGCTTTGCGGAATGGCTCGGGTTTGAATTCTGAAAGAAATGGAAGATATATTAATAAGGTGTTTGTTAGGTTTGGTTAACACAGAACATTGGTCACAAGGTGTTCACTGTCAATACTTGGTGGAATGGCATTATAATAAAAATGTTTTATTATTTTTATTACAGAACATTGGCTCGAACCCTAGTCTGGGCAGTTTGGATGACATGGCGAGATGGATAGGAACCTGCCCACTTATCTTTTTCGGCTTATACAATGCCAAAATGCGAATGTCTAAGTTAATAATGCTCTTGATAATCTTTGTTTTTCGGCTTATCCGTGGCCAAAATCGGAATCTGTATGTGATTTTAGTAATGTACATTTGTGTATCGTGTAGCCAGCCTGCCAATCGGGATAGCTTTAACCTTTTGTACGCCAACGTCTCACCGGTGAGTCGCAATGTGATTTCGTTGAAAATAAAGATTTTTTTAATACATAAACTTATTACATGCTTTTAATACATGGACACGAAATCGAATAAGCCCATAAATCGTCCCGCAGCACAGAATGTATTGTATACACATGTGCCAGGACTCACGAAAACATGTTAAATCAATTCATAAAATTTCTATTTTCTCTAAGATCACTGGCGTACAGCCGTAGATCGATTACTTCGACTTTGGCGGTTAAAGGGTTAACAATGTTAAATGGCATTGTGTGGACGTGAGCGAGTTTACTCGTGTATCAACCAGGTATCAGTCCCATCCACATTGAACTGTTAGTGAATTTGTATCCAAAGGCTGCTATGAATTTTAGTTTTTTCCCGAACCTGATGATGATGCGAGGTCTCAGCCAGGGCGAGTAGAACATCATACGCCTCCACGGCTCGATCGGTCGCCGCTAGTGCCACCCTGAGGGCCCCCGCCTCCGCAGAGCATTGGGCACATGCCAGGGAAAGTCTGAAATTTTAATAGTGAATTTTATTTTTCTTGTGCAGAGAGAAAATTAATTCATTTTAATCTACTTTTCAGGAGAGCCAAATGACAGGTTTCACCAGTAATTTCACAACTTTACCTATTTGTCAACAGATAGGTAAAGGTAAAATTGTCAATAATAACTTTTTAGTAAACCGTATAAAAAGAGATTTGACTGCTATGTGAGTCACGTGCACTGTAGGCATGTCAAATGTGATGTCAACAGTGGGTCATTTGCAGGGAAAAAGTTAAATAAGACATACAAACGAATATATTTTCTCATTGATAAAAAACTGAACCGACCTGTCAGCGTGTTCTTTGGATTCCCTCAGCGTGGCCGAGAGAAGGGTGTTGTCAGCCTCGAGCCTGTCAATGGTGGCAGCCAACCTTTCCACGGTGTCGCCATCGCAGTCCTCTTGCCGGCTTCCAGCGCTTCCCAACGCTCCTCGCAGCGACAGGTGCTCAGCGACTGCACTGCTAAACACCTGAGGACACATTACGCAGGGAAAGATATTAGACCATTTTCAATTACAAAGAACTGACTAATGAGTCTGAGTCGTGGAGTCAGGGTTTTTTGGCCGTAGTCTAACTCAGAGTCAAAAATTTTGAAAAGTTAAAACTTTTTATTTTTCCATATAATATGTCAATTTTGGCTATTGGCCGGATTGGTTTGTTGATATTATATTAAATACACATACAGTGGAACCCTGATCATACGTTCTCGCACTATACGTTTTCCCGTTCGTGGTGCATTCATTTTCTATAGTCCCGGCATTTATTTCATATTTAAAACTTTCCCACATTCATCGTTTCCCGCATAAATCGTTTGTTTTATACGGTCCCTTGAAAAATGTAGATTCGGGGTTTCACTGTAAATAGGAAAGTTAGGAAAAAGACGTGACGAAATTAAACATATTTAAGTCCGAGTCGTGTTGGTGGTCAATGTTGGAGTCGTGGTCGCATTTGTGGTAAATGCTGGAGTCGCAATATTTTTTTTAATGACTCCAGAGCCCTGCAAATTTCACATGTTATATATCAGGGGCGGCCTGACTTTTTTGCCCGCGATCGACTTTCATTTGAAATTATTGGCGGTGATCGACCAACATTAAAAGTAGTAATCTAAAGCCTATATTAAACTGCCAACCCTTGTTTGACCCGGGTTTAAGGAAGAGATTTTCGACGATAATCGGCTAACTTCGAGATTTTAGCGTGCTGTCCCTGTCACACTACTTGTCTCGCACATTTCTTGGGACGGGCACCAGATATTTGTACAGATCAAATAGGTGATCGACAAGGAATCGCTATGACGATCGACAGTTTGGCCACCCCTGTTAAATATGCAAAAATAAAAAGTTCAAGCATATTTACCCCTTCCTGGCAGATGTCCTTGCCCGTCAGCCTGGCGTCTTCGTGAGTCCTTCGCAGGCGCACCCGGGAGGCCATCTTCGTCTGCGGCGAAGAGCTGCTCATCATCGGACCGCTGCCCATGACTCCTGGAAGCGAGACAGTCACACAATAAACACCAACGATTGGTCCCTGCGGTCCAGAGCAGTGGTTCACACGTAAAAATTTGGCTGGGGCCGCATTGGGAACATCAGCGGTCCTACGTGAATGTCTGGTGGCCGCACCAAATTTTCGTGTCGAGTCTTTTTTTGTCAAAAAGACCTATACATGTATGTGTTTGACTTGTTGCGAACTAAAAATTCTTGATGCACGATACAATGCATACAAAATATAAAATTTTCAGTGTCATTGTTGACAAATTAGCTTTTCAAAACACATCTGTATTAAATATCAATATGGACTATGAAGCTGTTGGTGGCTGCAGCAAAATCCTCTGGTGGCCGCACATGAGAACCACTGGTCTAGAGGCAAGAGCTTTGCCCTAGCGATCAGGTGGGCCCGGGTTGAAGTCCCGACAAGGTTAGATTTTATCATTTTTAAGGTGTTCACTGTCAATACTTGGTGGAATGGCATTATAATAAAACATTTTTAGTTGACTGTATGGGTTGGTGACCCCACAGAAAACCCGTCGCGACCCATGGGTTGGGAACCAGTGTTCACATCAGATTCATTATCGGGAGTATCTCGCATGACTTTCACGAATAAAAATATTTGGCGCATTAGCTGTAATGCCAAATATTTCAATATGAATATTCAAATGCCAATATTAAAATTGAATAAAATAGAAATTGAAATATTGTGTCAATCGACAAATTGTGTCACGTGTTTCGCCCCTTTCTGAAGCATCATCGGACCTACTATCGCACTGTATCTTTAGTAACGGATGTATTCGGTCAGAACCAAGTGCCACTTATTCAACGCATGCAGACCGAATGTGCCGCTTTACGGTTGCGAGTCATGGCACATCACAAGAGCACAGGGTAACCGTATACTGTGCTTCGAAAGCAGATGCCTACGGCGAATATTAGGAGTACGGCGGTTTGACTTTGTCAGGAACACGTAAGAGGTAAGAGAGCGGACAAACCAGCCCCTTATTAGGTCCAAAGTAAAAAGGCGACGATGGACCTGGCTTGGACATACACTGCAGATGCCCCAGGGGAGTCTGAACCTGATGGATCCCGACGTCCTGTAAGGCTTTTGATGACCATCCATAGGATTTACTCAAGTTAGCTACGGGACACCGGGATGACTTCGGAAGCTGGCTCTAAATAGGGAGCGTATATGGAAAAAAAACACCAAAAAAATAGGGACGTAATGTATTGGTTAGCGTCTCTGACCTCTATTCCTCGGAGATCTGTGAACACTCCTGACCCTGTTCTGCGACTCGTCCTGCGTTAGTTCACACTCTTCGTCGTCGGCGCTGGCAGCAGTGACGTCGCCGTCCCCTGACAGCCGAGGAGATGGCTTCCGCCGTCTTCGGCTGCTTGAATATCCCCTGGATAACAAAATCAATGAAATAATAAAACATTTTTAGTACTTATTCCACATGAAATCTATTAAATCAGGACCAGTAAACTGATAAGAAATACAATGAAACAGTGATATTTGTACAAGTCGTAATTTTTTTTACCGACTCCACAGCCCTGTAGTAGAGATTTATTTATTTATTTATTGGCAAAAAACTATTAAAAATACATGGCATTACAGCAAGCGCCAATGCGCCATGCATTTGAGAAATTAATAAAGATTACATAAAATATTACACAAAAATAAGAAACAGAACAGAAACATATTATTTACATAAGAAAACATAATTTTTAAACAAAGCATCAAGTTCACTGCCGAAGATGTCAACATCAATAGGCAGCGCATTTATCAGCCGAATAGCCCTTGCAACTGGAGATTCAAAAGACCTACGTGACAAACAAGTTTTGACAAAGAAAATTAATTTGTCTTTGTTACGACCACGGTAGGTAAAAGCTGGGAGCATGCAAATTTAAATTTTCAAGGATGTCAGGGTTATCAACTTGGCCCCGAAGAAGAAGAGAAAAATGTTTTAATATTGCAATTAGTCTTCGAGCTTCAAGTGAGTGAAATGACAGCATTCCTAAAAGAAACTTGGTTGGATAATATTCCATTAATGAATTGTCATACGGAAAATAGTTGAATTTTTTGAAATAATAATAACGCAGAAATTTTTTATGAACTCGCTCCAGTTGCGACTTAAATTTAAATTCATATGGACCCCAAATAATAGATCCATATTCTAGTTTGCTTAAAACTAAAGAAACATAAAGAGTACGAAACACAGTATATATATAGGACTGGTGATTAGCTATTTGCTCTCGTCAATTTAGAGTCTTCTTGCCCGTTTGTCCAATGTATGTCGACCTGCACGAGCCACATGACATCTTTTCGACACAGCTTCTGTATCAAGTTAATTAAGCTTGTAATATACCTTCGGTCGATTTCCAGTGTGTCGTCTTCGAGGGACGTCGAGTCAAAGTTATTGTTCCTGCAGCTGGCCCTGTTCGCCGACCGGTGAGCGTGAGGTGAATCGTTTGCCGCGAGGCTCCTGCCGCCGTCGTGCCTCCGCGAATGATAGTCGCTTCCGCCGGGCACGGGCAGAGCCGCCGGGCTCGACGGGCTCTGGAGTTCCAAGTCCTGTGAATGAATATTACATTTTGATTTAAAATTTTATCTACAGAACATACGGTGAATTAATTAAATTTTTATTTCCTTGAAGATTTTATGAGGTGATTTTCCAGAGAGTTAGGTCAGAAAAATATGTTGGAAAAATCGACAGTTCGAAACGGTGGCGTCTTAACCAGTGGTTCTCGTGTGAGGCCACCAACAGCTTCATAGAAAATATTGATATTTAAGAAAATGTGGTTTAAAGGGTTCAATTAGTCAACAAAGACCCTTAACCTTTAAAACTCGAGCTTTTTTTTGTATGTGAGTACCGGCAACTCGAGGCTCTTTTTCGGTGACGAGCATATTTTCAATGTAAAACTTTCAACTAGTGAAAAAATGTAAAAAATAATAAAATCAAATATTTTTTTATTATTTCTGTAAAATAGATTTATAATGAATATAATGTAGTTATTTTCATTTTATTTGTAATTCTTCATTGTGTGGTATTTCACAAAACAATCTCCAATATGTAATCCTGGCTTATTGCTGCAGGTCTCGCAAAATAGTCTTGTTTCTAATCTTCCACCCGGGATTTTTCTATTTGAGCATACTGCACAGTCTTTCTTAGTTCCGGAACGCAGTACATGTAATTTATCTGTAAGTCGGTCTTCTGTAGGAACATTTGAAGTTCGCCTTCGAAATCCACCTTGCCGAAAATCTCCTACTAATTGGTCAACCAATAATTTGACAAATTTCAAATGCGTCATTGGTTTCTCATTTTTATCTTCCTTCGAAACTTTATATAATATGTAAGCGTTTATCACGCATACCTCCAATCCCCAAAAAAATAATTTTCTCCACCACTTGAGAGATTTTCGCAAAAAAACAATACGATGATGCATAATGATCGGCCCGGTCTACTCCACCCATACTTTTCGTATAATTTATTGCTACTTGTGGTTTTTCGATATTGACTGTTGAACCACCACGCAATTTTCTCTGAACTGTTTTTAATTCTGCTGTATCACATGTGGTTAAAAATGTAACCACCCTCTTATCCTTCCAAGCGAGAAGCAAAATATTGAGATTTTTATACGCCACTGTATTTTTGTTTCGGGGAAATTTGGGCTTTTTTATCCCAGACGGCAATCTTTTCCGATTTGTCATGATGGTTCCAGTTAAATGACATTTTAGCTTCAACAATTCTTCAGCAAGAGGAATACTGGTGTAGTATCTGTCAGTGAAAATGTGGTATCCTTCCGCATCTGGGTTTTTATGTAATATTTTTTTGTACAAATGAATGGGTATTCTACATGTTACAGGTAGTTCTGGTGAAGGTAAATCAACTGATGTAATACTGCCGTAATATGGCAAAATGGAACAAATATATCCAGTCTCGGCATCTGCCAAAACATAAATTCTTATACCCCATTTCGTAGGTTTGTTGGGATTATATGTAATAAAAACAATTTTACCCTTGAACTTTACAATCGATTCATCAATGGATATATTTTTATCCGGTATAAAATAATCCGAAAATTTTGAGTCCAAATACTCAAGAAAATTGCTCACCTTTTGGATCCGTGTTCTCAAACTGTTGTCTGGTAAATTGGTGTTCAAGTGAACATCCAAAAAATTTGCATAAAGCGGTCTCTAGTAAATATTTTTGAATAAAATGGAATTCTACTGTTGTATCTGGTTGACCAATACTCCTGTATGTTAGAAAGAGGCATTGTTCCCATGTTAAGTATAACACCAATGAAGGCTAAAAACTCGGTATTTTGCACATCAACCCACGAATGCCAAATTGATCTTCTCGTCAGTCGCATTTCCCTAATTTTCTGATGAGCATAAATATTTGTTTCTCTGACAATATCATTCACTAATTCTTCAGTAAAGTATAATTTGAAAAAATCCATCGGTTCTTTTGTACCTGAAGGAATCTGCGGTCCTGTGATCTTAGGATATGTCGTGAATTTAATCTGGAATGGTTCATCATCATTTTCTGTGACGTCGGTCCATTCTTCATCGGCAATAACTCTGTCTTCTGTAATCATCGCCGATTCATCATCAATCACTCCTGTATTTTCTCCTGTTCTTGCTACTATCTCCACATGTTCATCACTATCACTTTCGATAACAAGTAATCTTCTTCTTCTCTTCGGAGGAATTATATCACTACCACTACTATCACTGACACAATTATGTGCATCATCATTGTTATCAACACCGTCCTGATCAACGTTAAAAGTAAATTCATCATCGCCACTATCAACATTATCACTGTCTTTTATATATTTATTCGACATTTTTTGGGTACAAAATATTATCTTGCGGGAACTGATATGCTAAGGATCTCGTGTTTTACTGACGAGTGCATCCTGAAATGACACCGATGTATTTTCACAGAATTAAAATAAAATAGCAGGGTGGTGGCTAAAATTTTTAAATAATGCATTCATTTCGTTAATCCAAATGAAATTCTTTCAAATAGTTCAAATACACTTGTAATGTACACGAGCTGCTGTCTCATAAATTGTCATCAGTCAAAAACAACTCTTTCCCAGTGCAGTACGCATTGTCAAACGTTTCCTCACAAAATAGTAAATCAATAGGTATTTCATTAGGTTCTTTAACCGGTCCACGGTGCAGTGGTCAACGTCATTGGCTACCGTGTCAGACAACGCGGGTTCGATTCCCGGTACAAGCAGAATTTTTCAGTCGATAAATCGATTCTGCTCGGGTGAATGGGTGTTTGTGTTGTAAAAAATCCTTTCCCACTTACCCGATACCAAAGAGCGACATATAGTGACAGCGATTAGCTAACCACAATGTTCTAATAATCGTATCCTTTGCATCCTCACTTCCTTTGAAAAGGAGAGGTTGAGCAACTCAGTAACAAGCAGTCCTCGTAGAAAAATATATGTTGAGATAAGCGCCGTGAGGAGTCCATATGCTTCAAGTTGGCAGCGGACATGGATTCTTACTTCATTAGACAGATGTATTCGATCTAATATATTTTGTAGGGGGCCGCAGAAAGTGTAACATTCTGAAAATATTCTGATATCGATGATAAATTTCGAATATCATTATCCCCTAAATTTGCGCCGCGGGCCACAAAAAAATCATTAACAGACCGCATTTTGCCCGCTGGCCCCGGTTTGTACGTCACTTCATTAGAGTATTTTATATTAGATTTGTAAGTTTCTGAATCGATATAACATATTAGTAAGTATTGTCATCAAAAACTTAAAAGAATATCCAAATATAAAACTGCAAACTGTACGTTACGCCCATGATTTTAAAAACTCATAAAAGGGAGCACAAATTTGAAAAATAATTAAACTTCAGACCATGCATAAAACTTCAGTTCAAACACCGTGAGAACGGTTCAATAAATAAAATTTATGACCAAATGTGAAGAAAAAAATATCGCTCGCACCGAAAAATTCAGAAAGAAAACATATGTTGAAATTAAGTATGCCGTCACTTTTGACGACTTTTTCTCGGGTAAATGTCTCGACCAATTAGTATTTATTGTAACTTGTGTGAAATCGCAACATAAAAATTGGTAAAAATATGAATAAAACAACTTTGTATTCTTGCCGCCGGAGAAGCGGCATTCGAGTAATACGGCAAACTTCCAATGCCGCTTATATGGCGGCATTCGAGTGGTAAACGTTAAAATTGAATATTTTGGACGCAATTGAAACAAATAGTAAATATGAATTGTTTGAATCTTATACTTTTCTATGAGTTTTGTCGCTTAAGACCCGGGTTTCGCCTTTCGCCATCTTCAGGCATTTTAAGTCCACAGATGTACTTGAACTGACAGTCAGTTCAAGTACATCCGTGCACTTGAAATGCCTGAAGATGCCGAAAGGCGAAACCCGGGTCGTTAGCGACAAAACTCGTAGAAATGTACAAAATTCAAACAATTCATATTTGATATTGAAATACCATCAAGCACCCTCAGTCGAAATTCTTAATTAAATAGTAAATTGACAAGCATGTTTAGGTCCATTTGAAATACTTCAAACACAACAGACTCAAAACAAAAATTTGGTGCGGCCACCTGACATTTCTTTAGGACCGCTTATGTTTACGATGCGGCCACAGTGCAATTATCCATAAGAACCACTGGTCTAAGCAGTAAAGAGAGATATGGAAAATATACTAGACCTGCTCATCTTGAACGGAAGCCGTCTCATCAGCGTCTCCGGCTGAAGTCGTTCTTCGCTCCCGGCTCCACCGGTGATCGAGTTCTCCCTGCACGACGTCTCCAATTCTGCAAGACGAATGAGGAATAGTTTCAATTGACATTCTGAAGGTCACCAGTTTGAATGCTCAAAGTTTAATGTGCCTAGCCGTAAACTTCTTTCAGCTTATTAGAGGCCAAAGTGAGAATTCCACCGTTCTAGAGAATCACTTTTAAGGTGTTCACTGTCAATACTAAGGTGGAATGGCATTATAATAAAAATAATTTAACATCCTTAGTATATTCCACATAAAATTTATATCCATCATGACCGGTTTCGCTCACGGCGAGTATTATCAACTGATAAGAAATACAATGAAACAGTGATATTTATACAAAAGTAAAGAAAGAAGAAAAGTAGCGAGTTCAAGAGACTGTTAAATTATATGATCCTGATATTTTTTTGAGGAATCGTGAACATGAAGGAGAAGAAAATGCCTCCCATTGGGCCACAAGTATGACTTTGGATGTTGACATATTCATTGAAGTGAACGTGAGCGAGTCCAGACGAGTACTATTTTTTCCAGGGCTGTGGAGTCGGAGTCATGGAGTCGGGACATTTTGGCCGGAGTCGGAGTCGTCGCGTAGTTTTGGCAGAAAATTTTGAAAAGTTTTTATTTTTGCATATAATAAGTCAAATTTGCCTATTGGCCGGATCGGTAAGGTTGATATTTAATTGAATACACATAAATAGGAAAATTAGGAAAAAAAAGTGACGAAGTCGGAGTCATGTTTTTAATAAATGTCAGATTCGGAGTCATGGTTTTGGTAAATGCTAGAGTCGGAGTCGAACTTTTTTTTACCGACTCCACAGCCCTGATTTTTTGTATATTTCAGTTGATTTTGTCAAAATTAACTCGGTTGACGTTTTTGCCAATTTCAAATGTAAATGGTTTTTGTTTTACATTGCAAAAGCGATAAGTTATCCACTAGATTGGGTGTGTCAATAACGCAAGACATCTAAGAGTCCCGAGATCCTTCAGCACCCGGCCCTAGATTATTCGTGGGTTTACAATTGATAATAGGCCTCACCGGACTCGTCTTCCCGCAGTTCCGGAATTGCCGATCTCTCCCTGGCGGCACCCGCTCTCCTCAGTTCCGCGATGACTCCGTGGAGCTCCGTTAGCCTCTCTTCAGACGCCCTGCCTTGCGACGCCAGACATGTCCTGAGCCTCGAGCATTCGTTCTGAAAAAGAAATAAATTCGCTTGTAAGAAACGTCGACATTTCGATTCGGGTTTCGCCTCTCAACATAACTAAGAAGTAAATAGTTTGTACCATTTATGTATATATAATGTAAGAATAAAAATAATATCACTGATTTGAATTCTGTACTTTTCCATGAGTTTTGTCGCTAACGACCCCAGTTTCGCCTTTCGGCATCTTCAGACATTTGGCATTAGACATTATTGTATTCTTAAATTATTTTTTTTTCTGAATTCACAACTTTTTTTTTTAACTATTTCCGCTCCCAACTTGGAGCATATAGACTTCTTACGGAGTTTATCTCAACATATGTTTTTCTACGACAACTTCTTGTTACTCAGGTGCTCAACCTCTCTGTTTCGAAGAGAGTAGGGATGGAAAGGATACGAGGACTAGGACAGATTAGCTAATCTCTGTCACTATGCGTCGCTCATTGGGATCGGAAAGGTGGGAAGGGATTGTCAACAACACAACAAACACCCATGCTTTTGAACAGATGTATTGACTGAAAAAATCCGCTCGTACCAGGAATCGAACCCGGGCGGTCTGGCACGCAAGCCAAGACGTTGACACTGCGCCACGGACCAGACTTCACAATTCACAATTCACAATAAGGTACGGCAACATATGAACCCATAAAATATAAAAATTATTTTCTATTATAAATTCCAATAGAAATTACATTATATAATTATATTAATAGTCTTATTGGATTCCAACACGAATTTATTGTTCATCTGGCCCGCCAAGTTTTTAAAAATTTCAATCAGGCCCGTTTCTCAGAATGTCTGGTGACCCCTGCCCTAAGGCGTCGAATTGACAAGATGAATATTAGAGTTTGTATAGTGCTCACCTGCGAAGTGCACAACGCGTCTCTGGCCGCGTCCCTGTCCCGCTGAGCCGCGTGCAGCCTCGCCGACAGCTCCAACACCTCGTTCTTCAGCGAAGATACGGCGGCCAGGTGCAACTGGAAACAGATAAAGCCACCAACGTAAACCTCCTTTACTAATAAAATAAAATAAAAAAATTCGGCAATTGCTCCCGAGACAATCGAGGTTACAACAATAAAATATGTCACGGAAATTGATGACGGTGAACTTTGTGGTGAATGCCCGAGAAGAAATTCTTCAGGATACGGTCGCATACACACACTGCAGTGTGCAGGATGCAAAATGGCGAAAAAAAAAAAATGAGACTCGCAGCCAGAAAAAGAAAAAACGTCACGACAATGGATGAAGGTGATCATCGGTGGCATACGCTGCGGCGTGGATAGTCAAATAAACAAATTATGCAGTTGCTCCTGAGACTCTTTTTTTGTAATGCGGATTTGAAATATCAACGAACTAACAAAACCAAATCGCGCAACTCACATATTGCCCCTCGCCGGGTTGCGGAGGGCTGGTGACGGGCGCCGGCTGCATCACCCCGTTCTGCACCTCCCGAACTCCGCTCGCCCCGTTCCCTCCACCGTTTCCCCCTCCCGGACAGCACAGGTACCAGCTGCCGCTCCTGGTGACGCCGGCGTTCCCCGGATCTGGCTCGTCATACCACCTGCAGGGTAACTCCCCGTCGGAAGCCGCGTTTCCGACCCCGTTGCCTATCACGAGATCCCCGTTGCGCGCCGTCCTGTCCCTCCCGTCGGGCATGGGGAAAGTCCCGGCCGTGGAGTACGAGCTGACCCTCGGCTCGTCGTACGTGACGGACTCCCGACGGTATTGCTTCTTGTGCGCCTTGGCATTGAAGTCTATCTCGTCTTCCAGATCGAGGTTCTTCCCCAGATAGGCACGGGATCTGTCAGCTAGGGCGACTGGACACCTTCTCTGCTGGTATATGGCGTTCGAAAGAAGCGGTGAAGATATTCCGTTGTCTTCGAAAGCGGCGAAAAAGCCATCCACTTCGGGAAGAGCGTCGTCTTTTTCGAAGACGTCGACAAACTGGTGATTCTTTAGCGCATCCATATCGAACGCGTTCAATTCGTCGTCTTCTCCAGCCTTTATCTGATGGTTGTCTTTCATTAAATCGTTGGGTTTTTTGACGTCTCCCGGCTTCGTCTTCTACGTGCTCATCGTCGTCATCTTTGGGTATTTCATCGTTTTCAACGTCGAAAACGCTGACTATACGCCCAAGTCTTTTATTAGACAGATCATCGCCTAGATCCAGACGAAACCCGTGTCCGTGTGCGTTGAAAAGCTGTGTCACATCTACGGGTCCATTTTGCTGCGGTTGCAAAATGTCGTTGTTTTTGGTCAGTTCGAATTCGACATCACTCTCTCCGTCCGAGTTTCCGTTTCTTAGGGGCACGTCGACGGCGACGTTGCGCCAGGCCCCCTCGTAGGTGTTCGTCCTGCGGCGGGGCCTGTCCTGGGAGTGGTCGTGGCCCCCATCGGGGCGCCGGGTGGCACTGTGCCGCCTGTGCACGCCGGGCACCTGCTGGCTCGGGCTCTTCTGGGCGGCGTGGAGGTCGCCGTAGTAGTAGGGCCCCCGGGCCGCAGCGGGCCCCGACATCTGGGGGCCCGGCCCCGGCAGATCGTACACTTTCCTTCGGCGGGCGCTGGCCGATGATTCAATAGCCGCAGTCCGATTTGTCACATCGTATTCTCAACGCACACAATTCAATTCACTACATCAATTTTGAATAGTTTTTTTTATTTTCAGTCGCAAGCTGGTGTTTCATTATGGACCTGTATTATTTATAAACTGATTAAAAATCAACATAAAATAAAGATTAATCAGTGAAATCGAATATTACTTTGAAAACGTCCTAACTGACATTTTGGTAAAAACGACATTAAGGTCGGAAATGTTTGTAATAACCATATTCTAGCTAAAAATTTAAAATAACTTTGATTATTCCACGTATTGTGCTACTAACTTTGACACGTGTTTGGCCTATCGTAAAATAATTACTTAAGCAAACTTTGCTATAGTAAGTCTAAAGATGCCCCTTAAAAAGGCGAAACACGTGTCACAGTTACTAGCACAATACGTGGAATAATTAAAGATATTTAATTTTATTTTAAAATTAACTTACACAAAGTTACCGCCGGAACCATCGAAAGTAATAATATTCTAGCTTAATCAGGAGGTAATTTTCAAAAGTGGTCATTCCCTCTCCCTCTCCTGCACAAATTACAAAAACGGAGATGGCAAATTTACTCATTAAGCCATCGATATCTCAAAACATGGCCAAGAGCAGTTAGAACCTTTTCAAAGTAACGTATCGAATTAGTAAAGGAGACTCGTGGCTCAATATTTTTGCTAAACAAATCGATCGAAAATTGACTGTCGTTCCATTCGGGCAATCCATACATTATAATCTAGTATAGATTTGTTGTTGCAAATCGAGCACAGGATGCCATTTTAAAAAGGCAGCATCCGCCGGAAGTGCACCGCTCGAAATGGCGGAATTCGATTCTCGAAATGGAAACGGCGCGAAAATTGATTTATCGACTTGGCATTAATTAATATGGCCAAAGCGTTTTCGATCAGATGAATTATTTTGAATATTATTCTATGCTATTAAAAAATGTTCTCGTAATAAAAAATTTCTAGGCTGGTATAATGGTAGTCCGGTCCGTGGCGCATTGTCAACGTTGTTGGCTTGCGTGCCGGACCAACCGGGTTCGATTTCCGGTACGAGCGGATTTTTTCAGTCGATAAATCTGTTCAAAGGCATGGGTGTTTTAGTTGTTGAAAATACCTCCCCAACTTTCCTATCCCAAAGAGCGAGGCATAGCGATAGCGATAACCTAACCACTAGTTCTGTCAGAGTCCTCGTAACCCCTACTCTCTTCGAAAATGAAAGGTTGAGCAATTGAATAACAAGCAGTTCTTCTATAAAAATATATGTCGACATAATCTCCGTGAGGAGTCCATATGCTCCCAAGTTGGGAGCAGACTTGGTAAAAAAAAATGGTCGTTTCAAACCCATGGAAAATATTCACTGCTACCTCCGTATGTCAAGCATATGGAGTCGTAACGGGGTTTATCTCAACACATGTTTTTCTACGAGAACTGCGTGTTACTCATTCGCTCAACCTGTGTTTTCCAAAGAGGGTATGGAAAGAAAGGATGTACAGTGGAACCCCGATCTCACATTATACGTTTTCCCGCGTGGCTCGTTCATTTTCTACAGTCCCGGCGAAACACCCATAAGAGGAATGTTAAAAAATCTCGCATTATCCGTTCCCCGTTTTAACGTCGAAATATTATGGTCCCGTCACAAATATTATCCCGATTGACCGTTTTTGTTGAATGTTTCTTAGAAGCACATTCGATCCCATCCGATCGATACGTAGAAAAAAACTGAGACTGCAAGTGTGCAATTGTTTACGATTCATTGTCATAGTGTTTCCGGTAAATACTGAGAATCTGTGTCTTCTGTAGAAGATGGCGAAAAACGCAATAATAAACCATGGAATGACATGTACAGCGGCGTTGTTGGCCTTCAAAAAAGTAAGGATATTTTTCTACTTCAAGGATAAAAAAATATAGATGAATCTGTTAAAAAAGTATAAGAATTTCTCAGCAAAAACGTGTCTAAACTCAAATTTTCTATGTAAAGAGGCAGTCAATGCAACCATTGACTTCTTGTTTACAATAAAATTAGTTCATTTTCGTATCAAACGCTTTTTTTGATTCTAAATACCTACTAAAACTTCAAAATGTCAAATTGTGTGATTTTTCTCTTGATTGGATGACAGATTAGTTTTTAGCTAATCGCTTTCGCGACGTTCTGTTTTCACAATAGAATTGAGAGTGATTCTCGACGACACAAAAAACAAACATCCATATTGTGATGGAGGATAAAACTTTTTTTCACCATGTCCGCTCCCAACTTTTAGCAAATGTACTCCTCACGGAGTTTATCTCAACATATGTTTTTCTACGAGAACTGCTTGTTACTCAACCTCTCTTTTTCGAAGAGAGTAGGGATGGAAAGGATACGAGGACTAGTGATTAGCTAATCGCTCTCACTATTTTTTTTTTAATCATATCCGCTCTAAACTTGGAGCATATGGACTCCTGACGGAGTTTATCTCAACATATATTTCTCTACGAGAAGTGCTTGTTATTCAGTTGATCAACCCCTCTTTTTTCGAAGAGAGTAGGGATGGAAAGGATACGAGGACTAGCGATTAGCTAATCGCTATCACTATGCGTCGCTCTTTGGGATCGGAAAGGTGGGAAGGGATTTTCAACAACACAAACACCCATACCTTTGAACAGATTTATCGACTGATAAAATCCGCTCGTACTGGGAATCGAACCCGGGCGGTCCGGCACGCAAGCCAACAACGTTGACACTGCGCCACGGACAGTACATAATTCATATGAAATATAAAACTACCCAAATTGACATTCGAACCCGTGCGCTCCGCTAGACGGACCATGAATAATACAATACCACAGAACGAGGACTAATTGTCGCCCAATCGAGGTCGAAGTAAGGATAGATTAGAAAAGCCGCTCAGAAAGCGAAGGTCCCCCAACCGTCCGAGATCCAATCGGACGGTGAACGGTCATCGAGGGCCGAAGACCAGATCCTGAGATCCGGTCCAAGGCCTGCCTCACGCTCAAGGAACCCCGCCACGTCTCCTCATCGCGGAGTGTCACTCTGGTAGAGTGTGCACGTTACGAGGGAGGAAGTACTACAGAAATGATCCTGTGAAGTACAGTCCTAACGATTACAACTTAGAAAAGAGTTTATATCACATTCGGTATACAAACTTAAATGCGAGTTTTGAATGTCGACTCGCATTCCACCTATCGGATAAATTCCGCACATACATATAAACCGGAGAATATTTTTACTTTCGATGAATGTTCATTTCGTTCCAAAAATAAATTTATTTACACAGGGGCGGGCGCGCAGATGAGAATCGAGATGAGTTCCTTTCATAGATTAAAAAAATATTTCTTAATATATAAGTTAACATGATTTTTTTTTTTGAATATCTGATAAAATATAACACACGAATCGATTCTTAGCACTCGGAATGTTCCAGGATCGATTCATGGCCGAACCAAGCGCCGCGTGTTAGAAGAAATATATTGAATTGATTTAATTTTTAGCTTCGATAAACTCACACCTTTTATCACTTTTAAGGTGTTCACTGTCAATACTTGGTGGAAAGGCATTATAATAAAAATAATAACACATTTTTAGTACTTTTTCCACATGAGATTTATTTCATCAGGACCGGTTTCGCTCATGGCAAGCATTATCAACTGATAAGGAATACCTTTTACCTTATATTATCAAAAGGTTAAGTTTCGTAAGATGGCGTAAGCCGAAATAGGTACCAACCATGTACATTATAATTTTCGTTGGACTAAAAGTCGACAGAAATAAGCTAACCACTAGTCCTATTTCCTTTCAATCCATACGATCTTCAAAAGAGAGAGATTAAGCAACTGAGTTACAAGAAATTCTCGAAAAAAAAACATCCCAAGATAAACTCCGTGAGAAGCCACATTGCTCAAAGTTGGGAGCGGATATGGTAAAAAAAACTAAGTGTTAAAATCAGGGTTGTGGAGTCGTTCAAAAGAATTACGACTCCGACTCCAGCATTTCCTAAAAACACGACTCCGACTAAAAGAAGTTTAATTTCGCCACCATCTTTTTCTACCTTTCCTATTCATGTGCATTCAATTATTTATCAACTAACTAATCCGGCCAATAGCCAAATTTTACATATTAAATGCAAAATAAAAAGTTAAAACTTTTCAAAATTTCCGAATCCGGCCAAAAAACCCCGACTCCACTTGTGATTGTGAATATTTTATCAAAAGTTTCGACAGCCCTGGTAACCTCTATACACTTTTTGTTAAATATCTTTAAGAAAACTATTAAAACGAAAAGTTTTTATTCATTTTGTGGGCCATAGGGGGGTCCCCCAAGTGATATTTTGAAAATAATCTTTTTTTTTTTTTTTTTTGCATAGAATGATTCTTAAACACGTGTAGAATATGCTGGTAAAGTAATTTTACAATATTTGAAGTCAATGGAAAGTTATTGCAGTTAGACTACACTTGTTTTGAGGCTGGACATTGGTCACATTTTGATGCTTCGGCTTGTTACATGAGAACTTTCAATACACATGTAATTTCAATTCATGAAACAAACCAAAATTTAAGCAAGAGCAAAGCAAGCAGCTTCAAAAGTCTTAAAACAGGAAGAAGAAAGAATTATCTATAGACCAGGCATAGCAGATTGATAGGGAGTAAAGATTTCATAGTTTAAATCGTAGTTGAACTTTCAAACGCGTTTTTCTCAAAACTGAGTTTTCCTAACTGGCCTCCACGATATCTCAAGAACGGGTTAACTGATTGCTTTGAAATTTTAATGGTAGATTAAAAACATGTTTTGTCATCGTTTGATCTAGGATAGTGAAAAAATTCCCAGCCGTTTTGTTTGTACGTAACCAAATAGTCGAAAAAAATCATGAAATTTGACCTTTTTTTTACAAAAACTTGTCAATTGTTCAATTTTCCACATTTTTGAAAAGATCCTAGGTCAAACGATTTTTACAGTTTTATAGATTAAAACGCCGTTAGATTTTTTCATTTCCGATTAGCCCATCAGCCGGTCGGATGGAGGCCGTTTTTTCAACATGGTGCGTTTAAAGTGGTGCACCACACATTGTGATGAAGATTTCAGTCTGAAAATATTTTGACTTACTGTTAAAATGTCAATCAAACATATGGTAAAATTTTCAAATTTCTATGTTCGATAAGGTTCGTCAAAAAAAAATCCCAAAAAACCGGCTGTCACTTGGAGGGACCCCCTTAAGAGATCTCGGATACATATTCGATGTGATAATTTGAGAAATATATTTTTTGACGCCTTAAACATAGTTGCCCACCGGTTTGACGTTAGCATTAGAACGGTTAAGAATTTTAGTTTGGGAAACGTTGTACTACCCTAAATAAAATATACATCTCAGCTCGACCTATGCGCCACGTGACGTCATTACTTGTCGAAAACATTCTAGAAAGGGATAGCATGCGACAAACGCAATATCGAGAAAATTTATTCTTCACTGATACTACATTGTATACAATACATTATAATGTATTATGTATTTTTATGGGTTAGCTATCCTAATATAAATGAAACACGGGACTGGTGTCGAGTGCCCAAGGCTCGCTCTCAAGTCCCATAAGAGACAGTTTCTAAAATTGATAAATCAATGGATTTGAGTCTGTCTTATAAGTATTACTGTAAAATCATGGGTTTCGCCTTTCGGCATCTTCAGGCAATTCAAGACAAGAAACGAAACCAGGATCGTGGATATAATGACTGTTTTGGCCCATTTTATTTACCGTCCAAATCAGGGCAGATGATAAAGCGACTGAATAACAATCAGTTCTTGTAGAACAGCTCCTGTTGGAATGCTTAGCAAAATTTGCACACAAGCGTGCGCAAGTCTCAATCGACAAATACAAGCACATCAATTCCGCTCCCAGCTTGGAAGCATATGGACTCCACGCGGAGCTCATCGCAACATATATTTTTCTACGAAAACTGATACTGTTACTCAGTTGCTCAACCTCTCTCTTTCTAAGTGAGTAGGGATGGAAAGTATACGAGTACTAGTGGTTAGCTAATCGATGTCACTATACCTCGCTCTTTAGGATCGGAAAGGTGGGAAGGGATTTTTGATTTCACATCACGCAGCCATCGGCGCAGCCGATTTAATACGGTATTTTTCGATATATTTTCGGGAAGTTACCGAGCCCAGTCCGTGAACAACGCCTTTGTCTGCTTTGTTGAACCTAACTTTTTTTTAACCAGTCGGCTCCCTACTTGGAGCATATGGACTCCTCGCGGAATTTATCTCAACATATATATTTCTCTACGAGAACTGCTTGTAACTCAGCTGCTCAACCCCTCTTTTTCGAAGAGAGTAGGGATGGATAGGATACGAGGACTAGTGATTAGTTAATCGCTGACAGTATTGCGTTGCTCTTTAAGATCGGAGAGGTGGGAAGGGATTTTAGATGGCACATCAATACGAGCTGATTTTATAAGTACTGGTTGTATAAAACAGTATTTCTCGCAACATTTTCGGGAAGTTACCGAGCCGAGTCCGTGGACAACGTCTATGGCTGCTGTGTTGAACCTAACTGGTTCGAGTAGATTTGTTCATTCGAATCAACGATTGTGTCACAGTTGTTAAAAATCTCTACCAACTAGTGCTCGTATTTTTTCAATCCCTACTATCTTTCAAATACAGACGCTGGTTAACTGAGTTACAAGCAGTTCTCATGAAGTCAAAGTCACGTTAATGCTAGACTTCTTATATATTGTAGACAAAGACGACAATCAGTGAATGGTTAAATAATGCGAAGTAATTATAGATTTGAAAAGCCGCTCAGAAAGCGAAGGTCCCCCAACCGTCCGAGATCCAATCGGACGGTGAACGGTCATCGAGGGCCGAAGACCAGATCCTGAGATCCGGTCCAAGGCCTGCCTCACGCTCAAGGAACCCCGCCACGTCTCCTCATCGCGGAGTGTCACTCTGGTAGAGTGTGCACGTTACGAGGGAGGAAGTACTACAGAAATGATCCTGTGAAGTACAGTCCTAGCGATTACTATTTCGAAAAGAGTTTATATCACATTCAGTATACAAACTAAATGCGAGTTTTAAATATCGCCTAGCCTACCATCTATCGGATAAATTGCGAAGATAAAAAATAAATAAGATTTTTTTTTAGCTACGAATGAAGCCATCGTTCTAAAAATAATTTCAGTTATTCGTGAAAACGATTTGATACATATGTTTATTTTTTGAACTGATGTATCAACAATACAGCGTGGCAGCATTCCGAAGATGCATCTGAAAGAGGCGAAACACGTGTTTATTATATGTATTACAACTCGGTAAACGTTGCAATGCCACTCAAAGAAAGAAAGGGTTTGTGTTTATTGAAGTGCTTTCAGATGCACAATATTTAGGATAAAAAAAAATGATTTTATTTCACTAAAATTGATCGGTATCGATGACATTTGCCGATTGCCAACAATAAGTAGTCAAAATTAACGGTATGTCAGCGCATAAAATTTGAAAATACATTGATTTTTATATGAAGGATATATGGTAGGCTAATTTTACTATTCCAAAACCCTCCGCGCGAGTGCAAACAAAAAAATTGTCAAAGCTTCATTGCGATCGAGTGAACGGTATGGTATGGAAGCGCATAGAATATAAACAAACAAACAAACAATTATTGAAGTTTATATATTGGATATATCAATTAGTAACACAATACGTGGAATTATTGGTAAATTATGGATATATGGTCACGGGTCAGAATTTTTGTAAAGATTTATCAAAAATAAGCACATTAAATGAAATGAATGTGAGGCTTACGATTTCTTTCATTATGAAGTCGAGTTGTTTTAACTAACAGGAGCAAAAATGCAACCACAATCTACACAAATAATAATATTATACAGATAGAGACAGTCGCATAAGTTTATTATTTGTTGAAAATTTTTTTATAGGCTAATATTAAAAAACAAATTCTTCTTTCAGAACTCATACAATAATCAGTTATACTCAGATTTAATCGAATTTTATTATCAACAATACAATTGATTCAACAACGAATTAAAAATACATTAAATTTAACTTCCACAAAGTTACCGCCGAATCCATCGAAAGTATTATCAACAATACAATTGATTCAACAACAAAAAATACGACTTTCAAATTAAAGTACTATGAAACCTCGCTTCCATCCTAACAAAATACCGAAATCTTCTAGTACCCAGCGGAATCTTTACCGCCTGGTTTCATCTATATATTTATATTACCTTGGACTTATTACAATACTGTTGATGTAAGACGAACTTTTAATATTTTTTTAAATCCCCCTAACGATCCAACGGCCATAGACTAGGGAAGGAATTATGTAAATAGGCTCTTATCGTGTTTGCATAATATCCTTATCGCGGTGTTTTGCCAACTGCGTAAATCACATTTTGTTAACAAACCCAAATGATATGTTACTGAAAAGTGCGTAAAAAAGAAATGTATTTATGTTACAGTGACACTGTATTCTCAGTGAAAATGTATCATGTAATAGATTTGTATGACAACATGATTTCACTGGTCACGATCATGGAAATTATTGGCCCAAGTCGATGATTTTCCAGCCTAAAATTTTGGTTCGCTTCAATGAAACAATATCAGCAAGTAGTCCCTTTCATAAAAAGACAAACCAAAGAAGAACACAGACAAACATTGGGCGGTCAAAATTAAATTCAATGACAGCTCGGAGAAGAATATATTTTCACTGAGAATACAGTTTCACTGTAAAATAAACAATAATACTTATCAGGACTGTATACTCGGAGTCGGGGTATTTGGCCGGAGTCGGAGACGTCGCGGCGTTTTGGTTTGGAGTCAAAGTCGGGAAACCGAAATTATGAAAAAATTGAACTTTTTATTTTTACATATAATATTGTCAAATTTGGCTATTGGCAGGATTGGTCGGTTTATATATAACTGAATACACATAAATAGCTAATTTTCAAAAGTGGACAATGCCAAAATACTTTTTTTCAACTGCCAGTTTTAGATCAAACTTTTGAGACGTTTTTTACTCACATGGAAAAGTTTGTTACACATTATCCGTAATTCCTTAATTTTTGTTAAATGTTAAAAATATTCATGGTAAACACAAATTTATGAGGAAAAAGTATAGAATATATTTCACATGTTATGTTTTTCAACAGATGGATTTGTCCACTTTTGAAAATTAGATCCTCGAATATGAAAGGTAGAAAAAAAACGGGACGAAATTAACCTCTATTTAGTCGGAGGCGTATTTTTTTTCCCAACTCTACTGCCCTGCTTACAAATGAGGTTTTCCACTGAAGGCGCTTGATCA
This sequence comes from Himalopsyche kuldschensis, assembly GCA_028554975.1. Lineage (NCBI taxonomy): Eukaryota > Metazoa > Arthropoda > Insecta > Trichoptera > Rhyacophilidae > Himalopsyche > Himalopsyche kuldschensis. Next base: position 462,284 of record JAHFWI010000113.1, read on the forward strand.
AGATACCAAATTTGAATCTAATGAACTTCTTTGATACTATGTCGTATAAAACCCACCAATTAAAATCGTCCGGTTCGTGGTGCAGTGGTCGACGCGTCGGACCGCCCGGGTACGATTCCCAGTACGAGCAGATTTTTTCAGTCGATAAATCGATTCTGCTCAAGGGCAATAGGTGTTGTTAAAAATCCCTTTCACACTTTTCCGTTCCCAAAAAGTGACGCATAGTGACAGCGATTAGCTAACCACTAGACCTGTCCTAGTCCTCGTATCCGTTCCATCCCTACTCTCTAGGAAAAAGAGTAAGAAAATTTAAAAATTCATGATTTGGTTGTGAATTAAAAAATATTTACTTCAATAGATCAAAAGATAAACATATAAATTAACATTCTAATTGGATTCCAACACAAATTAATTTGTCATCCAGCCCGCCAAGTTTTAATTTTTTTTTTAATGCGGCCCGTTTATCAAAAAGTCTGTTGACCCCTGTTCTAAATGAACGACGCGGGCGCCAGTGAATTCGCCAACGCACAGCGGCCGGCCTGTACTTTAAATTACATCCTAAACGGCGGTGGTAGATTATCATATTAAATTCGCGGGATTATCCCCAATTTGGGCGAGGAAATTATTACGCAAGAGGTCTATATTTAGCACGCTAAGCTCTCAGTTCATCGGGACCAAGCAAACTCGGCATTCACGAGGCGTTCTTAACGATACCGAATCGAGACAGCTTCGTGAAACGATAATGTAATATGTCTAAAATAATTTAATAGAAATTCGTGTCATCTTGAGGAATCGATATTATCGAACTTCGCAAGTTTTGGGCAGTTGCTCCTGAGACACTCTCAATTGACCGTGAGCCGTAATCCCTATCTAATAAATATATTGTGGAATAAGTTCGAGTGCACGGATGTACTTGAACTGAACTTGGCGAAAACCGGGTCGTAAGCGACAAAGCTCATGGAAAAGTACAAAATTCAAATTGATAATAGGTCGGATAAAACCCTAGATTTATTTTAGATATTCCTATGTTATTATCTGATCATTTATATTTTCAAAAATCACCATAATTATAACAAACCCATTTAATTCATTGAAACTTGTAAACATTCAATTTTCGCTAATTTACATTTTAATAGCCAATTTAACTTTCACCATCCTTTAATTACCAGCTACATATATATAAGACATGTGATAAATTCATAATTATATCCTAATTTTTTTACGAATTGTATTAAGTTTGACAATCAGCGCTGTCACCGTTGAAAGGACGTTTTTCCACATTACGACGCATGAAAACCTGACTAAGGAACCGTATGAGTTCGGTAAGACAATAGGGTCTAGCTTTGTAACATACACATAACATACATACAGAAAATTATACAATTCAAATTTGATATTGAAATTCCATCGAGCACCCTCAGTCGAAATCCTTAATTTAAAACATTGCCAAGAGCGACGGAGTTCTCATTTTGGCATCGTACAAGCCGAAAGAACTATCAAGGTTAAAAAATACTAAAACCCAGCTGCGATCGCTGCGCACGAATCGCGAGGTTTCGACTAGAAGGAAACAATGTAATGCGTTGTTTTATCGCTTCTCTTTCTATGACGTCGGTCTCGGGGGGGAGGACGGACAGAGCTATCGATTCCGCGCGCCCTTGACCGGAATGCAGTGTGCCGTCTTGAATATTAACCACAGCACACCAGGGGGGTTAGTGAATTTCGCAAACTATCCCACACCCCCCCCACCCGCCTCTTTCGCGACAGCGACGAAGAATCTCTCGTAGCATTTCGACGCTGTAAATGAGATACTAACAGGGCTCTGTAGTCGTAAAAAAAAAACACGACTCCATCTCCGACTAAAAAAAATAGCCTGAGGATGCCTAAAGACGCAACCGGGCGTAAAAATAGGGAACATTGATTAATTTTTTTTAAACCATGTCCGCTCCCAACTAGGAGCATATGGACTCCTCACGGAGTTTATTGCTTGACTATTGGCTTGTTACTCAGTAGCTCAACCACTTTTTTTGTTTCGATGAGTAGGATACTCGGACTCGGACAGGACTAGTAGTTAGCTAATCGCTCTCACTATGCTTCGCTCTTTGGTATGGGAAAGGTGGGAAGGGATTTTCAACAACACAAACAGCCATGCCTTTGAACAGATTTAACGACTGAAAATCCGCTCGTACCGGGTATCGAACCCGGGCGGTCCGGCACGCAAGCCAACGACGTTGACACTGCGTCACGGACCGGACCATCCCCTCCTTGCTGCCCCGTAAAAGGAAAAATCAAAAACTCCATCAATCTTGCTTTATAGTCCACAGACCTGGTTTATTTGCATGGTAAATAAGACATACATTTTTGACTAGCCTAACTTTAGTATAGATTTACATTTTCGAGAAATTGGATAAGAAGAAATATTTTGATCGGCTTCGATCGATGTCTATTATATTTTGCAAGTGCTTATTTACACTGAGGCCCCGGGATAGGCGGATACACGGGGAGGGGGGGCATGCACTACCCTGAGGAGAATTTATTCCATCCAAAATATTATAACATTAATTTTCAAATGATTTTTACTAAATTAAATATGTTGTAGTTATCTTTATTTTACACGACCCTCTAGTTTTACAACTTCAGTTGCGGCAAAAGAAATCCACGCACCCATTACAATTCCAATTATTTGCAAATATTTCCTCGAAATCTTTACCGATTTCAATTTTTTTTTACTAGCGATTGTAAAGAAAACTAATAGTCATATTTGAAAGAGTCATCAATTATAGCACATGATTTTGTTCGACGTCATCACTTGTGTAAACGCAGGGTCATCATTTCCTCTGTAAAAAAAAAGCGATGCCGTTCAAAAAAATCGCGTAAAAAGGGACTGGGTGTATATATTTTTCTAATCATATATTTTTTAATGTTTTATTTGGTTCCATGACAAAACAGAACATGACAAAAATTGTGCTATGTCCGGTTACCGTTTTATTTATGTATCTTGAAAATTCAAATCAAATTCAATGGCCACCCCGTGGGACAATTCCTGGATCCGCCAGTGGGCCCCGGGCTGTGTACCAGGTGTGTTTCAACTTGAACCGTCGAAAGGTTAAATAAAAAGGGTTACAAAATCGACGCACAGAGAATCCGAAGAAAAACATCCGGGAATGAACAAAAAAAAAAGGTATCAGAAAGCGACGCATAATTTAGCAGTAAATGAAGCCACAAAAAGATACCGCTCTGCGAATTGAATAAGAATTGGGTTTCGGGGCCGGCGTTAAAGTTTCAGCGGTGTTCCCCGCCCGATGGGCCAAGCAAGGGTTGGCCCCCGGGGTATCGATTCATTGACAATTTATAGCCAAACTATCCGGGCGTATTACATGTTATATATATCGGCATGCACATATAACTAGATTTCGGTACACCGTGTCCTAAAAAATACATTGTGTACAAAAACAGTGAGATAATTCGAACCCTTAGAGACAGAGAAACCTTGCTCAATTTCCTCGTCTTTTCAGGAGAATAATTGCTATATGTTTTTTCACAAATACAAATTATCATTTAATCCTGGTTATAGGGACATACGGGCGAAACTACAAAGACAACGAACTGAGATAAATGGCAAAACAGTTTTCAATGTTAAATTTTGTTCTTACGGATTTGCAGGGAAGCCGAGCAATATCTGGTAAACCGCTCTTCGAACAAATTTCATATTTGTATATCTTATAGAACTACATTTGAGCATGACAATGCCATATTTAACTAAAAAAAACCATTTTTGTAGTTTCGCCCGTGTGTCCCCACACCCACAAAATCAGGGCAGTAGAGTCGGAGTCGATCGCGATTTTTTGGCCGCAGTCGGAAATTCTGAAAAGTTTAAATATTTTATTTATGCATAAAATATGTAAAATTTGGCTTTTGTTCGGATTGGTTGGTTGATATTTAATTGAATACACATAAAAGGGAAAATTAGGAAAAAAACGTGACGAAATTAAACATTTTTTAGTTGGTGTCGGGTTTTTGGCCTATCTTGGATTCGGAGTAGAAGCCGTCTTTTTGGAATATGCTGAAGTCGGAAGTCATATTTTTTTAACGCGTCCACAGCCCTGATTGGAAATCATATTATATTATAGACATAATATTATAAACAGTGTGTGACAACCAGGGCTGTGTAGTCGGAGTCGTGGAGTCGGAGCTTTTTGGCCGGAGTCAGAGTCGGCGCGGCGTTTTGGCCGGAGTCGTACTCGGAGTCGGAAATTTTGAAAAGTTTGAACTTTTTATTTTTACATTTAACATGTCAAATTTGACTTTTGGCCGCATTGATAGGGTTGATATTTAATTGAATACACATAAATAGGAAAATTAGGGAAAAAAAGTGACGATATTAACCTTTTTTTTAGTCAAGAGTCGGAGTCGTATTTTTTTTTTGGTCGATTTCGGAGTCGTGGTTTTGGTAAATTCTGGAGTCGGAGTCGGACTTTTTTATACCGACTCCACAGCCCTGGTGACAATCCTTATAGACGATTCGTAAATACGCCCTAAAAGCCATGTGGTAAGGTAATTAACATGGGATTGATATTTTCGATGGTTTCGGCGGTAACTTTGTGGAAGTTCATTTTAATATAAATTTTAAAATAACTTATAATATGCCCAATTGGTGAGATTTGTTTTAAGGAAGACATTCATGCTTTGAACCAAAACAATAAATCAATTGTAAAGCTTTATTATAAAATTTAAAATAAATTTGATTATTCCACGTATTGTGTAACTAGCTGTGACACGTGTTTCGCCTCTTTCAGAGGCATCTTCAGACTTACTCAATCTAATTGATTGATTAATTACACTTTATTAGTATCATTATGTTATTGCATTGTTTTGTTTCTATCACCCCCTTCCTTGTTTCCTTTAGAAGGAAAAAAACCCGTAATCCATTTTGTAATTTCATAATTTAAAATGTTAAAATGTTAGAATTTATCTTGCTTCATTCTTTAAGCAAACTTTGCGATAGTAAGTTATTTTAAATTTTATATTAACATGGGATTGCTTTTATAAGGGATCAAAGACATCTAAGCCCTTAAATAACATAAGTAGTGTTTAGGTATTGTCCTTCTTTAATTATTGAAAAAGTCGTAGCTGGTAAAAGGTTAAAAGTGATACATAAACGGATGACGTGACAACGCTGAGCACTAATTTACGAAGTCACTTTTACAGCTAATGGCAGCGGAAATTTCGAGTTATCACATAATATGGAAGTGTTTTTTTTTCACTTCTTCTTCGCACATTCACACCACTTGGGCAAATAAATAAATTACGAAAAAAACCGCTTGCGCGATATCGAATTCCGCACGCATATACAGTGTACACGAGCAAGGGGCGAATCGGTGGCATTGCACAAGTATATTTATACATGTTACAGTGAAAATGTATCAAGTAATAGATTTGTATGACAACATGATTTCACTGGTCACGATCATTGAAATCATTGGCCCAAGTCGATGATATTCCGGCTTAAAATTTTGGTTCGCTTCAATGGAACAAAATCAGCAAGTAGTCCCTTTTCATAAAAAGACAAACCAAAGAAAAACACAGACAAACATCGGGCTGAAGATAGGGCGGTCAAATTTAATTTCAATGACAGCTTGGAGAAGAATATATTTTCACTGTAATACATATATTTATAATAGCCGGTACCCGGCAAGCGTTATATGTTACTCAAAGAAAGATAGTGGTTGTTGATCGAGGTGCTTTCGGACGCACAATATTTAAGATAAATAATTTCAATACTAACATTGATCCGTCGGGTCCGTAGCGCAGTTTTCAACGTCGTTGGCTCGCGTGCCGGATCTCGATTTTAATTCTACAGAAATTTCTGTAGAATTAAAATCTATTGTTATTTTTCTTACCGTATTATAATGGAGTTCTACCAAGATAATGCCTACTCAGTCAATAAATTAGAATCACTCTTAATGTATTCCTTCAGCAACCTTTGCGATATTAAGTGTACACGATGAGGGAGGCGAAACATATACCACAAACAGTAACACAAAACGTGGAATAATCCAAGTTATTTTTAATGAGAAATCAATAAACAAATTCAAAATCGACCACGGAGCAAGACAGCTTGACGAAGGTATTCAAAAAAAAATCGAACGATTCGATTAAAAATAAAAATGGCGACCGATCCCCCCCTGCGAACGCTGCCCTAAGTGAACGGTATATTTGGACATGTCGCTGTGTACGCACCGGCGACGTGGGTGGGCTGCTAACGCGAGCTAAAAATGAATAAATACTCCGCCATTATACACAATATAGCCATCCATTATTGTGCACTTGCACAACCGGCAAGAATAGCATCGATTATTTAGACTACCTGCCCGGATGATAGAGCAAATCAATTAAAAACGTTCATCGCCCATATCGACACCTTACCCCGTGTCTTAGGTAAGCGACGCGAACCGGCAAGAGAATTTAGGCGAATCCAGTCAATTTAAAACGTAGATGATCAAAGGTCTTATGTGCCATCGCTCGGCCAGACGCAATTAACGCTCTGGTGAGCTTGGACCGTTTCATATTTTCAAGCGATTCGCGTGCGCCATGAGTGCGCACTTGAGGCGACTTGCGACATATGCCGTCCTGACCGGATCGCTTCGCCTACATATGACACTTGCATGGGCGAGGACCGTTTGATATTTTAAAACTCTGCCGCTTTCAAAGCTGCGCCGGATCGCCTCGCCCAGATTCGCCCAGCTCAGACGACCCGTTACTCTGAAAAGATTCAAACTGCTCTTGACACGGAACACGGAACACGTACTTGGAGTCGGAAATTATAAAAAAATTGAATCTTCTTATTTTTACATATACTATGTGAAATTTGCCAGTTGGCAGGATTGGTTGGTTGATATTCAATTGAATACACATAAATATCACTTTTAAGATGTTCACTGTCAATACTTGGAATGGTATTATAATAAAAATAATAAAACATTTTTAGTTTTTATTCCACATACAATTTATTGGATCAGGACCGGGTTGGCTCATGGCGACCATTGTCAACTGATATGAATGAAACAGTGATTTTACTAATCATTAGCTAAGTAAAAAAAACCTGTAAAATCAGTTGGCAATGCTCACCATGAGCGAAACCGGTCCTGATCCAATAAATTTTATGTGGAATAAGTACTTACAATGTTTTATTATTTTTATTACAAGCTTTACCGACCAGAAGGTCACTTTAGGCAAAGATGACTAGTAGGACATTTTCAAAGTAAGGTAACGGATATGTAGACATTGCGATATTGGAATATCATGGGGCGTCAATGGTACCATGTACAGTTTGGTACATGATTCATGGGGAAATGAAGCAATGTGAAATAAAAGTGATCGATTCATTTCGTTTACATATCGTTGATTGACATCTCTTTAGGCAGACATTGTTCAACGGCTTCCGGTATATAATTTTCTCAACCTCTCTTCTATTCGGGGAAATCAAGTTAAAAAATAATAATACATTTTTTTGTACATGTTGCACAGTTTTTCACACACCATTATCAACTGATTGATAATATACATCGATACAAAGTTATTTGAGAATTTCGACTGAGTGTGCTTGGTAGAATTTCAATATCAAATCGTTTCAATTTTGTACTTTTCCATCAGTATTGTCGCTAACGTCCCGGGTTTCGCCATTCGGCATGTCACAGATGTACTCGAAGTTAGGTTCAAGTACAACCGTGCACTTGAAATGCTTGAAGATGCCGAAAAGCGAAACCCGGGTCGGTAGCGACAAAACTTATCGAAAAGTACAAAATTGAGTTGTTTATATCAGCCAACAGTTGAAAATGCTCGCAATGAGCGAAACCGGTCCTGACTGAAAAAATCTGCTCGTAACAGACGGTCCGTCACGGAAGCCAACAACGATGATCACTACACCACGGACCGGGCATAAATTCGTTCATGATAATAAATACGCAATACCTGTGATATTAATCAATTTCACAAATCTAATAAGCAATTGCTGGAATGAAAAAAAAATATATATTGAGGAGTGCAAAGGGTTAACTCTTGGAGTTCAAAAGGGTTAAAAACCGATAGCCGGCCCCCAATTTTTTTTTTCGAATTTCGTCGGTGGATTCAAAGATAGTTTTATATCAAATTCATGTATTTTGAATTTGGGGTCTAGTTGCACCGCCATTGCCTGCCTCCCCGCATGCAATCGCTAGTTAGGCCGCTGGCCGCGCTGCAGCCGCAACAGCTGTCGCTGCGCATTTGCGCATTCGGTCAAGGGCTCGAAACCGTAAATGGAAAATCGTTTACACTTGCATGTATGTTTTGCCTTTTACAATACACAGTACAGTTGCAGTACTTTTACAATACAGTGGAAACCCGATCCAACGTTCTCGCTTAAACCGTTTTCCCGCGTGGTTCGTACATTTTCTCCCGGTTCGTACATTTAGTCCCGGACAAACACACATAACAAAAATGTCAAAAAATCCCACATTAAGCGCTCCCCGATTTATTGTCTAAAAATGACTACTATCAAGGGCTGTGGAGTCGGAGTCGGAGTCGTCGCGGCGATTGGGCCGGAGGCGTACTCGGAGTCGGAAATTTTCATAAGTTTGAACTTTTTATTTTTGCATTTTATATGTCAAATTTGGCCTTTGGTCGCATTGATAGGGTTGATATTTAATTGAATACACATACATAGGAAAATTAGGGGAACAAAGTGACGGTATTGAACTTTTTTTGGTCGGAGTCGGAGTCGTGTTTTTGTTTACTGTCGGAGTCGGACTTTTTTTCACCGACTCCACAGCCCTGCTACTATCCCGTCACAAATATTATCCCGATTGACCATTTTTGTTGAATATTTCTCAGAAGCACATTCGACCCCATCCAAACGATTCGTAGACAAAAACTGAAAATGCAAGTGTGCAATTGTTAACGTTTTATAGTCATAATGTATTTGGTGGTTAATTTAGTTAACTAGGGTTGCACTTTTTTTTTTAATATTGACCATGAGCGAGTACTACTACATAAATAACGATGTATTTATTAATTTTACAATGTTCGTTTCGAATGTGAAGCATATGGACTCATAATGGGGTATATCGCAACCTCTCTTTTTCGAAAGATATGAGGATAAGACAGGAATAATCGCTCTATGTGCATGCCGTTTTTAAGGTCGCCTGGTTATGGGAAGGAATTTTAAGCAAAATATACTTTATTATCTTCGATCACAGATATCAATAATTCAATTGAAAAATGAAACTGCCCCGACTGAGACGCGAGCTTGCGGGTTCCACAACCGAAACCAACGACGTTGTGACTCGACCACGAACCCAACAAGTGGAGCGTTTCAGAATTTACGAATACAGTGGAACCCCGATCTTACGTTCTCGCATTATACGTTTTCCCGCGTGGTACGTTCATTTTCTATAGTCCCGGCATTAAGTTCATAATTTAAAACATTCCCGCATTAATCATTTGTTTTATACGGTCCCTTGAAAAACGTAGAATCGGGGTCTCATTGTACAGGAATTGAGTAATGCTTGGGTAATAAAAACATTTTGATAGCCTGCAAAATAATATCTTTAAAAAACATTATATCAAACCGTGGAGTAACCTTTATCGACCATTTTTACATTGTCTTTACCAAATCCTATTTTAGATACGCCATGACGCCCATGACGAATAATGCCCGGTCCGTGGTGCAGTCGTCAACGTCGTTGGCTGCCGTGTCGGACCGCCCTGGTTCGATTCATTCCCAGGTACGAGCAGATATTTACAGTCGATAAATCGATTTTGCTCAAAGGCAATGGGTGTTTGTGTAATGTTAAAAATCCCTTCCCACCTTCCCATCACAACTTTCTCAGAAAAAGAGAGGTTGGGAAACTGAGTAACAAGCAGTTCTCGTAGAAAAAATATATGTTGAGAGGAGTTCATGTGCTTCAAGTTGGTAGCGCATGGTTAAGAAAATAAATAAAAATGACGAATAAAGTTCGTAGTAATTGGCCTCTTTTCATGATTGGAAGGAATGCACAATTCACATCAATCCATAGATAAGGAAACATACATAAATCGTTTCGGGTATTTAAATGTTCAGCTCCAACCAAGATTATATACCAATCGGCTACGGTGCCGAAATTACAAACACTTACAGAAACTGAAAAAAACACAGTCATAATCGTTTGTGTGCGTCGACAAATGAACGGCAGTTCCAAATTTGAAAAGTGACAGCGACAATCTGCAATGGTATAAAACATTTATACCGACGACAAAATAAATTAAAAGTGCATCGCTTACTTTTGGAGGCCAGTTACGCCCTCGGGGCACCCTTCAATCGCTAGAGTACGCACAATCCAGTTGCGCCACTGTAAGACGGCAGTGTAATTTTTCGCTCTTTGCAAATAAAAACTTCGTACATAAATAATGCCTGCCACGATTAATTACTAGAAACTCATACGAATCTACCATGACTCATGACTTGGCGGGCGAATTAAAATTCAATGCAATTCATTTGAACACTATCATAAGATAAGAGACGATCGATAAACATTCGATTATCAAACAAACAATTATTATTATTTTACATTATTCAAATATATTTAATTTCGCTGTTTGAACAGCCATAAATATATTCGAAAAAATAATCGTTTTCATTTATTTGTTGGTGCGTTCTAAATTCAAATACGTTTGACAGGGATCATGCAATTTTATCATATTTTTCATGACGATTTGTGTTATATTACAACAAATAAATTCAAAATAAACCGCTGTTCCTGATAAAATAATAAGTAAATTATAGATATATGGTCACGGGACAGAATTTTTGTAAAGATTTATGAAAAATAAACACATTAAATGAAAAGGATTTAAGACCTTCGATTTTTTTTTAAATGTTTCGTCTTTAATTTTTAAATTTATTATAATAGAAGATCCTAAAGAATACTTCGCAATAAGTATGAAATCGAGTTGTTTTAATTTACAGGAGCAAAAATGCAACCACAAACTACACAAATAATAATATTATACAAATAGAGACAGTCAAATAAGTTTATTATTTGTTTAAAATAAAAAGAATACTTTTATTATAGGCTAATATTAAAAAAACAAATTCTTCTTTCAGAACTCATGCAATAATCAGTAATATTCTTCAGATTTAATCATTTTGACTCCACATTTATTAATAATCCACGAAAACTCAAAGAGTAAAGTCAAAACATAAAATTATAAGCCAGTGTGTATAAATTGGGATTCTGTCCCGAGACCATAAATCCATAATTTATCAAATAATATTACAGTTAACTTGAGTTATTCTTTGCTTTGAAAATATTCTGATTTACTATAAGTTTTTCTGATGTTGTCGATAAGATACGACGTACATATATAGATATATATATTGTATTCTTAACTGATACAATAAATAAAAACTGTATTCCAACGTTGTTTTAATTAAAGTAATATATAAACTGACCTTTTGAGGCACTATATTGTACAAAAATGCAGCAATTGAAGGGAAATTAGGCCAAATACTTAGACACACACGTCAGACAACATTAAAACCGTAGAACTATTTGGCAAGACAACACACGGAATTACGACATTTCAATGGGAAAACGCAACTAAATGACATCAGAATTAGTCAGTTGTGAGATTATGACGGTTTTAAAACACGAAATGGACGAATAATCTACGAAACTGATTCTAAATACATAGAAAAGTAAACATTTTTACGGCTTCCTCACGATTCACTCACTGACACATTCGGAGTATACACATCTTTTAATACATATTTATAAATAAAATTGCACAAAATACAAACAATTACGCATGTAAAACACTAAAGTATCGATTAATGGCACTGTCAGAATGGGTTTATCTGTAAATAACTGAAATTTGGTTAATTTATTGACAACACAAATACTGTCTGTATTTGTTTAGGGCATTTCGAAAATCGAATCATTCCCGGAATATGGCCAGCGATCGGGCGTCGAATCGCGTCATTCAACGCGGCCAGATGAACATCTCTCACCGTTTTTGACAGCTCGTTATTTTAGATATTGTTTTCGAATTTATAAAGCGGTTTATAGATTATTTTTGTTCTGCAACTGCGACGGAATCAAAAAGTGGGGGTCGACATATTTATGTGGAGCGCGGCGGTGCGTTGTGAAGCGCTAGTGATGCGCGGATTCAATTGATAATGGCGAACCGATCAAGACGATTCACTCGTGGCGATTCTATCAATACAGATCTACAATTATACCCCGATTAATGACGTATTGAAATTGATCAGTTTTCATAAATCTTTTAACGTTTAACGTTTTCATATAAAACTGAGGAATTAAACTGATGGCGGTTGATGGGATTTAGATATAAAATTTAAATGGATTGAATTTTATTCACTATTATATATATGTATCGTAACCAGAGCTGTGGAATCGGTAAAAAAAGTTCGACTATGACTAAGACTTGAGCATTTCCCAAAACCACGACTCCGACTACAACATTGAACAAAAACACGACTTCGACTTAAGTAGTCACTTTTTTCCTTAATTTTGTGTATTCAACTAAAAATCAACCCTACCAATCCGGCCAAAAGCCAAATTTGACATATTATATGCAAAAATAAAAAGTTCAAACTTTTAAAATTTCCAACTCCGAGTACGACTCCAGCCAAAGCCCCGCGACGACTCCGACTACGGCCATAAACCTCCGACCCCGACTTCACAGCCCTGTATGTAACAAACGACCCGAGTGTCGACTTATATCATTTTTAGGCATTTCAAGTGCACGTACTCATTAGAAAGGACGCGTATTATTTAGTAAGTAGTGTTAATATATGATGTATGGATAAAACCTTAAAATTTTACAGCATAATATTTAGTATACAATGTAACAAAACAAACAGCATAGTTAATCCGCATAAATTAAAGTTCATCCAAACACTTGAAATGCATGAAGATGCCAAAAGCTGAAACCCGGGTCATTTATGACAAAGCTCATGGAAAGAGCAAAATTAAATAAAATTAGGTAGCTGAATAAAATTTAAAGTTTTCAAATTCTCATTTACATTTTTTATTGATAGGCTTTTAGATGAAATGAAAATTTTCGTACTCTAATTAAAAATAATGGAATGTATGATAATTATATTTAAAGAGTTTACAAATTTAAAGTTTATTTTATCACAACAATAATACAAGAACCAATTGTCAATCAGTCGCTCATCCTCTTATTTCTTAGAGAGTATGAAAAGGAAAATTCAAAGATTTGTCAAAACGTTTTGTATAAAGAATCGTGTGGTTATTTGAAAGATATTTTGACAACACAGACAAATTTGATAGAAAACTGGAACTGCCAGGACTAGGATTTAGTCCAAGAGCTCCAAAACCAAAACCAACGATCACGGGCAGGGCTGTGGACTCGGTAAAAAAAGTGTGACTTTGACTCTGATTCCAGCATTTATCAAAACAATGACTCCGACTCCAAGATTCACCAAAAATATGACTCCGACTAAAAGAGGTTTAATATCGTAACTTTTTTTAACTAATTTTCCTTTTTAGATGTATTCAATTAAATATCAACCCTACCATTCTGGCCAAAAGCCAAGTTTGACTCATAATATGCAAAAATTTAAAGTTCAAACTTTTCAAAATTTCCGACTGCAAATTTGACTCTATCAAAAAAGCCCCGACTCCACAGCTCGTATCACATGATGTGGATCAAAAGGCAGTCATACCAACATCAAAAAGATACACGCAACAGTTGTCATGAAGGATGATAACGGGCCAGTATAGGTTAGAAAAAATTTAGGAAAAAGAGTCATTCAACAGATTCGTTGATTGAGTGAGTCAAAAGACTCATCACTAGCTATGTTGTAATGCGCAAAGAATACAGTGAAGTTTGTAACGGAACACTCGCGAAGCGATCGACTCGAATGTGCAGCGGAAATGTACGAATCGTTCCGGAAATGAACGAATTAACGCGAATAGAGAGATGAACAACATTTTTGATGCAATTTGTATGGCCGTGCACAGAGGGCCGTGATTTTCTTCAAAAAATAAAACTTAATAAATACATACTTTTTGGACAATTTTAATAGTACATCACAAACATTTACCATACAAATACACGATGTGTCATTTACGCCATCATTTATTCAAAAAAGAAAACAACAAACGTTTCACAAAGCTTTTGGGTAGTCACAACACCCGCACGGAAAAAAATTTGTCAAGAGTCGTGTTTTTGGTTAATGTTGGAGTCCGAGTCGGAGTGAGTTGAACTTTTTTTACCGACTACACAACCCTTACCAATGCTCAAGATCAGTTTTTCAATTGAAAAAATCTTGCCGGGACTTGAGCCCCGGCCGACCTGACGCTAGGACAAAGCTCTTGCCACTAGATCACATATACTGAATTAAGTGCACGGAATTTTAAATGAGTATGTTGATATATTAATTCTGATGGTTCTTATTGCTTGACTATAAACGGGAGATCAGTGAAACATCACACCGTTACATGAGCTGTCTCTGAGAACACGCGAATCTTCTTTGACCTTTAAGGCGTAAAACAATAATATTTCTCAAATTATCACATCGAATATGTATCTGAGATCTCTTAAGGCTCACAACATAAAAACTTTTCGTTTTTATAGTTTTCTTAAAAGATATTCAAGAAAAAGTGTATTGAGATTATCAGGGCTGTAAAAACGTTTGATACAATATTCACGTAAATATTATTTTGCATGTATAAATGCTTCAAACTAATTGAATAAACATAAAATATTCATACAATCATATGAAAATTCAACAAAAAATCATTTTATGATAGCCAATCTGGATGCAAAATTGGCATTATATTATAAGCAGTGTGTGACAACCCTTATCGAGGATTCGGAAATACGCTCTAAAAGCCATGTGGTATGGTAATAAACATGGTATTGCTTTCATAAGGGATCAAAGACATCTAAGCCCTTAAATAACGTAAGTAGTTTTAAGGTATTGTCTTTTTTTATGTACGCATCATCCCGCGAGCCGACGGTTTCCGATCTTACGCAATAGAGATTCCGGAAGGCCGAAGGTCAAAGCGTGTCCGGACGGTACCGAAGTTTGCCGAAGGGAATCGAACACAGGCGGAAATCGACGAAGCGGTACATGGGGGCCCGAAGCGCTAGAATTTCGCGGCAAAAACCATAAATAACGATATTTATAGAATGGGGAGGAATAAAATAAATTTTCACCTACATCGAATGCCGACCGATTCGATTTCGTCTGGATTTATAAAAACGACGCTTCTGCAGTATTGCAGCCAGAATTCGAAGATGCACTGTTCTAAATTTAAATTTTCGTTTCTTTTTTTATTTGCAATTATGGCTACAAAATGTAGAATAAAATGAGATTATTCAGTCATCATTGAATGCCTAATTATCCAAACCTACAATAAACAACTGTGTGCAAAAAATTACAGTATTTTCAATATGAATTTTGAGCTTTACCATGAGTTTTTTTCCAGGGTTGTGGGAGTCGGAGTCGTAACAGGAGTCAGGAGTCAGGAGGAAATTTTAAACTCTTTATTTTTGCATATAATAATGTCAAATTTGGTTAAAGGCCGGATAAAGGTAGGGAAAAACGTGACGAAATAATGGTTTATTTAGTAGGAGTCGTGTTTTCAGTCAATGTTGGAGTCGGAGCTCCACAGCCTTGGTTTTTCCGCTGACAACCAGGGTCTCGCCTATCAGTATGGTCAGGAATTTCAAGTGCACAAATGTAGTTGAACTGACATAAGCGACAAAACGATTCAAATTCCATCAAGCACTTTCAATCGAAATCCTTTTCAATTTTTTAACTTGCATTGTCTCTGGATTGAAAAAGGTTTCCAAAGTGATTGGGACTGATATTCGAACCTGTGAGATCCGCAACCAAAGACAATAGTGTCCAACTAAACCATAGACCCGAATAAATATAAAGAAATAATCACTATTTGAATTGTTTGAATTTTTTACTTTTCTATGAGTTTTGTCGCTAACGACCCGAGTTTCGCCTTTCGGCATCTTCAGGCATTTCAAGTGCACGTATGTACTTGAACTGACGCGTATTAAACAGTTTGTATCGTTCATATACAAATATATAAGTAGATCACTAAGGTAAATTGCTATTAAAATATAAATTAATTCAAATTTGATATTGAAATTCCATCAAGCACCCTCAGTCGAAATTTTTAATAAAATAATCACTACTTAAGGAATCTTCACTTACTGTGCTGGCGAGCTCAGCCATGGCGTCTGGTGCTGTGGGAGGCTTTGATGGCTTGCTCGGCTCAGGGCTGAGGTCCCTGGCTCCAGAATCCCATTCCCACAACTCTTGTTTGTCTATTTTTTAAAAAATACAAAAATGTAATAATTAAATAATAGGCACTTTTTAAATAGCTTTGGACAAAAATATCAAGTGTTATTTGAGTTTTGCTTGGACTTGAATGAACGTGAATTTAAAATGGAACTGATTCATGATAAATTTTATCTTAAATGTAAATAAAAAATATATTCAAAATTCTTAAAGCAAATTAATAGTCTTCCACTGAGTGGTATGCCTCAAAACGAGGCTCTACGCATACCCTGCTAGCGACACATTTCATATCAAGTATTACATCACAATTCCAAGAGATGTCACTTTATGCACAGTAATTCAAAATTTTTATAAATGTTGCTCATGGCCTTTAAGCCACGTCTCAAGCTATTGCGTGTAAACACGCGCATTTTGTATGGCCGGCCTTACGAGCACAGAATTTTTTGGCGTGTAAACACGGCCGCGGCATCAAAGAGATTAATGCAAGAAGTGGCTTTGTCAGCTTTTGGCCATTTGGACCTAAGCAAATACATATATACTCACTGAAGCTATTGCCACTGTTGTTGCTCGCCGTCGCGGGTATGTCTTGGGAGGACCCGCCCCCACTGTGCCCTGCGTCAGCCTCCTTCAGGGCGGCAATCTCACATCTGTAAGACAATCATAAAAACGTATCCGTCACAGTTGAAATGATATGTTTGGTAGAAAAGGACGCAATTTTTTTTTTTTTTCCCATATCCGCTCCCTATTCTGAGCATATGGCCGCCAAACGGTGCCTCCAAGATTCTCCATGACTCGCAACCGTAAAGCAGCACAGTCAGTATGCATGCGTTGAATAAGTGGCACATGGTTCTGACCGAGTACAGCCGTGAGTCCCAGACTTTCCGCATTGAATTAAATGTTGCTCCAGCTATCCCTAATCGGATCGCGAGCTCATTACGCGGGTTGCCATCTCCCGTGATGTGTACTCCCAAGTACCTAAAACCATCGACTCTCTCGATTTCTTGCCCCGCACTCATCAGAGAGTAGTCTGGAACTGGACACCCGCTGTTGCAGAGCACATTAGTTTTACTCGCGTTGGCCTCAAAGTTTATTATACACAAAGAGTTGCTCTGCAGTCTATCAAGATCGCAATGGTCTGAATATAAATATTTAGGAAGATTAAGTTAATCACTTTTAAGGTGTTCACTGTCAATACATGGTGGAATAAAAATAATAAAACATTTTTATTGATTGAGTAGGCATTTACTTGGTAGAACTCCATTATAATACGGTAAGAAAAATAACAATGTATTTTAATTCTCCAGAAATTATTTTATATATTTGTTGATAGCTATTTCGGCTTTACGCCCTCGTCAGAACTATGTTTTAAACGTGCATTAGAACAGGCTTATATACCTCGGCTAGACCGGGTAAACTATACATCTTCTTCTCTGTTCCAACATCTTTATTTTATATGGAAATAAGTTATTGAATGTGACAAATTGATTTGCTGTATTCATGAATGTGAAAGCTAATCTGGGTTTTTACTAAGTGGGAATAAACGTAAAATTAGTAATGCATCAAGTGAATTTATTTCAAACATGTACTAAATGTGCTGAAACATTTTTAGTATTTATTCCACATAAAATTTATTGGATCTGGACCGGTTTCGCTCACGGCGAGCATTGCCAACTGATAAGAAATACAACGAAACAGTGACATTTATACAAAGCAGTGGCGGCTGGTTACAGAGTAGTAGTGAGTACAATAAAAGATTCAACTATTTTTGCAAGAGTTCTTTCCTATTCATTGGATTTTAAAACACTTCTATAACATGGACTTTCAATTCAGATGTTCGCAATACCAACGGAGTGCCAGTCTTATGACTTTTTGGGTGTCCGTAATACGGAAAAATTGTTGAATCTTTTTTTGTACTCCATAATACTCTGTCGCCAGCCGCCACTGATACAAAGTTTAAAGTAATAATTACAAGGTATGACAAACAACTGGTATTATAAGTAAGCAAATAAATTGAAGCAAAATGTAAGAAAAATAGATTATAAATAAAATGTTGAAGGCCTCTTAGCAACATCTTATTTGAATCTTTTGAATTTTGTAGGAACGGTTTCATTCATATATGTATAAAAGGATGACCCTCTTACCGCAGAGCTCTCCTTCTGCTGAGGAAATCCTTGTACGACACTCTTCCGCTGCGGTCCGCTCCTAGTTCGCTCAGCAGCTCTTGGACGCACTGGCCCAACTCGAGTTCTCGGCAGACAGTCTCCAAATCTGAGCTGGAATAGAAGAAACAAAAAATAAGTAAAGATGGTCATCAACAAAGAGGAAGCTGATGGAATCTGGTTCAAAAGTAAGCCTTGACTATTGACCCTTATCTGGGGTACCAATACGGTAAATTTCAATTTGGTGAAATGACTGTGATTCTTCAAATCTCGGATAATTTATTTTTTTCCATATCTGCTCCCTAATCGGAGCGTATGCCTCCAGGATTCTCTATCACCCGCTAACTTCCTCGCTTCTTCCCAGGTCATCCCGGCGTCCCGTAGCTCCCTTGTGTACATCCTACGGATGGTCATCAAAGGCCTTCCAAGGCGTCAGCATCCATCAGGTTTAATAGAAGAGGCAGGCAGGATTCAGGCTCCCCTGTGGTATCCTCAGCACTTGTACAAGCCAGGTCCATCGTTGCCTTTTTATTTTGGACGTAGTAAGGGGCTGGTCTTACCTCTATGTTCCTGACAAAGTCAAACCACCATACTCATAATATTCGCCGCAGGAATTTGTTTTCGCAGCACAGTATACCGAATACTCTGCTTTTGTAATGTGCCATGACTCGCATTCGTAAAGCGATTATTACCAGAAAAAAAAAATCAGAGCCCAACATTCTCATGTCACAGCCACAATTAGCCGCGCGTGCGAACAGGAACATCTTAATTCCACGAATGTTTTTTTTAAGATCAAGACCGGCTTTGCTTATCGAAAGAATTTTCGAAAGCTTACATTCTACTTTGAATCGGTGGAAAATGATCACGATGAGCGAAACCGGTCCTGATTCTGGTTTTCATAATTCTGTATGTTCATTTCTATATCTTTCACATTAATTTTGATTTTTGGTCAGTTTTGGGTAAGACTAGGTTTGGTTTGTTAAGTTTAGGTTAGGTAAAGTTTGGTTAGGTTCGGTTAGGTTTGCTTAGGTTTTTTTAACATGTAGAACTACATTACTAATTAATTAATAGGGAACACTTTCGACAGCCATCTTTGAAATGTTTCAAATGCAAAAAAAAAATGATTGAACCGTTCACCTGAAGAAATATGATTGTCTGTATCTGTATGTTAAAGTGAAACTGTATTCTCAGTGAAAATATATTGTTCTCCTAGCTGTCATTCAAATAAAATTTGACCGCCTTATCTTCAGCGCAATGTTTTTCTTTGGTTCTCTTTGTATGAAAGGGACTACTTGCTGATTTTGTTTCATTGAAGCAAACCAAAATTTTAGGCCGGCAAATCATCGACTTGGGCCAATAATTTCAATGATCGGGACCAGTGAAATCATGTTGTCATACAAATCTATTACTTCATACATTTTCACTGTAACATCTATATCATTCTATATTCGATTGAAGTTATTTTGGTGAATATCTATAATGAAATCGGTAACCATGGTTTTGAGCAATTACCTATCAATGAATCCGTCCCCATTGTAATCACAGGCTTGGAATAGCTTTCTGACTCTCTCCTCATCAGCCACGGAGCTGGTCTCGCTCAAGGAGTCGTCGAATGGCATTCCAGACATTGTTTTAAAAAACACATAACCTAAAAAAACTTCAAACGTCGAAAACTCCACAGTTATACATTTAACTGGATCAATAAGCACTACACACAGCCGCGGGTGTCATTTGGAAGTAATAAAATTAACGACTTCGCATTTTAAAGGCCATTATTGTCTAAAATTAGGCAGTACCTCACACCCTTACAACAAATCGATGTTTATAATACAAACACGGCTGAGTTTTTGTTTCGTTTTTAAGACACTTTGGCTACATTAATAAAACAAAAATAAATTATTTATTATAACGTATTATTATTCCACTATGTAATAAACAATTCCGTTAAATTAAATGCGCAATTACTGTAATAAACACAAAAAACTTCAATTGTTTACACTTTCGTCTGGTTATGAAATTGTCTTTATTGTACAAAAATACTGTTTATTTTTGTATCTTCTGCGTAATTTTGTATAATTTGAATGTAGGAATACTTTTGAAAGCAGTCTTTTTGTTTTTCATGTAATATTGTAGGCTTCCCGATAGTTTGGGTGGCATATTTTATTGTTTACATTTGCCGAAACGATTGACAGATCAGCGGCCATGTTGTGTTTTTGTGATTGATGTGAAGTGATGCCATACGAGAAAAAGAGAAAATATTATTTAAAAATATTTATATATTAACCGTTCTAAAGCTAACGGCACACCGGTGGGCATTTACTTTAAAGGCTCCAAAAAATAATATTTCTCAAATTATCACATCGAACATGTATCCGAGATCTCTTAAGGCTCACAACATGAATACTAACTTTTCGTTTTAATAGTTTTCTTAAAAAGATATTCAACAGAAATTCATTTTATGATAGCCAATCGGGGTGTAAAATTGACATAACTATGTGTGACGACCCCTATCGACGATTCATAAATACGCTCTAAAAGCCATGCGGTATGGTAATTAATATGGGATCGCTTTCATAAGGGATCAAAGACATTAAGACCTTAAATAATAACGTTAGTAGTTTTAAGGTATTGTCCTTTTTAATTTTTGAAAAAGTCGTAGCTGGCAACAGGTAAAGATCTCTTTCGTTATTAAATATAGGCATAGAAAATCAAATTCCATCCGTGGAATTATTCATTGCATATTTGGATGCATCCAATAATTATTTTGTATTAATTCTATTCATATCCAACATTGTTTTTTCAATCGTATTCTATACAAAATATTATTGTTCAGTATTGTAACAAAATCACTAGCTGGAAGAGTCCACACTCCACACTATGCGGTATATGTACTAGATGACTTTTTATTTCAACGCTCTTTTTTGTGCAACAAAAAGTTTCAAACAATCAACCTTATTTAACCAGCTCCTTCTTCACACATTTTAAATAATTCAGAAGAAAGTAACTCTTTGTTTATTGTGAGTTTTCTTAATGTTGTTTGACAAGCACAATTATTCAAGCAAAATAACAAGCTCTGATAATTCTGACAGCTCACTATTTTTTTATAAGCTTTAAATTGCATCTTAACAAGTAAATAGTGGCATAACAAATAAATGGATGCGTCACGATATACACCACGAAATAAAATCATTGCGTACTAGAAATACTAGCTTCATGACCATTGAGTTATGATTTATTTTTTTATAATTTTTCCTGGTAAAATAATTGACGATCACCCGTGTTGTTATGTATTTTACTATCCCTTCATCAGCGTTGGATATAAGATTAGAAAAAAACAAATGGATGGAAAAGGTTGATGTATTTTTCTCCCATCTAAAAGAGGTTCAGTCATATATTCAATGTGTAGTTTTTTTCTACCATAACCGCTCCGTTAAATGTTTCTACCTCAATTTTTTTATTAATTATTGTAACTAAAATGAATAAATTTTAGGAAATCACCCGAGAGTTTGGTTTCAGTCCTTTGCTGTGGCCGCATTAGGAACACCAACGGTCCTACGAAAATTTCTGGTGGCCGCACAAAATTTTTGTGTTGAGTCTTTTTTGCAGGGCTGTGGAGTCGGAGTCGGAGTCGGTGCGGCGTTGTGGCTGGAGTCGTACTCGGACTCGGAAATTTTGTACTTTTTATTTTTGCATTTAATATGTATAATTTGGCTTTTGGGCGCATTGATAGGGTTGATATTTAATTGAATACACATAAATAGGAAAATTATGGGAAAAAGTGACGATATTAACCTATTTTTAGTCGGAGTTTTTGGTAATGTCGGAGTCATAGTTTTGATAAATGCTGGAGTCGGAGTCGGACTTTTTTTACCGACTTACAGCCCTGCTTTTTTGTCAATAGCACCAAAACATGTATGTGTTTGAGTTTTTGTTGCCAAATTAACTTGTAAAAACACATTTCTACTAAGTATCAATATTTACTATGAACTTGTCGGTGGCCGTAGCAAAATCTCCTGGTGTCCGCACAAGAAAACCACTGCTCTAGAAGGTGTTGGCTGAAGAAAATCTATATAAAGGAATTAGTGATTTATATGAATACATATTTTCCGAATAAGGACAGGAAAACAAAATAAGAAGAAAGAATGCTTTTTATAAATCTTTATTAGACATTTTTTTTATAATACAATATAATAGACATCATTGATAATGGAAAAATAATGCTGTCATAAATATATAATATTTTTCTTTAAGTACGGCAACATTCGTTATTAATAGGTAGGTGCCGAAAAGAACCAGTAGTTCGGCCATTTTGGAAAGATGGATGCCGTAGCAACAACAGCTGATATAATATTACCTGGTAATATACAGTCGACTCTAAAAATAGAGATATTTAAATACAATTGACTCTTTCTACACAGAAATTCAATTTTATTGAATTTCATGATATAAGTATTAAAAAATAATGATAATGTGTAACCTTCCACTATTTGTTGTTTTTATCACCATGGTAACAATTATTCTTATCGCCTCTCAACCTCGTATCATTCAAAATCAAGCAATTATAAAAGGCACTAAATGGTCATAATTTTGAATCATTTGGCATATCATCAATTATGACATTCTGTTATAACATTTCTTCAATGAGAAATTTATTCTGGACGATAGACTTCAAAACATTTAATATAATCAATATCAGTGATGGACAACCTGCGGCCCAAATCGAAAATAATGTTTTTTTTTTTTAAATAAATATAATATGTATTTTTATATTTCTTCCACAAACAATTATAAAACGAGATCAGGACCGCGTGAATCAGTTGAAAATGTTCAAGAAAAGCGAAACCGGTCCTGGTCTGTATTAAATTGTACCCGAAAGGAATAGAAAAAAATGTGCTTTATTTATTTCAAATAATAACATTGAAATAAACACTTAACACTTACTTTAGGAAGGAATTTATGTTCTGCACAATTTCGTGCACACAAAAGACAGTTACTCCTGAGACACTCCGAACTGTGTACCGCAGTTTTTTTTACATTAACATTAACGAATTGAAGAAGGCAATAAAAAGCCCACCTTTATTTATAAGTTGAAAATGCTCGCGACGAGCGAAACCAGTCCTGATTTTAATAAATTAATTGTGTAACAGGTACAAAACTTCAAATATTTTTTGTATCGACAGTAAACACCTGAAAAGAGATTTATCTTCTACCCGATTATTTCATATTATGAAAGCCATATCATGATCAAGGAGAGATATACTTTCGAGGTATTCGGCGGTAACTTTGTGGAAGTTCATTTTAATATATAATTTAAAATAACTTCGATTATTCCATAGAACAAGTTGCCCCCCACTGCTGACATAATTTCCAATTAAACGGTTTAACCCAAACCTATCTGATTGATTGCATCTCATTAGATAATATTTTGTCATTGGTAGTATAATTATTTGTTTGCTTTATTTTGATTCTATATTCCCCCTCCTTGCTTAATGTAAAAGGGTAAAATCAGAAACTCCATTTTGTAATTTTATCATTTTAAAATATTAGAATCAATCTTGCTTCATTACTTAAGCAAACTTTACGATAGTAAGTCCGAAGATGCATCTGAAAGAGGCAAAACACGTGTCAGAGTTAGTCGCATAATACGTGGAATAATCAAAGTTATTTTTAATTTTATATTAAGGAGAGATATTCTCAATAAACGGCCTGATTTCGTACATATTGACATCAGAGTTTTTAGGTTACAAAACCAAGGTCAACTAAGAGAGATACGAGGTTAATTCATAGCGGCAATGTTACAAAACCTTTTTTTTAGCGCAGGCTTCGAGTGTTAATGATTCATTACGATCGACTCTACTTCTTCTTCTTCGTCGGCGTTTCTTCTTCGGACTCGGATCCTGAAGAAGACTTGGACGATTTGGAGTCGCTTTCACTGTGTTTCCTCTTCCTGTCGGAGCCAGATTTCGACTCAGACTCTTTGTTCTTCTTGTCGCCGTTGGATGAGGACTTACTGTCTTCTTTCATGTCAACGTCTCCGCCATTTTCTTCCTTGATCTTCAATTTCTTGAGTTTGTAGTCTTCGGAGCTGTAAGCCCACATTATGAGCTTCAGGTGATCTTTCGAAGGGTTTCCGTTGTCGTCGTAGAGATCAGCGTCTCCAACCTACAAAGAGACAGTAAACAAAATACAGAATATTCTTGAGTTTTCTTAATTATCATTAAAGCTCGAACCGGGACAAACAGGTTCGTCGAACGAGTTTGATTCCCGGTACGAGTAGATTTTTTAAGTATATAAAATCGATTCTGCTCAGAGACAATGGGTGTTTGTGTTGTTCAAAATCCCTTCCAATCTTTCCTATCCCAAAGAGCGAGGCATAGTGACAGCGATTAGTAAACCACTGGTCCTGTCCTAGCCGTCGTATCTTTTCCATCCTTACTATCTTTGAAAAGGAGAGGTTGAGATAAGCTACGTGGGGATTCCAAGTGCTCCAAGCTGGGAGCGGATATGGTAAAAAATAATAGTTTCAAGGACAAATCTACTCTACCTTCTTTTTTAAGTCTCCAAGTTCCTTATTCCGCACTATATCCCATGATACACCGTCGGATCCTTTGTCTGCAACAGTCCTCAGTTTCTTGTAGTCTCCCTTCACGGACTGGTAAGCTGCCAAGAAGTTGTCACAGCTGGAGCCGAACGACATGCCCCTCTGCTTGGCCAGGCCGGCGCAGGACTCGACGATGAACAGCGACAGGTAGGACATGTTCTTCTTGGACATGTTCATCTTGTCGAAGTCGTCGAGGAAGTTCTCGAAGACCTCCATGGCGTCTTTGATGCCCTGGACCTTGTCTTTGTCCTTGGTACCTGACGTAACAAAGAGCATTTTTTTAACACAAGGGTTGAGGGGTGCACACATTTGTGCATTCAGTCGGATCCACGGTGCAGTGGTCAACGTCAACGGCTTTTATGACGGACTCCATGGTTTTAAGCCCCGGCATTTTTTGATCACGGGTGTTCGATATTTTAAACTGGTTCAAACAAAAGCGATATGCCAACCAAAAGTTCTGTCCTGGCCTTATCCTTTCTATTCCTTCTTTCATTGATTAAAAAGAACTCGTAATAAAAAATGTTGAGATACCTTCATTCGGAGGCGATATGCTCCACACAGGAAGCGGTTATGGATTCCACACAATAAATTTTCAAATTAAAGAATTACACTGAAGGTGCTTAATGGAATATGAATATCAAATTAGACATTTCCATAAATTTCGTGGCTTACGACCCAGGTTTTGACATTTGGCAACTTCAGGCATGCCAATTGCACGAATGAAGTGAACTGAACTAAGCTCGAGTTCAGTCATGCACTCGAAATGCTGAAATATGACGAAAGACGAAACCCAAGTCGTTAGCAAAATCACAAAACTAAAACGATTCAAATTTGGTTTAACGGAAAACCTTTCTTTAATACAGACTTTTTAAGAAACGGGCCGGATTAAAATTTAAGAAACTTGGCGGACCGGATGACAAATAAATTCGTGTTGGAATCCAATAAGAATAATAATATTAAAACTTTCCTTTGAAATTTAAAATAGAAAATATTTATTATAATTTATAGGTCCATGCGTTGTCATATCTTTTAGAGGTGCAAATTGATGAATTGAAATAAATAGTTGTGAATTCAAAACTGAATCATCAAATAAAATAATCTTATTTGAATAATTTATTTTCAAAAATTGAGAATTTATGTAGGGCTGGATGAAAATCTTTGGCGGGCCGTAGTTTGGTGACCGTTACGTGAGTATACTAACATGTCAGAACCCTCTTTGCTCTGCCAACCAGTCCTTTGATAGCCAGCTTCTGATAGTCAGGATCACGCCCATCCAATATTTTGATAGTCTCCAGAGCCTTATCTTTGTCCTTGAAGCCCAAACCTTGGACTGAATCTGACGGAGCGTCGTCTTTTGACTTTTCTTTGTCTTTCTTTTCGTCGTTTTTCTCTTCGCCTTCGCTGCTGGAAGACTTCTTGCTTTCCTTTTCTCTCCTGGATGAAGACGACGAGCTGGACTTGGAGCCTGATTTTGGCGGGTTGTCTTTCTCGCAGTTCTTCGTCCAGTCTTCGAAGACGGCCATGGCCTCTTTAATGTTCTTTAGCTTATCTTCTGCTTTTGTCACTGTAAAACAAAAGTTTTAATTAAGAATTATGCTTGATGGAATTTCAATAACAAACATGACATGTCGGTCCCTGTGGTCTAGTGACAAGAGCTTTGTCCTAGCGATCAGAGGACCCGGGTTCAATTCCCGGCAAGGTCAGATTTTTTCAATTGAAAAAAAGCTATCTTGGGCTGGGTGTATGTCATTGATCGATGATTATGTGCACAACTGATTCATTATTTATCATCGAGTTAATCTTGTATGACTTTCACAATTAAGAATATTTGGCGCATTGGCGTAAGCTGTAATGCCAAATTTTTTTTTTACTTTTAAAAATAAATATTAAATATTACATGAACTGCTTAAATTTTGCACTTTTCCATGAGTTTTGTCTCCAACATTCCGACCCAGGTTTCGCCTTTCGGCATCTTCAGGCATGATGTTTCGATGTAATTAGTATTTGCGATACTACATTCCAAATACCCGACTGTTAAAACTTTTTCTAACTATGTCCGCTCTCAGCTTGGAGCATATGGACTCCTCGCGGAGTTTTTCTCAACATATTTTTTACTACGAGAACTGCTCGTTACTCGGTTACTTAGCCTCTCTTTTTTGAAGAGAGTAGGGATGTAAAATATACGAGGACTAGTGGTTAGCTAATCGCTGTCACCGTGCGTCGCTCTTTGTGATCAAAAGTTTATCGACAAATCTAATCGTAACGGAAATCGAACCCGGGCGGTCCGACACGGTAGTCAATGGCGTTGGCCACTGCACCACAATTATAACTTACTCGCATAATTCATTGAAACTCATTTACATCAAATTCATATAGATTACGTCAATAGAAATTTAACTTTGTGTTTACTTTTATTTTTGCATATAAACAATACAAACTGTTTACTACGCGTCAGTTAAGGTACATCCGTGCACTTGAAATGCCTGAAGATGTCGAAAGGCGAAACCCAGGTCGTAAGCGACATAACTCATGGAGAAGTACAAAATTCCAAAGATTGAAATTTAAAACAGTAGTAAAATTAACTAAGTCATTACTTATGCAAACTTTGCGACAGTAAGTCAAAAGATGTCTCTGAAAGAGGCGAAACACGTGTCATAATGCGTAGAATAATCAAAGTTATTTAATTTTTTTATGATTTTAACAGAAGTTGCCAGAAATTATGCAGCGCATTTGTTGGTTTGGCCAGCTTTAAACCTCTCAGCTAAGAGGGAATATTGTTCTCAACCCTTTTTGGAGCCTAAGTCATATACACCTAAAACATTTTCTGAGCAGTAGATGCGTTCCGCGGAAAATCGCACAAAAAACATTTAACATTTCAAGGTCACATTATAATAAGCAGGTGAAGCACTGGATGTTGCACGTACAGTATGTGAACAACGGGTTGCTAATAACGTTATTACATATGCACGTTTCTATCAGTGATCCACAATCTTTTCGGGAGAAGGGCCAGATAATTAATTCTTAGATTATTCAAGGGCCGCATGAGTAAAACTTTGTTTATAAAATTGAAAATTTGATTGTTTCACATATATTGCTCTTAGATCGTCCGGAAAAAGTTTTGAATTAAGATGGTGATTGATATTTGTCATTGCGGGCCGCACGACATGTCATTGAAGGTTGTGCATCACTGGTTTATAAAGTCTCAAAAATATATTTAAAAAAAACCGCATAACTTTGAAATCGCACAAAAAAGGGTTTGAATGTAAGCACAACCATTGAAACTGTATTGAATATAATATCACTTTTAAGGTGTTCACTGTCAATACTCGGTGGAATAAAAATAAAAAACATTTTTAGTACTTATTTCAAATAAAAGTAATGTGGAATAATATACGCCATGAGCGAAACCGGTGCTGATCCAATGAATATAATTTCATTTCTTACGAGTCAGAACTCTTTTGGCTCTTCCGAGCAATCCGCGGACGGTCAATCTCTGGTATGCCAAGTCGTGACTCTTCAACAGCTCGATGGTCTCCAGCGCCTTCGCCTTGTCCTTGAAGCCGAAACCTGTGTCCTCCTTCTTCTCCGATTCCTTACCCATTTTGGACTATTTACTTCACAGTCTGAAACAATGGAAATATAATACAATTAGTCTCGAAGTTAATTGACGAGTTTTTAAATATTTACATACGTTCTCATACAGTGACGGCTGGTGACGGGGTGCTGGGGGTGCAAAAGGAAGATTCAACTATTTTTCCGTACTACGGAAGAGAAACAGTTGGTATTGCGAACATCTGAATTGAAAGTCCATGCTATAGAAGTGTTTTAAAATCCAATGAATAGGAAAGAACTCTTGCAAAAATGGTTGAATCTTCTATTGCACCCCCCAACGCCCCGTCGCCAGCCGTCACTGTTCTCATATACAGATTATGTACACCTAAAATGATTATTTTTAATAAAAAAATTAGGGCTGTGGAGTCGGTAAAAAAATGTTCGACTCCGACTCCAGCATTTCCCAAAACCATGTCTCCGACTCCGATTCCAACATTGACCAAAAACACGACTGCGACTCAGTTGCTCAACCTCTCTTTTTCGAAGAGAGTTGGGATTGAAAGGATACGACGACTACAACAGAACTAGTGGTTAGCTAATTACAGCGATTATGTTAAAAATCCCTTCCCACCTTACCGATCCCAAAAAAGCGGGGCATGTAGTGAGATCGACTAACTAACCACTAGTCCTTTCCTATACTTCGTATCCTTTCAATCCATTCTCTCTTCTAAAAAGAGAGGCTGAGCAACTGAGCACCATGCAGTTCTCATAGAAAAAAACCATGTTAAGATGAACTCCGAGAAGGGGTTCAAATGATCCAAGTTGGGATCGGACATGGAAAAATAAAAAATGTTTAGCCATGCTTATAAATACGTGAACCCTACGCTATCTTTCAATGTATCATATATAATATGTATTGAGGAGTTGCTGGAATGAAATAAAAAATATATTGGGTGCAAAGGGTTATAGGGGTCGCGGCTGTAATTTGGGCCCACGGCTGTAAGTTATGTAGGGGAACCTTTTTTTTCGAACAACGTCACACATCCATCGGTAATGTTGTGGTTATTCGTTTAATAGTAAGATATATTTTTTTCAGAGCTGTGGAGTCAGAGTCGTGGAGTCGGAGGTTTTTGGCCGGAGTCGGAGTCGTCGCGGCGTTTTGGCCGGAGTCTTACTCGGAGTTGGAAATTTTGAAAAGTTTGATCTTTTTATTTTTTCATATAATATGTATGTCAAATTTGGCTATTAGCCAGATTGGTAGGGTTTATATTTAATTGAATACACATAAATAGGAGAGATGCTGGAGTCAGAGTAGTGCTTTGTTTTAACCAGAACTGTGGAGTCGGTAAAAAAAAAGTTCAACTCCGACCCCGACTTTGACCAAAAATACAATTTCGACTAAAAACAGTTTAATATCGTGACTTTTTTTTCCTAATTTTCCTAATTATGTGTATTCAATTAAATATCAACCCTACCAATCCGGCCAAATTTGACATATTATATGCAAAAATAAAAAGTTCAAACTTTTCAAAATTTTCGACTCCGAGTAAGACTCCGACTCCGGCCAAAAAGCTCCGACTCCATAGCTCTGGTTTTAACGACTCCACAGCCTTGAGTTGAAGTTAACCGGTACGAAAATTCCAGGCGTGGCCCCAGATCATGGAAACGCCGTGTGTTTACAAGCACACAGACACCAATCAGCTACGGTACTACTTCAATGAATTACAAACACCGCAATTCACCGGCACGGGAGTCGTATGAGTACATTATTATTCAAGAAGTTAAAAAGAATTTTAAAAGGCACGTACATACTTTGTGGTAATTCATAAATGTATAAAATCCGCCCGTAGGTCACACGGTGCTCTTTTGCATAATCGATTATTTATTTTACCAACATGCGCCGCGAAGCCTGCCAATTTCAAACGTTCGCGACGCGGGAGCCCACATTTCAACCATGGCTGTGGAGTCGCGGTGTTTTGGCCGGAGTCGTTGTCGCGAAAGACTTTTGAAAACACGGTGAAAAATACAATAACAGTGTAGTTCTGCAGAAATAATTTCATAGATTTTTTTATGGCTATTTCGGCTAACGCCATCGTCAGATCTACACAGTTCTGAAGTTGAAAAATACGATGTTATTTTTTTCACCGTGTTATAATGGAGTTCTACCAAATAAATGCCAATGCAATCAATAAGATTTTCTAATCTTAATAATCATTTGAAAAGTTTTGAAAGTTTTATTTATGATAAAAATAATAAAACATTTTTAGTACTTATTCCCAGGGCTGTGGAGTCGATAATAAATAGTATCAACCCTATCAATGCGGCCAAAAGCCAAATTTGACATATTAATTAAATGCAAAAATAAAAAGTTCAAACTTTCAAAATTTCCGACTCCGAGTACGACTCCGGCCAAAGCGACGCTCCGACTCCGACTCCGACCAAAAAGCACCTACTCCACGACTCCGACTCCACAGCCCTGCTTATTACACATAAAATTTATTTCTCAATGCTCGCCATGAGCGAAACCGGTCCTGATCCAATAAATTTTATGTGGAATATGTACTAAAAATGTTTTATTATTTTTTATTATACATATTTGTATTCCTTGGCGAATTATTTTCGAAAGCACACTCACTCAAAAGTGTTGACGTTAGAATAAAAATAAAACAAACGAAAGACGATTTCGTATGTTTAGTTTTAGTACATTATTTTGACACACGGCGTTTACTCATAGTTTGAGATATTTTTTTTAGAAAATACTTTTTCTAATTCGATACGTGTGATGTCATCCGCGAACGTAGCGATGACGCGATCGAGTGTTTATTGTAACATGACATAAATATTTCGTAGGTATCCATGTTTGTACATTATGTCGTCATTTCGGTTCGTAAAGATCGACAAAAAGGCATACACTAGGTCAAAGACGTTTCCTTTTGACAAGCCACCGTTTTCATAATGTCGGCCATTTTGACGATGGCATTAATATTATCCTGTTTAGGTTTTTGATTTCTTTGAATGAGCAGATTTTAAGCAGTCGAATGAGAAATATAATGTCAACGTCATTAGTAGTATAATTATTTGTTTGCTTTACTTCGATTCTATAACTTGCTTCCCGTAAAAATGAAAAATCCCAAACTACATTTTGTAATTTTATCATTTTAAAATGATTCATTACTTAAGCAAATATTGCGATAGTAAGTCCGAAGATGCCTCTGAAAGAGGTGAAACACGTGTCACAGTTAGTAGCATAATACGTGACATAATCAAAGTTATTTTAAATTTTATATTCTAAGCGTTATTGTTTTAATAAAAAAAAACTATCAGCGAAACCGGTCCCGATTTCAATATAAATAATTTACTATCCAGACAGTCCACGCAAACAGGATACGTAATATTAGCAAGTTTGTTTTGTATTTAGGGTGGCCATGAACATTTTGTTCCACTGACCCGTCCAAGGTCGTTGTGGCAATAAAATGAAACATATTCAAGTAATTATCGGTGAAAAAATATATTCATATTATATATTTGAGAGCAATTTTTCAACCTTGCAACACTCAATTGTCGTTTTTATAACATGAACACGTGTTTATTTTGTTTTAAATTTAGAACAGTAACGGTAAAACGAAGTGAATATAGACTTGCTTTTGAATGGAGAGAGACAAAAACAATAATTGAACTTTAGCACAACTTTACTGAGTATCCAATGTATTATTTACTATTTATACATATATGTTCGGACCAAAACTGTTATGTTCTCGGTGAAAATGAAATATTTTTCAAAATTCAAAAGTCTAGGTCATTGAAATTAAATTTGACTGGCATTGACATTTCACAGCCCAATGTTTGTCTGTGCTTTTGGCCTTTCGTTCTTTTTGTTATGAAAGGGACTACTTGCTGATTTTGTTTCATTGACAGAAACTAAAAATTTTTAGGCCGGCAAAAAATCAAACATTGGGCCAATAATTTCAATGATCGTGACCAGTGAAAACATGTTGTCATACAACGCCGTTTCGGTTTTTACATATGTACTACTTTTCACTGAGAATACAGTTTCACATTGATAACGAAACAAATTTACCGTCGAAACTTTCACTATAATATTATTTGTTTGAATGACAAAACCAAACTAACTAAATGAATGGTTTCGGTTTTATATTGACACAATAACTATAATACTATCTCTCGAATGACAAAACCAAACCAACTAAATGAATGGCCAAATTGAAACAAACGTATTTTCATACGGTAAGAAAAATAACAATGTATTTTAATTCTACATAAATTATTTTCTATATTCGTTGATAGCTATTTCGGCTTACGCCCTCGTCAGAACTATTAGAGGCGTCGCTCGTCGATGGCGTAAGCCGAAATAGCTATCAACGAATATATAAAATAATTTATGTAGAATTAAAATACATTGTTATTTTTCTTACCGTATTATAAGGGAGTTCTACCAAGTAAATGCCTACTCAATCAATAAACGTGTTTTAGTTTGATGCCTGTGCATCCTTACTTTTTGACCCCTTAAAAACTTCTCTTTTATTGCACGAAAATAAAAATCATGTTTTTGTTGGTTAATAAGAATAGAGAATCGAACAAAATTGACTGTGTCATAATAAAGATGGTGAATATTTGAAAAATATTGTCATGAATGTATTGTAGGACCATAGAAACAAGTTTCAAGCCATTCATATTTGAATTATGTGGCGCAGGTATGAAGATACAAAGTCGTGAAGGGTAAAAAGTGTATCTTTTCACCCCATTTTACGGTATTTTACGTGCAAAATCCAGTGTTCCACCTGTTTATTACAATGTGACCTTGTACATGTTATTTTCCCATATTAACTCATAGTCGTTATGTACGATTTTAACGCCTTAAACTTAACTTAAACAGCATTAATTGTTGGTGGTCGTGTGGTTAACGCTGTGAGTTTGAGTTACGGTGCTAACCGGTTCGTGTCTTATTACGTACGTTTTTATGAATTGATTTTACAATCGATTTTTGTTATTAGGCATAGACGTTTGAAGATGTCCAATCCTAAAAACAGGGCGTCATGAAAGCGTTAAACTAACCACTTAGCCATATCCTTCAACAATCTACAGCAGTGATGCCCAACCATTTTGGGAGAAAGGCCAGATAAACAATTCTTAGATAGTTCGAGGGCCGCAAGGGTAAAACCACGGATGTGGAGTCGGTAAAAAAAATCGAATCCGACTCCAGCATTTACCAAAACCACGAGTCCGACTAAAAAAAGGTTAATATCGTCACTTTTTTTCCCTAATTTTCCTATTTATGTGTATTCAATTAAATATCAACCCTATCAATGCGGCCAAAAGCCAAATTTGACATATGAAATGTAAAAACAAAAAGTTCAAGCTTTTCAAAATTTCCGACTCCGGGTACGACTCCGGCCTAAACGCCGCGCCGACTCCGACTCCGGCTAAAAAGCCCCGACTCTACGTCCACGTCCGACTCCGCCTCCACAGCCCTGTATTATACCTATATTATATATATTATGCATATTATATTATAACCCGACTACTAAAAAATCTTTTTTCAACAAAATTTACTGATGACAGAAGAACCATTTATTTTCTAGAGACAGTGTATAGAGATATGCAAAAAAAAATATCATTAGAATTATTACAGGAAGACCTTTCTTTATATATTTTGCAATATTTGCGTCTTTATCCGCGACGTCGGTACGCAGCTGCCACCAGTGGCCTGACGGTGCTGACGTGGTTAAAAGCAGGCAACACTGAAGCGATCAAAATTCTCAATATGCGTAACAGATTTGAAATTATATTCCATTCGATGAGTTATTGAATCATCCATATTGTATTTCGGGATCATATCAAACAGATTCCGCTTCGAATTGGTATCTGGTTACGTCACTAAGTAACTTTTCGACACTGGAATCTTTCATCAAAAATACTTGTATATGGCTGTATAGTGCAATATTTACTAACCAAGTCGACTTTAGGAGGTTCGAGGTCGTTCAAAAATAAAAACAAAATTAACACAATTCGTTTGTAGTTCTTCGCACAGCATTAATCGTTATTTTTTATCTCGCATGAAATTTTATCATACATCCGTTTAAAGAATGCTAATATCACATTGATATAATGTATATGTTACAGTGTAACTGTATTCTCAGTTAAAATGTATCAAGTACTAGATCCGTATGACAGCGTGATTTCACTGGTCACGATCATTGAAATTATTGGCCCACGTCGATGATTGTGTCGGCCTTAAATTTTGATTTTGCTTCAATGAAACAAAATCAGCAAGTAGTCCCTTTCATATAAAGAGAACCAAAGACAAAACATAGACAGACATAGGGCGGTCAAATTTAATTTCAATGACAGCTTGGAGAAGAATATATTTTCACTGAGAATACAGTTTCACTGTAACATATACATAATTATTACTGATGTAAGAAAGAAAGTAATAAACGAATTAAATATTGGTTTTCTCTTATTGATAGATGTCACTTTCATAGATGCACCAGCTTATAATTAATCTTTATAATCAATCAGTTATCTTTTGTTCGTATCCAGGACTGTAGCCGATCGGTCATCAAGTGGGTGGTCAACCAACTACTCATACTTTTCTTCTCAAAAGTTTGTTATTAAAGAGATCTAATAATAACCAGACATAATTTAGAATTTCGGCTGAAGGTGCTTGATATACAAACTGCCAGTTCAAGTACATTCGTGCACTTGTAATGGCTGAAGATGCAGAAAGGCGAAACCCGGGTCGTTAGCGACAAACCTCATGGATAAGTACACAATTCAAACGATTAAAAAAAATATGTTACCAGACAAATAAATATGTAAATCATATTTTGTTTGCACTCCTTCCAACAAATATTTCGTAAGAGATCAGGACCGTATTCGTTCATCATAGCAATTATTTATTCAAGAAGCAATGAGCGAAACCGGTCCTCGTCTCAACAATATATTATGTTTATGCGGAAGTAATACAAAAAAACAATGTTTTAATTCTTTCGATGGATTCGGCGGCAACTTTGTGAAAGTTCATTTTAATATAAAATAACTTTGATTATTCCACGTATTGTGCTACTGACTGTGACACGTGTTTCGTCTCCTTCAGAGGCATCTTCAAACTTACTACAGTGAAACCCCGATTCTACGTTTTTCAAGGGACCGTATTAAACAAACGTTATATGCGGGAAACGATGAATGCGGGAAAGTTTTATATATGAACAAATTGCCGGGACTATAGAAGATGAACGCACCACGCGGGAAAACGTACAATGCGAGAACGTAAGATCGGGGTTCCACTGTATATAAAAATGGTGCTCTGAAAGAGGCGAAACACGTGTCACAGTCAGTAGCACAATACGTGGAATAATCAAAGTTATTTTTAAATTTTATTTTATGCATTAATTATTTGCATATAATACTTTTCCATAAGTATTGATAGTTAACACCTTACAAGTAACCAGATAAGATACTTAAAATGAATCAATTTACTCCAAATTGGGAGCGGACATGGGTAGAAATAGGTATGCTTTCATTAAAAGATGGGTATACTAAGGTAAATGTACTAGTAGTTGACCATGTACCAGTAGTGACGTAACGTAAAAATGAGCACCGTGCTTCGCGATAAGTCAGTCCCGCCAAAATCAACGAAAAATACTCGTCTGAACTCACTCACGTCCATGTGAAATATGTTGACTTTCGATGCAATACCGTTCAAACTCTTCCTAGTGGCATCCCCATTGGCAGGCTGGTTCTTCTCATTGGAAGAACAAACAACCGATGTTCAAGATTCCTCAAAAGATATTGAGAAACATTCAATCCATTAAAAAATGTACTGACGCGAACCAATTGTTAAATTAACTCGAGGTGAGATATGGGTGTGTAGTAGAGACTCAAAAAAAACAAGAGCATCGAGTAGTTCAAAATATAAAAATACTAGTAAGGTTACTAGTTGTTGACCAAAATCTATATTATTAACTCAAATTTGAAATACAACCACAAATAAATTGTAAAGTTTAATCAATACATTTATTTCGTTTATGAGACATATATATTAAAGCCAGCCAAAAGAGTTTAAAACGTCATTTCAAATTTAAATTTAGTGTTAAAAGTTTATTTTCAAATCCCTTAAGTGATCAATCTGTTGCTGTGGACGTTGGTTTGAGTAGCAATGAATTACATATAAGAGTGGTGCTCTAGTTTTCTTCATTTATAAAAGTCGACTATAAAGCCCCGAGTATCGAGTACTTGAAAAATGGTCAACTGTTGGATTTTTCAATATGTGAGATGGTCAACTACTGAAACAGGAACATGGCTTTAAATAATTTAACACAACTTTTTTTAAGCAGGCCCTTTCGTAACTTTTGTTACATACTATTAATCAAGACATGTATGATCCAATATGAGTATACTTGCTTTGCCATCATTCGGTACAATGCTAAACCTTAATCTTTATTTTTGTTGAAATTTTCTCTTTAGCGGTCGGCTACTGGTACATTTACCTTATTTAAGTTTGAATAAAATTACCCAAAAAATGCCTCAGTCAAAAAATTGGTGGCCATAAAGACAGCATTTAAAAATAAATAATTCTACATTCTAAAATAGAAAATATTGCTGTAAATTGTTTTCGTTGAGACTTCATTTAAAAAAAAATACAATAATCCTCATGATGCAGAGGTTGACAACCTTTCCTTTTCATCTAATTCTGCGAATAAAACTACCAACGCGGTGTTGTAATGACGTCGTCTGCGATAAATTAAAAGCCACGCTGTGATTGGCTGAGATTTCAACGATGCACGGGCATCGACCAATAAAAATGGCAAACATAAATTGCATCGTATTCACGCGCCGCGTGCTTTTTTAACCTAAAATTTCATTACATTACAAATTATGGATTCATAACATGGAATGAACGGCTGCTGGAGTTTGAGCTCTGTCAATAATGCACTGGGACATCGTTTGTTATGTAATATGTGGAGATTAATTTTCTTTCTATGATTTAATATCAATATGTTACTTAAACAGTTGCTATATTTTGTTGTTATTATCAAAATCCAACCCCATAAAATGACACTAAACATTGAACATTTAAATATCGAACAAAATGTTCTCATATCTAGCATAAACAAAAATTAATAAAGCATTTTTACAATCAAGACGATGTGACAAAATAAATCACCGATAAACAATACACAGGCTAAAGTAATGTTTAGATTGTAATGTTCTTAATTCAGATCAAATAAACAAAAACACATTTCAAAAATTAGCGCCCAAACAATTGGGAAGGTTTCTTGCATGAAACAATATTTAAAAACAAATGAATAACACAGAAAATATCGAAAGTTCCAACTATATTCTTTATATTTCAATGAAACTCACAGCTATGTCAAAAGACTACGTATTTATCTTTGATATATTCACATTATCATATTAAACAATCATTTTTGCCAAACTACTGTCAAAACGCATTTAAAACTACCATCAATGCAACTAAATACTTCGTACATAATACTGTGAAACCCCGATACTACATCTTTCAAGGGATCGTATAAAACATACGTTAAATGCGGGAAACGATGAATGCGGGGAAGTTTTATAGATGAACCACATAAATGCCGGGACTATAGAAAATGAACGCACCACTCGGAAAAACGAATAATGCGAGAACGTAAGATTGGGGTTCCACTGTAAACAAATAAGAAAAATTGAACTGATTTATTTTTAGATTGATACCTACCTATTTATAATAATAAAAAAAATGCGGTATAGGTAATGTGACCATTTATTTTTGTCGTCAAAACGGGACATCTACCAATTTTTACATAATAGTGTGTATATTCAAGAAAACACGTATTAATTAAGTATTTCGACTGAGGGTGCTTGATGGAATTTCAATATCAAATTAGAATTTTTTGAATTTTGTACTTTTCCATGAGTATAAAATATAAGTAGGTCACTAAGTTAAAAATTAAAAAAAGGAATTTCAATGAATACAAGTTTCTATGATTTAAAAATTCATTAATGATAGTAAGTGAATTGATATTTAATAATAGCAAGTGCTTGAATTGTAAATAAATGACAATTATTAATAAATGACAATAAATTAAAATTAACAATTATTTAAAGGGTACAACAATGGTGAACTAGGCAAATATAGTTGCTTTGAGCTCGTAGAAAATCGAGCTTCAATGCCAATTTTGAACGAGCAACATAGTTCACCATTGTACCCTTTTAAATAATTGTTAATTTTAATTTATTGTCATTTATTAATAATTGTCATTTATTTACAATTCAAAACAATTCACTTACTATCATTAATGTAATATAATAAAGCTTAAAATCAATCAACGTATTTAGGACCCATAACAAACCCACTTAAATCATAGAAACTTGTATTCATTGAAATTTCGCTAATTTATTTTAATAACCTTTTAACTTAGTGACCTACTTATATTTTTGTATATAAACAATACAAACTGTTTACTACGCGTCAGTTCAAGTACATCCGTGCACTTGGAATGCCTGAAGATGCCGAAAGGCGAAACCCGGGTCGTTAGCGACAAAACTCATGGAAAAGTACAAAATTCAAAAAATTCTAATTTAAACACGTATTTTTTCATAGTTTTTATGTATTAATAAAAAGAAAAGGAAACATAAAGAAAATAACAGGAATAAATAGTATAAATATGAAACAAATTTTCTTAAGTATAACTCGGGTTTGCTTTTAAATAAGAATGGAATTCTTGGCAGGATTTTTTAAAAATTATTTTAACTAGCAACATCGCTTTGAGTACTCCGACTTGTAATTGTGTTTTTTCTGTCGTCCACAACTTATTCATCTGTGAAAAGACTCTTTACGGGTGCATTTGTTCCGGGCGAGTATAAAATATAATCAATGATTACTCTGAAGTTTTTATGGTTCAAATTATTATTAAGAAAGTCATTTTTTTTCACTATTTTTTTAAATTGTTACCGTGTGTTTTTTTGAAAACGGGACAGGCCTAAAACCGGGACGTATGGTCACTTTAGGTATAGGTGAAATCAAAACAAACATTTCTATTTTTAGTTACATAGATGTGTCATTCATCTTACATATTATATATTATCATTTATTTAAAAATAAAAACAATATTTATCATTATATTATCAAATAAATATTAAAAATAATGTCTTACCTTAAAAATAGTTGATATTTGACAGCTCTATTCCACAATATCAATGGTATTGATATTAAATTTATCCCAATGACAACACTTTCTATTGCCGATTCTAAATTCAAAAATAAGAACACACTAGAACGAAAGTAGACGCGCAGCTGTTTTGGTTCGTGTATAAATATTTTTAAATGGCGGAAGACTATTTCGCAGCCGATAAATAAAGATTTTTTTTTACGATGCAACACGAGCGATTGTGTTGGCTTCTTTTCACGGAATGAATATCAGAAATTGAGCGGCCCGTTGGTCGGTGTCAGAGAGAATACTTTGTACGCTGCAGAATTATTTCTGTATCCGAAATTGACCGATTTTTCCGTAGGAACCGAAGTCTGACTAGGAAATAATTTCGGTGGAAGGCTACTGGCCGAAACAGAACGGACGGATTCGTCCGTGCGGTGATATCATGCGCATAATGACGCTATATATGTAAAAAGATTCGATTAAATTGAACAAAATATTGCAATATTGTCACATCTTTGGCACATACATAAATATGTGCGTGATGCATGAAGTGAAACACTTTTACCACTCTTTTGGTGTTAATTTTAGCTGTCAATACTTGGTGGAATGGTATTACATATAATAAAACTTTATTAGTATTTGTTCAACATTAAATTTATTAATGTCCGGTCCGTGGTGCAGTGTCAACCGTGTTGGTTTGCGTGCCAGACCGCCCGGTTTCGATTCCCGGTACGAGCGGATTTTTTCAGTCGATAAATCTGTTCTAAGGCATGGGTGTTTGTGTTGTTGAAAATCCCTTCCTACCTTTCCCTATCCCAAAGAGCGACGCATAGTGACGGCGATTAGCTAATCACTAGTCCTGCCCTAGTCCTTGTATCCTTTCCATACCCTCCTCTCTTCGAAGAAGAGAGGTTGAGCAACTGAGTAACAAGCAGTTCTCGTAGAAAAACATATGTTGAGATAAACTCCGTGAGGAGTCCATATGCTCCAACTTGGGAGGGGACATGGTTAATAAACAGGACCGGTGAGCTCATGTCGAGCATTATCACCATTAACGAAACCGGTCCTGATTTAACACAATTAATGTGTTATAATTACTAACAATATTTTTATGTTTTAATTTCTACTTATAATACTGTCGATAGATATTTCCACATCATGTCATTCTCAGGACTATGTTTTGAAGAGATTTTATCACGTACATAATTATATAATATCTTACCCTTAGCCCTTTGAACTTCTCAATATATCATATTTCCCTATCCAGCAACTTCTCAAACGATATGATAAATTGAATTATATCACAGGGTTTGTGTATTTATTACCATGGTAAAACGAAATATGGAAAAATATACCACATTATGACATGTTACAAAGATTAACTAATGCCCACAATCTAATAAATACGGTTGTTGTGATAAAGATAATTTTTAATTAATAAAAAACAATTTGACAGAGTCGAACCGGACTATACATAAGAGTTGCGCGTTACCTATACTATGTCAAGCTAGACTAGATATAGAAGCTCTAGGAAGTAATGCTAGAAGCGCCTGTGTCAGATTTTGGCCATTTGCACAGAGAATCAAAAAATATTTCCAAATACTACAAAATCGGTCCCTGTGGTCTAGTGGCAAGA
Organism: Himalopsyche kuldschensis; assembly: GCA_028554975.1. NCBI lineage: Eukaryota > Metazoa > Arthropoda > Insecta > Trichoptera > Rhyacophilidae > Himalopsyche > Himalopsyche kuldschensis. The sequence continues at coordinate 503,742 of JAHFWI010000113.1, forward strand.
GCTTTGTCCTAGCGATCTGGAGACCCGCGTTCAATTCCCGGCAAGGTCAGATTTTTTCAATTGAAAAAAAGAGATCTTGGGCTGGGTGTATGTTATTTATCGTTGATTTTGTGCACAACTGATTCATTACTTATCATCGAGTTAATCTCGTTTGACTTTCACAATTAAGAATATTTGGCGCATTGGCGTAAGCTGTAATGCCAAATATATTTTTTTAAAAATTCATTTAAAAAAAAAAAATGCCAGTGATGCACAACCTTTTCGGCAAAAGCTTGTCAGTTTTCAGATTGTTCAAGGGCCGCATGAATAAATTTGATTCAAAAGAGCTATGTGAAAAAGACATCACTTTTCAGGTGTTCACTGTGAATACTTGATGGAAAGGTACAGTAACAAAAGAACAAAAAATATTTTTTGTACTTATTCCAGAATAAGATAATGTTAAGATCAGGACCGATTTCGTTCACAGCGAACATTTCCGGAATCGGTAAAAATAAGTTCGACTCGGACTCCAGCATTGAACAAAAACACTAAACTCCGACTAAAAATAGATCGTCACTTTTTTGTTCTAATTTTCCTATTTATGTGTATTCAATTAAATATCAACCCTACCAATCCGGCCAATACCCAAATTTGACATATTAATAAATTTCCGACTCCGGCCAAAACGCCGTGACGACTCCGACTCATGCCAAAAAACCCGACTCCACGTCCCCAACTCCGACTCCACAGCCCTGGCTTAAACTATGCTTGGAAACATGTAATTTGAGCGAAACCAATGATTATTTTTTCCAATTATTTTTGAGAGCCCCAAGCGCGTGCCTCTTTCGCTTATAGCAGGGGTGGCCACACTTTTACCAATACGGGTGACTTTTTTGAAATATTTGGCGGCGATCAACGCACAAAATAAATTGAATTTATTATCATTGAAATCAAAGAGGTTACAGAGATGTGTACATCCGTAAGCCAGACAGGCGGGTGACTTGGAATAGCTACGCGATCGACCAGTCGATCATGATCGACGCTTTGGCCACCCCTGGCTTGTAGGGTTAGCCACCACAAGACATAAAATTTCATCAGAAAAATGCAGGGCTGAGAAGTCTGAGCTTTTTGGCCCTATCGGAGTCGTCGCGGCGTTTTGGCCGGATTTGTACTCGGAGCCTGAAATTTTGAAAAGTTTGAACTTTTAATTTTGCATATAAAATATGTCAAATTTGGCTATTGGATTGGTAGGGTTGATATTTAATTGAATACACATAAATAGGAAAATTATAAGGAAATAAAGTGACGATATTAATCTTTTATTTAGTCGGAGTCTAGTGTTTTTGGTCAATGCTCGAGTCGGAGTCGAACTTTTTTATACTGACTCCACAGCCCTGGAATTTCTGTGGATTTTTTAAATCTACCTTATGAAAAATGCCTTGGGGGTCGGAGACGTGTTTTTGGTCAATGTTGGAGTCGAATTTTTTTTACCGACTTTACAGCCCTGGAAAAATGGCATCCATTCGGAAAAATACAACAATTTTACAGAAGCGTAACGGAGAAATTGGATTACGTATTTGCAGTATTTCCAAAATGGTTTACATAACACCAAAACAAAACCAGATCAATGTCAAAGTGAAAGTTAGAACTATCAATAAAAACAAATTTGATTTTGTCCACGTAATCCATATTTTGGTATTCTTCCGCGCGGATAGATTGACGCCCAATGATGTCACCATCTTTGAACAAAAGTAATTTTCATTCCAGAGCCATACGGTTCCAAGTCCATGAATAAAACCAATCGATGAAATTCAGTCAAATATAATATCTTGGCAGATTAGTAAATCTAATCCTTTTCATTTTATATTTATGTGAAAAACTGTGAGTGTTTGCCGTCATTACTATTTTCAACTGTTCCTATCAGGGCTGTGGAGTCGGTAAAAAAAATCGACTCCGACTCCAGCATTTACCGAAACGACGACTCCGGCTAAAAAAAGTTTAATATCGTTTTTTGTCCTTATTTTCCTATTTATGTGTATTCAATTAAATATTAACCCAAACAAACAACCGGTCAATTCCAAATCAAATCAATCCAGCCGAATTTAACATTTTTTTTTTTTTAACCAGGCCCGCTCCCAACTCGGAGCATATAGACTCCTCACGGAGTTTATCTCAACATATGTTTCTCTACAAGAACTGCTTGCTACTGACTAATTGTTACTAACTAATTAAGTTACTAACTAAGTTGCTCAACCTATCTTTTTCGAAGAGAGAAGGGATGGAAAGGATATGAGGACAATGACAGGACTAGTGATTAGCTAATCGTTGTCACTATGCGTCGCTCTTTGGGATCGGAAAGGTGGGAAGGGATTTTCAACAACACACACACTCATCGACTGAAAAAATTCCAGGAATCGTACCGGGAATCGAATCCGGGCGGTCCGGCACGCTAATCAAAGCCGTTGCCACTGCGCCACGGACCGGACATTATATGACATTATATGCAAAAATTAAAAGTTCAAACTTTTCAAAATCTTTTGGGAGATAATATGTTTTTTGAAGTTTTATTATTTATTTTTTTAACCATGTCTGCTCCCAACTTGTAATGGTGCAATAGTGCACTGATGTCCCATTTATATCCAAGCAATATCGAAATAAATTTACCATTTTTTTACCATGTCTCCGGTTTATATGTATGTGCGGAATTTAACCGATAGATGGAATGCTAGTCGACATTTAAAACTCGCATTTAGTTTGTATATTGAATGGGATATAAACTCTTTTCGAAGTTGTTACTATTAGGACTGTACTTCACAGGATCATTTCTGTAGTACTTCCTCCCTCGTAACGTGCACACTCTACCAGAGTGACACTCCGCGATGAGGAGACGTGGCGGGGTTCCTTGAGCGTGAGGCAGGCCTTGGACCGGATCTCAGGATCTGTTCTTCGGCCCTCGATGACCGTTCACCGTCCGATTGGATCTCGGACGGTTGGGGGACCTTCGCTTTCTGAGCGGCTTTTAAAAACTATCATTACTTCGACTGTCAATTGGGTGACAATTAGTCCTAATTAGTCTACTGAATATCCATCTAGCGGCGGGCACGGGTTCGAATCCTGATCCGGGTCGGGTACTCTATATATCAATTTAAATATGGTTTTTATGCTCCGACAAAACATGGAACATGGTAGCGTGACTGATTTTTTTTAAACCATTTCCTCCTCTCAGCTTGGAGCATATGAACTCATCAAGAAGTTTATCTAAACATATGTTTTTTCTACGAGAACTGCCTGTTACTCATTTTCTCGACACCTCTTTTTCGAAGTCAGTACGGATAAAATGGATACGAGGACTAGGATAGGGCTAGTGGTAAGCTAATCGCTGTCACTATGTGTCCCTCTTCAGGATCGGAAAAGTGGGAAGGGATTTTTAACACACACACACCCATCGACTGAAAATGAACAAATCAGCTCGTACCGGGAATCGAACCAGGATGGTCCGACACGGTAGCCAACGACGTTGACCACTGCACCACGGACCGGAAAAGTAGTATTTTTAGTTTATAAAAAGAGTTTTATGTTAAAATGAACTTATTTCTTGTAAACATGCCAGATTCGCCCGAACACAACCATATATCATAGTGAAATATATTTGTGATAGCTATTTCGGCTTACGCACTCGTCAGAACTATAGTTATATATCTCTGACGAGGTCGTAAGCCGAAATAGCTATCAACAAATATATAAAATAATTTCTTTAGAATTAAAATACATTGTTATTTTTCTTACCGTAATATTACATAAGTTTATTAATAAATTGACAATGGAACAACACAATCCACGAGCGTCTTTCTGGTGCCAAGTCGGATTTCGTAAAGAATAATTAGGTAAATACTTAGCAATGATAATCTCATGCAATTTTATTGTTTAGTTCTCACTTCGGAAGTGAGGTTAGGATTTCTCGGCCTTACTGATGACGTATTATCAACTATCAGCGCTGTTTATCGACAGGTATCCGCGGCGAAAATATCAACTAAAGTAGCGGAGGAGGACAATGCACCAAATATTAGACATTATTTAACCTACAATATCTTTTTATTTCCTGGCGATCTATAGTCCGTGCATCTCGGATTGGTTAATATGTTTCGGTAAATTATGGATATATGGTCACGGGACAGAATTTTTGTAAAGATTTATGAAAAATAAGCACATTAAATGAAATGAATGTAAGGCTTACGATTTTCTAAGATCCTAAAGAATCTTTGGCAATCAGTATGAAATCGAGTTGTTTTAATTTACATGAGCAAAAATGCAACCACAAACTACACAAATAATAATATTATACAAATAGAGACAGTCACATAAGTTTATTATTTATTTAAAATAAAAAGAATAATTGTATTATAGGCTAATATTAAAAAATAAATTCTTCTTTCAGAACAATAATCAGTAATATTCTTCAGATTTAATCATTTTGTTTCCACATTTTATAATAATACACAAGAACTCAAAGAGTAAAGTCAAAACATAAAATTATAAACCAGATGTATACATTTTTGAGCTTAGCTCGATAGGACTGTGATTCTGTTCTGTGACCATATATCCATAATTTACCTATTTTTCTATCTATTTCACATATCGATAGCTTAAAGAGTGGACATGTATAATTGCTTCCTTTTTCACACTTCAGAAACGAACTACCGATTAATGAATAATAAGGATTTCGACAAAGGGTGCTTGATGGAATTTCAATATAAAATTTGAATTCTTTGAATTTTGGACTCTTCCATGAGTTTCGCCTTTCAGCATCTTCAGTCATTTCAAGTGCACGTATGTACTTGAACTGACCTGTAGTAAACAGTTTGTATCGTTAAAATACAAAAATAGAAGTAGATCACTAAGTTAAATTGCTATTCAAAATGTAAATTACCGAAAATTTACTGCACACAAGTTTCAATGAATTAAGTTGGTTTGTTATAATTGTAGGATTTTTTTCAAATTACTAATGACTAGATAATAACATAGGAATATCTTAAATAAATCTAGGGAGTTATCGGAGATTTATTCATAGGGAACTACCAATGTTGATGACACCGGAAAATCAATTAAAACTTTTCCTGATATTGCTCCAGTTGTCGATATATTTCACGAGGACGTGAGTGAGTTCGTGCTAGTACTACTGTTGAATGCAGGTCAGAGAAGATTTGATCTGAACTAACTCGACTTAGTATAAGTCTTTAACACTGAATATGGCTAAAGCCCAGCCCCCAAAGGCATGACTATTCGCGAGGTAGTTCTGATCTTCAGATAATTCCACTTACTCCGCTTGCTAAACCGGTCCTGATCATTGAAAATAAGTGAAAAAAGTCGACCAAAATTAATTTTATTACAACGCAATTCCATCATGCATTGACAGGGACCAGTGACATCTATACGAAAAATTACTACAAATAAAATAGTAGGAATCTACGACAAATAATCTTTTTGATTTGTTTGCTGCTTTGATTATAAATTTAAAACAAATCAGCTGCAAACATAACAACTAAAAAAATATAGCCTTGTTTATTGAAAAACAATTCTGCTTTTTTAATCTATTTATTTACGTTAATTTTTAATATTATTATAAATCGAAAGATATTTTGATATCACAATTACGGGATTATTCTTATCCAATAATAATATATTTTCTTATTATTGACAGAGATGTCACTGCTACAAAATCAGAACCGTTTATTATTAATTTAATTTATTTTAGTTTCACCCCACAATATTGTTGTTTAAGCTCGTGATGTTTTAGTAACTTAGCACGGTGTTAAATTACCGTGTTATAATGGTTCGATGTACAAATGGTGGCACTTATTTATCTGACTGGTCGCGGAAAACAAAACAGTTTTACAAATCAATAGTCGATCAAATCAGATTTTAAAAGAAATACAACTACTGCATTAAATAGAGAACAGAAGAAAACGTTTAAAATGTTCATGTAGTCTTTTTTCGTATTTCGATTGACATGATTACAATCTATTACAAATATGTTCCCGATTTTTATCTGTATTTTAGGAAGCCATTACCTATTTTTTTTTATTTCAAAACTCTTGCTTCGCGTCCTTCATTTTGTGACACTTGTTGCAAGGGCTGTTGGGTTGGTCAATACATCATCCTTTGAAAGGTGGACATGTTGTGGCAAATTTGTAAATAATAGTCATAAAGTGCTAGAGAAATAATTAAAAATAACTGTATATTGAATTGTCATTTAATTCCAACAAGGGTCTTTAAAATCCATTGCTATGGAGTCGGAGTCGAAGTCATCGCGGGGCTTTGGCCGGAATCGTACTCAGAGTGGATTTTTTAAATTTTTGAACTTTTTATTTTTGCATAGGGATAAATAATGTGTCAAATTTGGCTATTGGCCGGATTGGTAGGGTTGACATTTAATTAAATACACATAATTAGGAAAATTAGGTTGGAGTCGTGAGTCATGGTTTTGGTAAATGCTGGACTTGGAGTCGAACTGTTTTTTACCGACTCCACAGCCCTGTAATAAAAAACAGAGTGAATATGAATTGAAAATGTAAAAAAAATATTTACGATATCCCAATAATCGAACATTCACTTCAATTTTATACGTCATTTCAAAACAAATGGAAAATACCAAAAAGATTGCCATGCAGAAACTGCAACGGTAATTCATCTCTTGTGGGGATCGAACCCACGACCTTTGGATTAGAAGTCCAACGCGCTATCCTCTGCGCCAAAGAGACATAGGGTCCACCTGCGAAAAATGTTGTTCAAGAATTGTCAATTGCATTTGAAGGTCATTTCGATATCTATCAAACAAAATACCATTATCTATTCAATGTTCAAGTATACATAACAAATAATGATTGTAGAATATTATAAAAGAGCCGCACGGGTTTTTTTTCAAGCTATGATGGACCAGATTTACAAGAAATGTTATTATGTAACAGAAAGTGAATGCATAATGTAGCTATTTTTGATCGACACCTTACTTTGAAAAGCTTCTAATTGCTCTTGACCTTGTTTTGAGATATAAGCGTTTAAAGTTTCGATTGATCAAACTATTTAATTCAAAAGAAATATTTCACTTGTAACAATGAGCATATTTTTTAACAACTCAAACCATTTAATTAATGAATAAAGATGCTAATGTTCCAATCAGGGATTGTGGAGTCGGGGCTTTTTGGCCGGAGTCAGAGTCGTCGCGGCGAATTGGCCGGAGTCGTACTCGGAGTCTGAAATTTTGAAAAGTTCAAACATTTTAATTTTGCATATAATATGTCAAATTTGGCTATTGGCCGGATTGGTAGGGTTGATATTTAATTGAATACACATAAATAGAAAAATAAGGCAAAAAAAAGTGACGATATTAAATTTTTTTAGTCGGAGTCGTGGCTTTGGTAAATGCGACTCCACATCCCTGGTTCCAATGATTGAAATTCTGATGATGAGACTACCAGGGTTGTTGTCTCATTATGTCAGAGAAAGCCAGCATCCGTCTAAGGCGTTCGGTGAAGGAACTTAGGGTCAGGTATCTGCTGAAGAAAAGATTTCGCTCGGTATTCTATGGGACGTTACTCTATCATAGAGTCGGCTTGTTTATTTAATTCAAGAATAAAAACAGAAACACAAATACGTCGACTGTCGATGACTTATTACGGCGCGACCCATTCGTCATCATTTTATGACTGCAGTCGATGGACGCCATGACATATCTAGACTAACTTTAACGTAAATTTATTCGCGTGAATGCCGTGAATGTAATCGTTTTGGTCTTAACTCATTGATTGAGGTGACACTATGATCGCCCGAACTTTTTTTCCACCCATATCCGCTCCTGATTCGGAGCATATGGCGGCCACACGGTGCCTCCAAGATTATCTATCTCCCGCCAACTTCCTCGCATCTTCTCAGGTCATCCCGGCGTCCCTTAGCTCCCCTGAGTACATCCTATGGATGGTCATCAAATGCATTCCGCGGCGTCGGGATCCATCAGGTTGATAAAAGAGGCAGCCAGGATTCAGGCTCTCCTTGGGCATCCGCAGCACATGTCCAAGCCAGGTCCACCGTCGCCTTTTTATTTTGGACGTAATAAGGGGCTGGTGCTCCTAATATTCGCCGCAGGCATCTGTTTTCGAAGCACAGTATACGGTTACCCAGAGCTTTTGTGATGTGCCATGACTCGCAACCGTAAAGCAGAACAGTCAGTATGCATGCGTTGAATAAGTGGCACTTAGTTCTGACCGAGTACAACCGTGAGTTCCAGGCTTTCCGCATTGAATTAAAGGTTGCTCCAGCTATCCCTAATATCAAAGTATGCAGATGAACTCGGGAATTCTGCTAACTCTGTAATATCAATAATATATGATTCTGACGTTAACATTTATGCTAGAATACAGTTAATACAAGCTTTTTCGACCACAAGGTCATTTCTGTTAAAATGTAAGCTAGAATCTTTTCAAAGTAAGATAACGAAATGTCAAAACCATTTCAAAAGTGACAGGTTTAAAACTGAAACATGTTATTTACCATTTTGATAAATAAAAGGTAATACACAATGCCAATCATTATCTCCCGAGGGCACCTAATGTTGTACCCGCTACCGTTACATGGCCTATTTCATTATGCCGCGATATATTTTTTTAACATGTTATTTTATAGTCTGCGAATGACTCACAAATATTGCACTAGAATTTTTGTTAACGTGTTTTAAAACATAATATAACTGTCATCCTATGAGATAGACTTCTCGATTTTGTTTTATTTTATTCGAAATCAACTCAAGGATAAACGACATCGCATATGTTAATGATCTTTAATTTAAATTAAACGGTATATACTTGTTTGATATAATTGAGGATTTCGACTGAGGGTGCTTGATGCAATTTCAATATCAAATTTGAATTGTTTGAATTTTGTACTTTTCCATGAGTTTTGTCGCTAACTACGCGTGTTTCGCCTTTCGTCTACTTCAGGCATTTCAAGTGCACGGAAGTACTTGAACTGACGCGTAGTAAACAGTTTGTATCGTTTATATATGTTACAGTGAAACTATATTGTATATACATTAATACATATAAAAAGGGCTGCCGAGTCGGAGTCATCGCGGCGTTTTGGTTTGGAGTAGAAGTCGGAGTCGGAAATTTTGAAAATATTGAACTTTTTATTTTTACATACATATAATATTGTCAAATTTGGCTATTGGCAGGATTGGTTGGTTGATGAAAAAGAGAACCAAAGAAAAACACAGACAAACATAGGGCGGTCAAATTTAATTTCAATGACAGCTTGGGGAAGAATATATTTTCACTGAGAATACAGTTTCACTGTAACATAAATATAAAGGGTCTTTTTATAAGGACGCTTAGTTTTGAAATGTAAATAAAACAAGTTGTTTGTGAGATTTCGACTAAATTTTAATTTCATTTGTAAGTATATTTTACGGCATTAAATATGGAATATAGAATCAAATGTCTGCCAATATCCATTCATTATAAAATGGGCCATGTCGCTAAAAGTTGACCTTTTGACAAATTTGGGTAAACTTCCAACTGCTCCAGAACCCAATCAGGCGTTGTCTGTGGTCGTTAACCTGAAGTTCCTTGGTTAGTTGGATTTTATACGGGTGCAGACATAAGGCCCGATTCAAAATTCGCCAAGTTGAAGTCGCAGAAAAGCCAAGTTCTTGTGAACAATGAGAAATAAGCTGCCTTGGGTTTTCCTGTACACTTTCACACACAGCAGCAATGTTTTCACCAGATATTGTATTTTTATGACGTACAGGTAGGTGTTGGCCGATTATTTACTAAACTGGTTGACTCAAATTTGGCCACTAAACAATGAATAATCTACTCAGCAGGACAAAGTAACATATTTTGAGCGTCCCTATTGAAATACCCATCATATGTTACAGTAAAACTGTATTGTATATACATTAATACATCTAAAAAGGGCTGCGGATTCGGAGTCATCGCGGCGTTTTGGTTTGGAGTAGAAGTCGGAGTCGGAAATTTTGAAAATATTGAACTTTTTATTTTTACATACATATAATATTGTCAAATTTGGCTATTGGCAGGATTGGTTGGTTGATGAAAAAGAGAACCAAAGAAAAACACAGACAAACATAGGGCGGTCAAATTTAATTTCAATGACAGCTTGGGGAAGAATATATTTTCACTGAGAATACAGTTTCACTGTAACATATATATGTGCAAGTCTTGTAAATCTCAATATAAAATTTTGGATTTACAATATAAAGGATATCTGAAAGGGTTCAAAAAATTAAAAAAACAAAAAAACAATTTATTTATAATATTTTTTTTATTATAAAACTAATGAGTTAGTTTTTATAAAATATTACATAAATAATTCTTACACAATAATTATTGTATTGGTTAAAAAGTTGACTACTCGGTGGCATTCTGGAGGATTTTTATTTAAAAAATGCCGGCTCCCAATGTGGAGCATATGGACTCCAGATGGAGTCTATATAAACAGAAGTTTTTCAACGAGAACAGCTCGTTTTACTCAGTTCTCAACCCCTCTCCTTTTGAAGAGAGTAGGGTAGAAAAGATAGAACTGAGAGAGGCATAGTTGTTAGCTAATCTTTCTCGCTACAGCCTGTCAAACCCGTGGGCTTCAAACAAATGGTATTTTAAAATTCACTTTAAATTGCAAGGTTTCAATAGTAAAAAATTTGGTACTTTGTTTTACTGAACAGTTCAAGGAAAAATTCAAAAAAATTACGTCATGATGTACATTAACTAAATTCGATAGTTTTTTTTTTTTTTTAATCAAATAAAAAAGATTATTTTACCACAGCCACTCAGAGACGGATCTGACAAAAGTGGGAAGACATTAAATTCAATATAACGAATATTTGACAATATTGGGTTGCTATGCGCGGGCTGCTCATCCCAGCCGGGTGGTACTTGTTAGTTTTAAGTCTAAAACAACAGTACAAATGTTTTTATCAAAAATGAAATTGTCTATAAATATTATCATTTATCTCACTCTTGCTTATGCAACGGTATATACAACCGGCATATTCTTCTCTCTCTCTTCTTAAATTTATTGTAACAATACAACATTTTATTTCTTATATTTATAATTATATTATAAAAAGGCATTTTTGGCTAAATTTATTGAATATAACAATTTAAAAATTCACATTTGGTAAAAATTATTTATCATTCATAACAGAAAATTACAAGAATACAAGTTTTGACAAACGTCCAACGAGTCGTTCGCAAACAAACGAATCAACGCGAATGAGTCTTCAAAATACACAACAGTGATTCGATCACTTTACTTGGATTGTTGCGAATCACTTGCTTTACTGCTCTGTCAATAGGTGACAGAGTGAGAAGACAAATGGTTTGCGGGGAATCCAATGGATATTGATTTAGAATAAGGCCACACAACAGGTTCACAACCTTTGGAAAGTATTTTACAAATTTCACAGCATTTGATAATTTTTTTACACATAAGTCGAATAACAGATATATATATAATTTTGTAACAAGGTTTGCTACCAAAGTATAGAATTTATTTACTACTAATGGAGCTCATTTCAACAGTAGTTAAACTACGAGGACAGCTTGGTAGTTAGTCGCTCAATTTTTAATCTTTAAAGAAAGTATGGATAGAATAAGCCAGGACAATAGCTGCGGTTAGCTAATCGTTCTCTTTCCGTCACCTTTTTAGGATTGGTCAGGCGGGATGGAATTGGTACATGCAAGTCCATCAATACGGCTGAAAGAAAACGACTGAAAATATTTGGCATCACAAGAAATTTAATAAATGACATTAATATAATAATTTTGAACTGCTCAAAATAGGCTCAATGAGAATTCCGAGATCAACATGAGGAGAAAAGACAATCTATTTTTATATATTTGGTAATAAAATCAAATATGTAATCAAGTGAATTCAAATCAAACGTGCACATCACCATTTCCAGAAAGTTTAAAAAATACAAAAAAGACCCCCTATAGCGTGGAGATTTGGACAACGCTATGGTAATACTATGTAATAGGGGACGGTTTGGTTGATTCAATTGTATTTTATGAATTGCCAGAAATTAGCAAATCAAATATATATCATATTGTATAACAAATTATATAATATGTATTTATAAATTTTGCGTTTTGTTAAAGAAGCTTTCTACGGGGGACAACGCTATAGGGGGGCTTACTGTACAATAGTTTATAACTCAAAACGTAAGCTGAAACACAGCAAATTTTAGTGCTATCAAATGATTGCCAGGAGCGTCTAAGGAACAGGGGACTGACCTACACTTGTGTGTGCTGAAGCCATATTGTAATAAGAATGCTTCAATGAGATCTACTCCCTCTTCGTGAGACCTAGTTTAAAAGCTACTAAGAAGGGAGACGGACAGGGTGAAAGGAAAGATTCACTCGAGTCAATCCAATCGGTCGGTAAACTCACTCTCTTTGTTAGAAAAGATAGCTTTGTTATTTATCTTCATCGGAGATAGCCATATTTAATTTGAAACCACTTGATTACCATTTCTATTTTAATTTTTGATCTTAAGGATTTCAAAAATTGATTTTTGACGGTGCGCCAAATATTTGTAATATTTTACAATCCACGCAACATAATTTATTTATTTTGATTAATAGTTAATCAATATTACGACAAGTTACTTTGAAAAGGTTCTTACTACTCGTGACACTGTTTTGAGATATGAGCGTTTCCAGTTTTGATTGATTAAACAAATTCACTTGTAACAATGAGCAAGTGAAAACGTTTCAAATTACTTATTTTAACACTTTCTGAGAAATAATGATCTCAAAGATCTAATGATGGAAATAATGATGACAATCTTAGAACTTGGTCAAATAAATTCAGTAAAAAAAGTGTGCAGATGCAGTGCAACTCTGGAATTCTGCTAACTCCGTTATTCAACCATAGATAATTCTAAAATTCATGTTAACAATAGAATGCGGTAAATCCAAGCCAGTCATTTAAAGCAAACATCTCAATTAGAACCTTTTCAAAGTAACGTTACGTATAATCAATCAATATTAATTGATTAATTGAATATAAACGAAGACACATTTGACATGCATAATTAAAATAGTAAAAATATTAAAAACTTAAAAGATACCAATATTTCTAATAATAACAGGTTTCTTACATGTAAATGCCAATTTAATCAGTGTATAACAATGTAAAAGGTTCAATACATTACATACTGTTACGCTAAGCGATAAAGGGGTAACTGACAACAAACAGGTATTATAATTTTTGAATCAAATTGAGTTATATTTTGATTTCCAATAAATATCAGACGTAACTGATATGCAGATACGGTTTGATTGCTTAGGCTGTTAAAACGATGAATTGTTTGGTAAATTATGGATTATGGAAAAAAATTATACATACTGGCTTATAATTTTATGTTTTGACTTTACTCTTTGAGTTCTTGTGGATTATTATAAAATGTGGAATCAAAATGATTAAATTTGAAGAATATTACTGATTATTGTATGAGTACTGAATAATAAACTTATGTGACTGTCTCTATATCTGTGTAATATTATTATTTGTCTAGTTTGTGGTTGCATTTTTGTTCCTGTAAATTAAAACAACTCGATTTCATACTTATTGCAAAGTATTCTTAAGGATCTTCTATTATAATAAATTTAAAAATTAAAGGCGAAACATTTCAAAAAAAATCGTAAGCCTTTCATTCATTTCATTTAATGTGCTTATTTTTCATAAATCTTTACAAAAATTCTGTCACGTGACCTTATATCCATAATTTACCAATTGTTTTTCTTCCATTTGTATGAAACGCAGATATCTCTTTTCCGTTTAGTAATTCAGTATATTTAAAATACAAAATTGATTTTTAGGATAAATGGTATTTAACATTAAAAATGCTCTCTCACAGTTAATGTTAAAATAAATAAAATTTATTAAAAGTAGGGACACACGTTTTTATTTTGAATTAACACTTGAGCATTATAATCAGGGCTATGAAGTCTTTGTAAAAAAACACGACTCCGACATTGACCAAAAACAAGACTCTGAAAAAAAAAAAGTTCACTTTTGTCAGGTTTTTTCCCTTTCTTTCCTATTTTATGCATTATAAATTAAAGATATTTGGCATTACAGCTAATGCCAATGCGTCAAATATTTTTAACTTTGAAAGTCATGCGAGATAAACTTGATGATAAAAATTTACATACACCCACATCCAAGATCTCTTTTGCAATTGATAAAATCTGATCTTCGCTAGGGCAAAGCTCTTGTCACTTGACCACAGATCATTTCACAAGGCCAAAACACCGCGACTCCACAGCCCTGATTACACCACTTCACCTTTGACTCAATGAGGGAGTCAAACGAATATTTTTTATCTTATCAACTTCGATACCAATTTTCACTATACAATCATTGTGAGATTAAAAATTATTCATAAATTTATTTAAACAAAAATTTACAAGGCCATTTAAAAGTCCCTTTAGGGTATAAAACAACCAACATTAGGATGATGTAATAATTCCATCTCCTTAAAGTTAACTATGACGTCAATTAATTATAATTAATATTAATTCGGTGGAATTTTGATCAATCGTTTTTTCAACTGAATCGTTAGCACACTATTAACATATTGCGTCATGTTATATTTTCGGCAATTTTTACGTGTGGCATGTTTTAATTCTTAAAAGCTTTTTTGCTGTCAACTATCAAATTTAAATTGTTAAAATTTCATACATTTCCACGAGTTTTGTCGCCGACGATCCGGGTTTCGAAATGACTGAGGTCAGTTCAACTACATTCGTGCAATTGAAATGCCTGAAGAAGCCGAAAGGCAAAACCCAGGTCTTGAGCGACAAAACTCTAGCGATTCAAATTTAACATAAAAATTCCACCAAGCACCTTAAGTCGAAATTCTCAATTATTAGAACTATACCTTACTTTGAAAAGGTTCTAACTGCCCTTGACACGGTTTTGAGGTATGAGCACTTAAGTTTCGATTGATTTAAATTCTCTTGTAACAATGAGCAAGTAAAAATGTTTCAAATTACTTAAGCATATTTTTTCACAACTCTTGCTGAGAAATAATGATCTAAAAGATCTAATGATGGAAATAATGATGACAATCTTAGAACTTTGTCAAATAGATTTAGTAAACAGAGTGTGCAGATGCAGTGCTACTCTAGAATTCTGCTAGCTCCGTTATTCAACCATAGACAATTATTTTGAAATAGATAGTTATGATAGAATGCGGTAAATACAAGCTTTTCCGACCAAAAGGTCATTTTGGGGAAAAATGATAATTAGAACCTTTTCAAAGTAAGGTAACGATATAACAGATAAAAACGCCCAAATTCGTGCAAAAACGACTGACCAAAATTGTACCTATGTCATACTATAAAATCAAATTAATAAATAACATATTTTATCTAACAATTAAAATAAAAAACACAAAATTTAACTTCCATTACTGGAACCTGACGAGTCAGGACTGCCAACCGTAGGATTACAAGCGTTGCAATTCCTCGAACGCTCCTCCAGATAGAAAACTTTACGGCGAAGATACTCGAGCGCTTCTTCTTTCTGCCGCACCTGATCCCGCAGCGCGTCGACGGTATCTTCGAGAGCTCCGAAGAGTGCCTGGGCTTCGGGCTCCGAGTCCCCCACGGCCGGTGGAGGCTCATCTAAGCAGAAGAAGTCTCTGACGCAAGGGTCATCTGGTAGAGCCTTCATCACGGCATTGACAAAGACCTGAAGACCGCGCGCTCGGTTATCCAAAAACACCGGATTGAAGTTATCTTTGAACAGACGTTTTTCAGGTAAAGGAAACAGAATATTTCTACGCGCTTTTAACTTTGAATGGAGACGAACGAAGTCAGTGTAACGTCTGAAAACAAGCCATGATAACGCAGTACGTGGATCGTCGACGCGCAACTTGTATATCGTGAACCTTGCTCTTTCTTCCATGACTTCGTAACCGATTATCGGAATCTGCGAAGGATTTTTTATCAACAGCTGCGGAGTATTCCTCGTCGGTTGAATATTTGTCAAATTTATACTCGAACGTTGCGAATTCGTATTCGGAACATCTTGAATATTTAAATTTGGAACGATTTGAATATTTGAATTCGGTGCCATTCTAAGATTAAAATTTGGAACTGTTTGAACGTTTGAATTGGGAACGACTTGAACACTAGTCGATCGCATTTGTTTTAATATATTGGCAGAATTTTCTTCAATACTTGCAATGGCCGGTTTCATATTCTCTTCATTTGAATTTAACATTGGCATATTGGTTGAATTTGGGTTATTATTAATGGTATCGTTCTGATAATCATTTTTGGAAGACATGTTTGAGTTAAAAGCATCCATTACTTTAGCGGTACCACCAACTGTTGAAAAAGTCGAGTCATAGATATCGGACTTTGGGAGGTTTACACTTGCCGCAACATTGACATGTTCGTTGTCTATGGTTCCCAGTGTCGCCATGTTTACAGTTTCGGTCACGTTCATCTTGACATTGTCTACGGCCGGATCTTTGTTTGCAGCAGGAATACTGATCGCTTTGTCTCCGTCCATTTTTAAATGTTGAAATATATGTTTTCTACAAAACAGAATTGATGAACATTGCAGGGTTGATTGTTGTTATCTTGTAATGAAGATATTCAATTTGAACTGTGCAGCATCTGAAACAGTGAACAAAAAATTGAAATAGTGTATTTAAAATACTAGCAATGCAAATTTAATTGAAGTCGCATAGCAACCCAAAATAGAACTCAAATGGCACTAATGACATAGGAATGATAAAACCTTCGATTTAAGTTTTCCCGTTTATTACGTTTTTACGATCCCTTTTGGGAAATATAAAAACAGGGTTTCAATGTATTTAAATTGGTTTAGTTGCTGCCTTGAAAAACGTAGGAGAAAATCCACAGAATAATTATGGTTCAATTTAATGAACTTCTATTTATATCAAACCCACGATCTGCGTTTTCTCGTTAGTTTTGTTTTTGACAGACTCTCCAAACGTAAACAAAAAGGGTTTCAATGATTTCGTTGTTCCCTTGAAAAACTTAAATGGAGATCTAATGTAAATTTAATGGAATTTTATATATTTCAAGCCCTCGATCTACGCTTTCCCGTCAATAACGTTCTTGAAAGTCACTTCGAAAACGTAAAAACAGGATTTATAGTTACAGTGAAACCCCGATTCTACGTTTTTCAGGGGACCGTATAAAACAAACGATTAATGCGGGAAATTTTTAAATATGAACTAAATGCCGGGACTATAGAAATTGAACGCACCACGCGGGAAAACGTATAATGCGAGAACGTAAGATCGGGGTTCGACTGTATTTACGTTTGTTCCATTTCAGATACATTGTATGAGTTCATTTTTAATTGGATGACCTCATGACCAAACAATGTGACGTAAGCCATTTCATATTTGAAAATGGAACGTGTCTGAAACGATTAAAAATCAAAATATAACAATACTTGAAAATGGTTCGTCCAAAGAGGGAGACAAATTATAATGTCCAGGAGGGGTTAATAATAGGTAAATATAAAAAGACAGCCGTTTTAATGACTAAGCATGAAATCATTAACCGTTCTGCATTAAAACAAACACAAAAATCAACGAACTGTGTTAAAATAATCACCAATTACTTCGGCTGTCTTTGGGAACGTAAAAAAACAATCGTAAATATCTGTCATTAAAACAAAACACAACATTAGACGTATTTTGAATTTTTAAAGAAGAAAACAAATGAATGCGTCAATTAAAACAAAAGTGCAGTTTACTGTCGTGTAATAATTAGATAAAAACAATTGAACGAATGGAAAGGTTAGGTGCGAGAATTAGTGGACCAAATCGAATGACAGTTACCAGAGCAGAATGCTATGACAGTTTCTTGTCGTACGTACCTTGAAATAACAATTATTTGTCCGCTGCCGATGTAAAATGTCACTTTGTATTGTTTGGTTTTGAATTTGTAAATATTTCAATTAATTAGGACATATAATAAATGGAATCGTCAAAACAATTAACATGATAACTCATACACATAATGCACACATATGATAAGCCGTTGTTGCTAGTTGACGAAATAAATATTGGTATTAATGGATTGCCATATAAATAAATTGAGTTCGCAACGTTAACCCTTACAGGACAGCGCGAGAAATGTTAGCTTTGTTAGATAACGCTTTATGAAATCGACCCCAGGTTTTCAGATTGTTCTTGCTATTTAAAAAAGATAAAATTAAGCTGTTATATGGAAGGCATTTCGAAAAAATTCGAGGAAAAAATATAATTGATAATGCTAATCTGGGTAAATTATGGATATATGGTCACGGGACAGAATTTTTGTAAAGATCAATGAAAAATAAGCACATTAAATGAAATGAATGTAAGGCTTACGATTTTTTATGAAATGTTTCGTCTTTAATTTTTAAATTTATTCTAATAGAAGATCCTAAAGAATACTTCGCAATAAGTATTAAATCAAATTGTTTTAATTTACAGGAGCAAAAATGCAACCACAAACTACACAAATAATAATATTGTGCAGATAGAGACAGTCACATAAGTTTATTATTTGTTAAAAATAAAAAAATATATTTTATTATTGGTTAATAGTAAAAAACAAGTTCTTCTCTGAGAACTCATACAATAATCAAAAATACTCTTCAGATTTAATCATTTTGATTCCACATTTTATAATAATCCACAAGAACTCAAAGAGTAAAGTCAAAAACATAAAATTACATATAAGCCAGTATGTATAAATTTTTTGAGCTTAGCTCAAGAGGATTGGGATTCTGTCCCGTGACTATATATCCATAATTAACGCTAATTTGAATTTATTTTTGGTAACCCCGCATCTGCATTTCTTATTTTGGGCCATTTTATTCTTAAAAGGTCAACTACTGGTAAATGGTCAACTATTAGTGCATTTACCTTATTTATTATATTCATTAGGTAGGCACGTTTTTATTTTTGTTTTATCACTTTTAAGTTATTTCATCAACTGTTTTTATACTTTCATGCATATTATAAACAAAAGTTTTCGATGATGTCGATAGAAATCAAATAAAGCGAAATACTCTGATATTTAATTCATGAACAATATAATAAAAATAATAACACATTTTTAGTACTTTTTCCACATGAGATTTATTTCACCAGGACCGGTTTCGCTCATGGCGAGCATTATCAACTGATCAGTTGATATTGCTCGCCATGAGCGAAACCGGTCCTGATGAAATAAATCTCATGTGGAAAAAGTACTAAAAATGTGTTATTATTTTTATTATAATGCCTTTCCACCAAGTATTGACAGTGAACATCTTAAAAGTGGTCATAAACAATATATTAAAAAAATATTATAATTTTTGTCTCTGGTTTAAGCACATTTCTGACAGCTACGAAACGCGCATTCAATAATATTATTAGTTATTTTATTTTTCTATTTATTCTAAAATTTAAAAATCATTTGAATGAAGTGTTGTTTTAAATTCATAATTCAATAAATCAACCTGACACGGCATGAAAATATAATATTAATTGTTTTCTATTCACCTTTGATTAGAAATCATGTCTGGTCTATAAACGAATTTTTCAAATAAAGAACTATCAGTGATTTATCAATACTCGAATTATTCAAGCAGTGTGTATTGAAACAAAAAAAAAATGCTGACAATCTTTGATTAATAAACAAAAGAAACGAAATGAATATCTGCTTTTTGTGAGTTTTGAATTTAGAACTCTATACGAAATAAGAATCGAATTTGACAGTCAATATGGCGGGAAATAGTATTGATATGAATGAAGATATTGCATCAGAAGATGATGTGGAATCAGATGGCAATATGTTTAGTGAGGTCTATATAGACGAAAGTGTCAGAGATATGAACAAAATAGTTGAATTAATCGAAGATGAATACAATGCTGCCGAAGATGTTAACATTGAAGGTATAAATGATGATGTTTTGAGAGATACTTTGGGAATTGAAAAACAAGTCGGTAAAAAGAAGAAAAAGAAACAATCCCTGGCAGATTTAAAAAGAAAACAAAATAATAAACGGGTTCCGATTCAAAAAAAGAAAGAAATGGAAATTAAAAAATATGTTTGCCATTTGTGTTCACGTGGTAATTTTAGTGAAATTAGACTGCACCGGCATGTTCAAAAGCATTTTTTAAACGATTCGAATCTCTGCTCTTGTGGTTTGAAATTTGATTCCATAGATAATCTAGTTATCCATAGACAAACTTGCCATAATAGGGTTATTACTGACGAAGATAAAGTCGCTTTGAAGAAACGGCTGATGGAAGCTGCAAAGATATCGTTGGATCCTTTGTGTACAAGAAACGAAACATTAACAGCTAAAAACCAAGAAAATGAAGATGCTAAAATTCAGTTAGATCCGTTGCGGTCGTTGAAAAAGAATAAAAATACAAAGCAAAAGATGACGCGGCGAACAAAAGAGATACAAAATAATTACTATGCCAAATTGTGTTCCAAATTCAAACTGAAAGAAGTTTCGATTCGTTTGGAAAAAATGAGTGTTGACGATATAGAAAATTATTTAAATAATCGCATCAATTCACCGCAACAAGATAGCGGTGTTGCTATAGGTAAAAAAATTGATATGAGTTTAGTTTTACGAAATAAAACCTCTCGGAATAGAGTTTTTAAGAAGTTTTCCGATCGACACCCGAAGACGTGCGAGTGTGGTAAAAAGTTTACGTCGATTTTAAAGTATGAAGCTCATTACAAAATGGATCACAGAAATGCAGTCAGGAAACAAAAAACTCAACTGACTCGCATGGTATATGAAGCGATTAAAAAATCGAATAATTTAAGTGTTGATGAATCTAAACTGAGTGGAAAACTGCAAATATTTGATTCAAAGATGGCGAGTTTGTTGAAATCAGGAGTACTAGATGGAGGTGTACTTGTGTCCGGTGTAAAACTGTCGTCTACAGATGGCGCTAGTATACAAATAGAATTCGACGGAAGCGATTCGATGAATCGTGAAAGAACGATCGATTCGCCGTTAAAACCTTTACTGGTTTACGATCCGAACATATTAAAAGTCGAACAATTACCGTATGATTCAGACGATGAATACGACGCGTTTAATATACGTAAAAATTGTTTTGCGAATACGTTAAAAAGTACGAATTGTAACGTCGGTAATAAAATATTCCGATTGGGCCGCCTGCAGCGAATCAAAGGACCCGTATTAAACAGGCCGAAAGTGTTGCCGCCCGTACGGAATACAGTTACGATAAAAAAACAAGAAGACGTACGTTCTGCAAATAACAATTTTAAATTAAGAACATACCAAGCTATAAATAATGACAGTTTTGATGACGGTAGAATTATCAGAGCCTTCTGCACGTTGAAGAGAGTATCGCCGCTGAATGCTGCAAAAGCCGATAGAAAGATGAAGCGTCAGAGGGTAGTGAAGAAAGCCAAGACCCGGCTGATAATCCAGAGGATAACTTCAAATGAAGCCGAGCGTAGAAAGCTGGTCTTAAAAACGTCTCAGGTGATCTTCAATGAAGTTGTTGGAGAGCAGAACAAGGTTAACATCATTGAATCTGCACAAGTTTTATACGATCCAGTGTTTAATAGATATATTGTTTTTCAACAGTAAGCTGCTGCCATTGATCTGCTGTTGAATGAAGGCCACCCTGACACTTTTCAGTCTGCATCAAATATGCCAGAAGTCGACAAATAAAAACACATAAGATTTATTAAGATCAGCACCGGTTTCGTTCATTGCAAGCATTAACTGCTAAGAAATTCTTAAGTATTTAGTTTGAGGGTGCTTGATGGAATTTCAAGATGCTGATGTGAATGAAGATGCCGAATGGCGAAACTGGATCGTTAGCGACAAAACTAATGGAAAAGTACAAAATTCAAACAATTAAAATTTGCCAAGAAATACAATTTTTGTGTTTTTCGTTGTTGGCTTCCGTGATGGATCGCCCGGGCTCGATTCCCGGCACGAACAGATTTTTTCAGTCGATAAATCAAAGGCAATGGGTATTGTGTTGTTAAATCCCCTTCCCACCATTCCGAACCCAAAAATCGATGCATAGCAAAAGTGATTAGCTAACCACTAGTCCTTGTATCCTTTCAATCCCTACTCCCTTGGAAAAAGAGCGGTTGGGCAACTGAATAAAAAGCAGTTCTCGTAGAAAAAAAATATGTTGAGATAAACGTGAGGTGTCCATATGCTCCATGTTGGGAGCGAGCATGCTAACAATAACCTCATATTTAACTCTGAATCTAAAATGTTACTCATGCCCTTTTGGCTTGGTAAGATCTTTGCAGATATTTTAAAATGATCAGCACCAGTTTCGCGCATTGTCAAATGGTTATTAAGTTCAAACAATTGTTTTGGTAAATAACCCAAATTTATAACCTTGTTTAAATGTAACCTAAAATGTTTGTTTACTTTGTAAGTGAATAAAAAACTTCAAAATTTATACGTTTTTATTTTTATTACCTATTACAGACATCACCTGAAGGTTCCAATTCATCGTAGCCAGGGCTGTGGAGTTGCAGTTTTTTTGCCAAAGTCTGAGTGGTCGAAGCGTTTTGTCCGGAGTCCTACTCGTTGTTGGAAATTTTAAAGTTCTTTGCCGGATTGGTGGGTTGATATTCAATTGAATATACATAAACAGGATTATGTGAGTTACATATTTTGTATATATGTTACAGTGAAACTGTATTCTCAGTGAAAATATATTCTTCTCCAAGCTGTCATTGAAATTAAATTTTACCGCCCTATCTTCAGCCCAATGTTAGTTTATGTTTTTCTTTGGTTCTCTTTTTATGAAAGGTACTTCTTGCTGATTTTATTTCATTGAAGCAAACCAAAATTTTAGGCCGGCAAATCATCGACTTGGGCCAATAATTTCAATGATCGTGACCAGTGAAATCATGTTGTCATACAAATCTATTAATTGATACATTTTCACTGAGAATACAGTTGCACTGTAACATATAAATAAGTTATTACAAGCGTCGGCTTCTTGTTCTTATGGTGTAATCCGCCACTGCAAAGGGGGGATCAATACACAATTGCACCAGTACAAGAATTATCCTTGCGGGGATAGTTCTTGTATCCAAACCAAGAGATTGCAAGGATATATTGCACAGCCACAATTGGCTATCAATTTAGGCAGAGGGAAAGATTTTGTGACACTATTTGAAATTGTTATCAACAGATTAATAATGGAATTGAAGGAAAATAATTAAATAAAACAGCACAATTAAATACAGCCTCTAAAAAATTGTATATTATAATTTATTTAAAATAAAATAAACATTTATTTAACGAAAAAAAAAATGCATAATGGCAACACCTCTCACCAAACAATCATAAACTTGTATATTTCAATTATACACAATGGATACCTATGAACATAATTGTATAATAAACCTATTTTGAGTGTAGTTTTTGGTTAATAGTAAATTTCATTATTTCTACGAGCTGCAGAGTTCTTTGAACCACTTCTTTGTTTGGTCGCAGCGTTGATTGACACAATGAGGACATCTGGAAGAAAAAAGGGCAAATTTTAAAGAATATAAAAATACTGTCATGGAAGTGTCCTTTCGTTACCTTATTTTGAAAGGTTCTAACTGTCATTTTTGCCCTTTAAACTGACTTTTTGGTTGGAAAAGCTTGTATTACTGAATTCTATCATATTTATGTGAATTTTAGAATTATCTATGGTTGAATAACAGAGTTAGCAGAATTCCAGAGTTGCACTGCATCTGTTCACTTTTTTTACTAAATTTATTTGACAAAGTTCTAAGATTGTGATCATTATTTTCATCATTAGATCATTAAGATCATTATTTCTCATCAAGAGTTGGGTAAAAATATACTTAAAATAAGTAATTTGAAACATTGTTACAAGTGAATTTTAATCGATCGAAACTTCAAACGCTCATATCTCAAAACAGTGTAGAGCAGTTAGAACCTTTTCAAAGTAAGGTGTTGCCTTGTCAATCGAATTATTCAGGGTTGTGGAGTCGGAGTCGTCGCGGTGTTTTGGCCGGAAACCAAGTCATGAAAAACTTTAAACTTTTTTTTTTGCATACTAAGTATCCAATGATCTTATATATAAAAAAATAAAATAAAAATAATAACACATTTTTAGTACTTTTTCCACATGAGATTTATTTCATCAGGACCGGTTTCGCTCATGGCGAGCATTATCAACTGATCTCTTATTTATAAAACCGAAACGGCGTATGTATGTGGGTCTGAAATTCCCTTTTGCATTGTTGTTGCAAGTTGCCATAAAAACGAATATGAAAGAAAATATGTTTGAATTTTTATCGGCGAAGACATTTAGTCAAAATGTAAGAAATTAGTCTTCTACCAACTTTTTTCCCGGCTTTTATTAATATAATAATGTTTATTATTTACGTGAAGGTATTATTTGACATTTCTTTGACAGCAAATTAGATTTTTTCCTTGAATTTGGACTTTTTAATGGGCGAGAATGGGGCTGTCATCAAATTAAATAAAGTTTGTGATTTTATTTTAACTCTATTTTGGATGTTAGATTTTGTGATATAATTATGTCGAAAGGAAAAATCACAATTCTGCGCGAAAGAATATATTGAAGGCGTTACCTGTTTGTGAATTGAGATCCGAGTCTCTTTCCCGAGGTTAAATGCTTTGATACGATGTCGGTCATGGCCTCGATGAAGAGTGGATGGTCATTGGGTGCGGAGGCTCTCTCAATCTGTTCTACTCCGAGCTGAAAGACAAAGATATTCATGGGTATGCTGGGTTGATTGGATGATAGAACCATAGATCGGAGTTTGACATTGCATTGTTAACAAATTATAATTATGATTTGGGAGATTTAAAAGATAATCTAGAGTTGATTTGTCTATGAAATTAGTGTAACTACAAATAGACAAATATATTATGAACAAATCAAAATAAGATAATCTAAAGATGCTTCACCTCTTTTCCCAGGTCATGGCAATACTCGATATCCATCTCATGCAAGGTCTCGATGTGCTCATTGACGAAGGCTATCGGTACCAGGATGAAGTTCTTGCGGCCTTGCTTGACGTAACCCTGCAATAGAAAACAAATTGAAAATGTGCTTAACTAAAACCTTCAATAAATTGATTGAGTAGGCATTTACTTGGTAGAACTCCATTATAATACGGAAAGAAAAATAGCAATGTATTTTAATTCTACATAAATTATTTTATATATTTGTTGATAGCTATTTCGGCTTACGCCTTCGTAGGTTCTGGATCAATCAGGTTTGGATGATGCCTCTGAAAGAGGCGAAACACGTGTGACAGTTAGTAGCATAATACGTGGAAAAATCAAAGTTATTTTAAATTTTATATTAAAATGAAATTCCACAAAGTTACCACCGAAACCATCGAAAGTACATTGTGTCATTTTAGTCAAATATTACTAGATTCACTTACTGCCTTCTAGCATGGAACGGCAGAAGTGTATGTATATTACCTTGATGGCATCATCTGTGTAGGGCTCCAACCAGGGGAGGGGCCCAACTTTGGACTGCCACACAAGCTGGTACGGATTATCGATGCCCATAGTTCTAAGCTTGGCCACGGTCCCGTGAACGGTCGACGCAACCTCGCCCGGGTAATTGTCTCCTCTGCTGACAGCCTGAAACAATTAAATAATAACTTAACGATTCGGCCCCTTAGGATAAAAGAAATGTATCTTGATTATTTCCAGTTTAGAGTTATGAATGACACTGGATACACAACACAATGTAGAAATTAGAGGAGAAAAACTGCTGAAGGTGACGACCTTAATAGGCAGTACATTGATCAGCCAAACAGCCCTTGTGAC
This sequence comes from Himalopsyche kuldschensis, assembly GCA_028554975.1. NCBI lineage: Eukaryota > Metazoa > Arthropoda > Insecta > Trichoptera > Rhyacophilidae > Himalopsyche > Himalopsyche kuldschensis. The sequence continues at coordinate 529,635 of JAHFWI010000113.1, forward strand.
TGGTGACTAAAATGACTAACGCGACAAACAACTTCTCTTTTAAGGTGTTCACTGTCAATACTTGGTGGAATAGCATTACGTAAAAAAATAATACTGACACATTTTTTGTACTTATTTCACATTAGATTTATTATGACCAGAACCGGTTTCACTCATGAGTTGATAGTTGATAATGCTCGCTATGATCGAAACCGCTCATGATTCTAATAAATCTAATGTAGAATAAGTACAAAAGATGTAATAAAAATAATAACACATTTTTAGTATTAAATATATTAGATCAGGACTGGTTTCGCTCATACAAAGAGAAATACAAAGATACAGCGATATTTATACAAAAGTTAAGCAAGACTTTATAAGGTATAACAAACAATTGTTATTACAACCAGGGCTGTGGAGTTGTTACAAAAACACGACTCCGACCAAGCAAAGTTGAATTTTGTCACTTTTTTTCCTGATTTTCCTATTTATGTGTATTCAATTAAATATCAACCCTACTAATCCGGCCAATAGCCAAATTTGACATATTATATGCAAAAATAAAAAGTTCAAACAGACTGACTGATAAATAGAAAAGGTAGGAAAAAACGTGATGAAACTAAGCCGTTTTTAGTCGGAATCGTGTTTTTGGTCAATGTTGGAATCGGAGTCGTGTTTTTGGTCAATGCTGGAGCTGGAGTAGGAGTCATGATTATTTTTAACGAATCTACAACTCTGGTTGTAAAAGAAAAAGTATTTAGTTGAATCTTTTGTACCTTCAACGGCAGACTGTGGGCGCTGTACATGATGATGACCTCGTCTCTCTTATCAGCCGGAAACTTGGCGAGCTGCTCTTTGATTCTCTCCGCCACGACCGCGGCCAGCGTCGGGTGATTGGCCCACCTGTCGATTACGCTGAACTTGACGCCTTTCGGAGCGGCCCTGGAAAACGAGATAAGCACGGATAGAACATTGTAAGTTGGCCATTTAGCAAGGGCACAAGGAATGTTGCCATACTTCAGGGATTTACCTATAGATTTTATATTTTCAGTCAGGAAGAATATAGTTTTGTCTATGAAAATGAATAATGACTGGTCATATAAAATTCCACGTGGCAAGTCAAAAAAACAAATCTTTCGCACTTATGTTGGCTCCAGGATTTATAGCCTTTTGGCATCTTCAGGCATATAAAGTGTGCTGAAGATGTTATAGGTGAAACCCAGGCTAACAAAGCAATAAAACTCATAGAAAGCTACAAATATCAAATTTCATCTTGAAATTCCATCGAGCACCCTCAGTCGAAATCCTTAACTATCGAATTGTGATAATAATCAAGAAATATTAGGAATAAGCTAAGTGATATACTTTTATTCTTACATCACGAGGTAGTTATAAAATTTGGTCAAATCCATTTGTTGACAAACTGAGGAATTGAGATATTTTCATAACTTTTTCCTCATAAATTTGTGTTTACTATCAATATTCTTAAAGTATGTTTTAAATTAAAGAATTTCACATAATGTGTAAAAATCAGGGCTGTGGAGTCGGGGCTTTTTGGCCGGAGTCATCGCGGCGATTTGGCCAGAGTCGGATGTTTTACAGTTTGAATATTTTATGTTTGCATATAATATGTCAAATTTGGCTATCGGCCAGATTGGTAGGGTTGATTTTTAATTGAATACACATAAATAGGAAAATAATAATAAAAAATATATTTGGCATTACAGCTTACGCCAATGCGCCAAATATTCTTGGTTGTGAAAGTTACACGAGATTAACTCGATTGTAAATAATGTATCAGTTGTGCACAAAATCAACGATAAATAACATACACCCAGCTCAAGATCTCTTATCAATTGAAAAAATCTGACCTTGCCGGGAATTGAACCCGGGTCTCCTGATCGTTAGGAAAAAGCTCTTGCCACTAGATCGCAGGGACCGACAAGTTAAACTTTTTTAGTCGTGTTTTTGGTCAATGTTGGAGGAGTCGGAGTCGTGGTTTTAGTAAATGCTATTGCGAGTCAAAGTCGCAGTCGAACTTATTTTTACCGACTCCACATACCTGGTAATAATGTTCATGTGAAGACAAAAGGTCTCAAAAGTTTAATCTAAAATTGGTACATAGTTAAAAAAAACAATTTTGGAATAGACCATTTTTGAAAATTACCCCCTGATATGTAAGCGATGCAAACTATTAACCCTCGCTGCACGATGATATGTATTTACTACAACTCGACTCTAATAATGAGAATATTTCTATTAAATATAATAGATACTGATCTGAGAATTTTTGTATTCCTCAGTAATGTTATTAAGTATTGAATAAAAATACAGTTATGTATGGTTATTCATTTGCAGCGATGGAAATAAATAATTAGTGAAAGAATCGGGCAAAGAATCACCCATACACACAAACGTGTGCACGAGTCGCAGTAAGTACTCTTGCAGGTGTTCAGCCCCGGCGCGAAAGCGCATGCGTAGAAGTTATGGACTTCGAACTATGCAAACATTTTGTCAGTACGAATTCGACTGCCGACGGGTGAACACGTCGGAGCGGCAGCTAATTGCGATGTTTTTTTCTTCTTTTCAGACACTTAGATTACAAAAATTGTTATATTTCAACTTCAACCATAGTCAATCAAAGCAATGTTTAGAAATATTCACATTTTTCCGGTTTTTAAATAACTTTTTCATATGGTGTAGTAAATACATATCACCGGAGCTCGCGGAAGTTTTTAGCACAGTATGGGGAGGGTTAAGAACACATCAGTTTAAGTTCATTTAATCATTTAATATGCCTGAAGATGCCGAAAGGCGAAACCCCAGTCGATAGCGACAGAACTCGACAAAACTGGAAAAAGTACAAAATTTAAAATGATTAAAATTTGCTCACTGTCAATACTTGGTGGAATGGCATTATGAGAATAATAAAAAAAAAAATGGTACTTATTCCACATAAAATTTATTTGATCAGGATCAGTTGATAATGTCAATACCAATCCAATAAATTTTATGTGGAATAAGTACTAAATATGTTTTACTATTAAAATATGTAAAGGGTCTTTTTATAAGGACGCTTAGTTTTGAAATGTAAATAAAACAAGTTGTTTGTGAGATTTCGACTAAATTTTAAAGGTATTATTTGACATTTCTTTGACAGCAAATTAGATTTTTTCCTTGAATTTGGACATTTTAATGGGCGAGAATGGGGCTGTCATCAAATTAAATAAAGTTTGTGATTTTATTTTAACTCTATTTTGGATGTTAGATTTTGTGATATAATTATGTCGAATGATATAACAATTAATTATTGGTCGCTTAGTCTGAGCGACGCCGGGTAGCAATACTAGTTTATATAAAGGGTCTTTTTATAAGGACGCTTAGTTTTGAAATGTAAATAAAACAAGTTGTTTGTGAGATTTGTAAGTATATTTTACGGCATTAAAAATGGAATATAGCATCAAATGTCTGCCAATATCCATCCATTATAAAATGGGCCATGTCGCTAAAGTTTACTTTTTTGACAAATTTGGGTAAACTTCCAACTGCTCCAGAACCCAATTAGGCGTTGTCTGCGGTCGTTTACCTGAAGTTCCTTGGTTAGTTGGATTTTATACGGGTGCAGACATAAGGCCCGATTCAAAATTCGCCAAGTTGAAGTCGCAGAAAAGCCAAGTTCTTGTGAACAACGAGAAATAAGCTGCCTTGGGTTTTCCTGTACACTTTCACACACAGCAGCAATGTTTTCACCAGATATTGTATTTTGATGACGTACAGGTAGGTGTTGGCCGATTATTTACCAAACTGGTTGACTCAAATTTGGCCACTAAACAATGAATAATCTACTCAGCAGGACAAAGTAACATATTTTGAGTATCCCTATTGAAATACCTATATAAAGGTTTAACAAACAGGAGTATAGATTTCTTACATGAATAGGTTTTCTTTTACACTCCCTAGTATTCCTCTCATCATGTATCTACGTACCTTGATCTGTAATGATCGAAGATGGCATTAAAACTGGACCCAGAGGTGGCGCAGCTGTATTGAGGGTACTGCGAGAACAGGACTACATTCTCGGCTCCTTCCCTGGAAATAAATTGAGCATCCATTATTATATTATTCCACCAATCAGCCACTAGCAACACAACCACAGTTGAGATGTTGTTTCACCTTTCAGATGCCAAAGCGTGCAGGCACGCAAACGCTACTAAACTCAAACCTCTTTTTGTGAATTTTCAAAGTTGTGTGGTTTTTTTGATTTGAATTTCTACTGAAGGTGTTTATGGAATTTAAATATCAATGTCGAGATAGAAAATGGGTTATGTGCCAACTTTCAAAACTTTGATATTGAATATGGACTATGTGACCGTTTGGCACATCAAAGTATAGAAATCCACCGAATATCACTGTTTTCCTGTCTGTGAACATTTGATATATAAATATGTGGAAAGTTATTATGTTTTAAATAAATTAATACATATATGAAACTACAAAACAACAGAAAACTCACCACATTTGACGAAGCATTGACACACTATTATCTGTCTACAAAATCTGTAAGGAGGTGTCTAATTTCAAAATTAAAATAGCTTTATTTGGAATTTTGACTGATGGTTCTTGATGGAATTTCCAAATCAAATTTGAATTGTTTGAATTTTTTACTTCTCCACCAGTTTTGTCGCTAACGACTCGGGTTTGTACTTACGACATCTTCAGGCCTTTCAAGTGCATGAATGTACTTGAACTGACAAAACGGACCAAGACTTTTTCACTTGCGACTCGGGTTTCGCTTTTCGGCATCTTCAGGCATTTCAAGTGCACGAATGTACTCCATCTGACATAGTATCGGTTCAAGTAAATTTGTGCACTTGAAATGCCTGAAGATGCCAAAGGGCGAAACCCAGGTCGTTAGCGACTGAACTCATGGAATAATACAAAATTCACATTAACGATTCAAATTTGATATTTAAATTCCATCAAGCAGTTTCAGTCGAAATTCTTAAAATGATATTTATTCATAAATAAACTTGTAGTAGCAGTTGCGTGCCTGCATCCTTTGGCATTTTTTTTGCTTTTCTATGAATGCTAATTATAAGGTGAGTGTAAAATGGTTAAGTTTTTGTAACATACTTTTCGACCAAGTCCAAAGTTTCACCGGTCATAGGCTGAACATATCTGAACAGAACGTAAGGTTTGTGCGGAGCCGTGCTCGGACTGGCCAAGTCCAAACTCTTGCAGAGTGCCGCACCTTGTTTCTGGGTCCATTTTAGGATCGGTGATCCCCCTCCGATCTCCTGGTACTTCTTCTGCACCTCTTCGGTACGTCGCTTGGCTATCCACGGACCTAAACGACTGATGAAGAAAAAAAAAGTCAGTTTCATTTAAGACGTACTTGTCGAAAATTTGTATGCTAGAGGATTTATTGGAGTAACTTCACACATTCGTTTTTTATTTATTTATATATATATATGTACACTGCCCGGTCTGTGGACAATCGTGTCGGACCGCCCGGGTTCAATTCCCGGTACGAGGAGATGTTTTCAGTCGATGAAGCGATGGCAATGGGTATTTGTGTTGTTAAGTCCCTTGCCACCTTTCCGGTCCCAAAGAGAGACGCATAGTGAGAGCGATTAGCTAATCACTAGTCCTGTCCTAGTCCTCATATCCTTTTCATCCCTATTCTCTTCGAAGAAGAGAGGTTGAGCAACTGCGTAACAAGTAGTTTTCGTAGAAAAAACAATATGTTGAGATAAACTTTGTGAGGAGTCAATATGCTCCAACTTGGGAGTGGACATGGATAAAAATAAAATTTTTAAATTGAATATTCCTGAAATTTTTTTGAGGAATTGTGCAATGAATTGTCTGATCAAAGCTTTTAAGACTTTACTAACCTCTGTACCGGCAACTGAATCATATCTCTATCTGTCATGATCCTCAATAGATAGTCGTGCACTTGATCCGTGGTCTGCGGCCCTCCCATATTGATCATAACGACCGCGGTTTTGGGCTTCGTCACTTCGGTGGCCAAACATCTCCGCGAGGTCGCCGATGCAATTGCGTGGACATCTGTTCTTTTCGGAGCCGACTGGGCCGCTTTTAGCTGCAAATATTTAACTATAAATAAGTTCATTATATCGATAGATATATAATTTATTTGTCGGTCCCTGTGGTCTAGTGGCAAGAGCTTTGTCCTAGCAATCAGGGGGTCCGGGTTCAATTCCCGGCAAGGTCAGATGTTTTCAATTGAAAAAAAAGAGATCTTGGGCTGGGTGTATGTTATTTATCGTTGATTTGTACACAACTGATTCATTATTTATCATTGAGTTAATCTCGTATGAATTTCACAATTAAGAATATATGGCGCATTGGCGTAAGCTGTAATGCCGAATATTTTTTTAATTCTTTAAAAAAAAAAGATCAGGACCGGTTTCGCTCATAGCGAGAATTATCAACTGATGATAATGCTCGCTACAAGCGAAACCGGTCCTAATCTAATAAATTTTATGTGTAAAAACTTGACATAAGATACGAAAAAACCTTAACACAGTGATCTCCCACAACCTTTGTGGGAGGATGACCAGATAATCAATTGTCAATGGTTCGAGGATTGCTCCCAGCTTGGAGCATATGGACTCCTCACGGAGTTTATCTCAACATATATTTTTATACGAGAACTGCTTGTTACTCAGTTGCTCAACCTCTCTTTTTTCGAAGAGAGTAGGGATGGAAAGGATACGAGGACTAGGGCAGGACCAGTGGTTAGCTAATATCGCTGTCACTATGCGTCGCTCTTTGGGATTCGAAAGGTGGGAAGGGATTTTCAACAACATTAACACCCATACGTTTGAACAGATTTATCGACTGAAAAAATCCGCTCGTACCGGGAATCGAACCTGGACGGTCCAACACGCAAGCCAACGCCATTGACACTGGGCCACGGATCGGACTCTTATAAATTCAATCACCGACCAGCCCAATCATCGTGTGGTGTCGTTAAAAAAAAATACGGATTTGACTCCAGCATATACAAAAAACACGACTTGATATATAATTGAAAATAAATAAATAGGAAAGGTAGGAAAAAATCGTGACGAAGTTAAACTTTTTTTAGTCAGAGTCGGAGTTTTGTTTTTGGTAAATGCTGGAGTCGACTCCACACCCTGGTATTTATTTTTAAATATTAAACAGATTAATGGTTGATAAATTAATTCCTGAATGGCCACTGTTATACATTATATAATGACTCTTTTAAAGTGGCCGCCAAAATAATTATTATTTTTTGGTTGATAACATTAATTAAAAAGGTGTTATGTAAATAGTTTTAATTATAATTTTATGTTTGTCAATTGGCAGATGTTTTATCTTTACAACGATTTAATAATTGGGGATTATGTAAGATAAATTTTGTATGATTGTTAACCCTTTGCACTCCTGAACATATTATTTTTTACTTCCAGCAACTCCTAAAAAGATTTGAGGAATCGATTGATATTTTGCGTATTTAATACGGCATTTGAAATAAGGATAATTATAAAATAATTGCGCGGTGGACAATGTCGTTGGCTTCCGCAACGGACCGCCCAGGTTCGATTACCAGGGCTAGCAGATTTTTTCAGTCAATAAATCGATGCTGCTAAAAGACAATGGGTGTTTGTGCCGTTAAAAAAAATCGCTTCCCACCTTCCCGATCCCATAAAAGCAAGGCACTTAGCGAGAGCTAAGATTAGCTAACCACTTGTAGTTTCCTTCAAATACCGACTAACTTTGAATCAAGATGTTGAACAACTGAGTAATAAGCAATTCTCATGGCAAAAAAAAATTGGGAGCGGACACGGTTAAAAAAAAATAAGATGAAATAAAGATTTATTAAAATACCAGTATTGCTACCCGGCGTCGCTCGGACTAAGCTACCAATAATTATTTAATGTTATATCATTCGACATAATTATATCACAAAATCTAACATCCAAAATAGAGTTAAAATAAAAACACAAACTTTATTTAATTTGATGACAGCCCCATTCTCGCCCATTAAAATGTCCAAATTCAAGGAAAAAATCTAATTTGCTGTCAAAGAAATGTCAAATAATACCTTCACGTAAATAATAAACATTATTATTAATAATAAAAGTTGGGAAGAGTTCAGTAGAAGACTAATTTATTACATTTTGACTAAATGTCTTCGCCGATAAAAATTCAAGCATATTTTCTTTCATATTCGTTTTTATGGCAACTTAATGACCAACAATGCAAAAGGGAATTACAGACCCACATACATACATACGCCGTTTCGGTTTTATATACAGTAGCCTCCCGGTTAAGTACGCATATTGAATCAAAGGGTATTGTGCGTACTTAACCGGGAGGCGCGTACTTACGTATTTTAAGGCCCGCCCCCTTTCTTTTCTGCACCTCTCCTACTTACATTAAAAAATATGGTGCAATATGGTAAATATGATGCAATAAGGTATAAATATTGCGCAATAATTTCAGTGCTATCAGAAAGTTTCTATGAAAGTGCTTATGGACAATGCACCAGGACATTTCGAGGCATTTAAACGAGATAATGTGGATGTTGCATTTTCCACTAAAAATTGCACAAGCTGGAAACAGCCATGTGATATGGGAATTATTGCAGCCCTGAAAAGCGATATAAATATTTGTATCTCAAAGAAGTCCTTAACTATTATGAAATGGATGATGGTTTAAAAAGCATCAAAGCAGTTCAAGGAAAACAGCTTTCAAGGGGTGCAGCTGGTGTTGCATATGGAAATGCAGCACATTTATTAGATGCTGCCAATTTTGTTAAGGAGGCATGGGACGCCATCTCAGCAGAGACAATCGCAAACTCTTTTGCCAAAACCGAGATAATGACCCTTACACCCGTTCCTGTTGAGAATTCTGAGAACGAATGGATCAATGAAATCATTACAATGTTTGCAAAAGTAAGCATTGAAATTGACGTCAACGATGCTATAAACTTCGAAAGAATTGACGAGGAAAACACTGAAGAATATGTTCAGGAAATTCTCAAAGATGTGGGCCGATGTTTTGGAAGATGTGAAAGAAGTACCGGATGAAAGCCACTTATCTGACGATTCCGATCTGGAAAACAACGAATGTCTAGTCAAGTTTGAAGGCTTTGACAACTTGTGTGAAATGGCAATAAATATAGAAAATCAGCTTTTATGCCCAGTTGTTAAAAATGCAGCAGGAGCTGATTACAACGATCTTCTAAGCTCTTTTGAAATTTAAAAAAAAAAAATAGTAAAAATAGCATCAATTTCAAAAAAATCAAACAATAAAAACAATGTGCAGTTGACACTTATATAAAAATGTAAATTTGTTTTTTTCTCTTTGTATAATAGTTAATTGTTATCTTAACTGTTTTCCATTTTATAAAATAATTGTGTTCAGTTTTCTTTAATTTTTTGCATAATAAATATTGATCCAAGTTTTTTTCCATTTTTCATGCGTACTTAACCGGGATGCGTACCACATTTTTTGCGTACTTAACCGGGAGGTTACTGTATAAGATTTATCACTATTGTAGTTATAGGAGTTAATAGAACTGAATCTGACTTAGTGGTTAAACTTTTTTGATGATCGGGACCGGTTTCGCTGTTCAGAAGCATTATAAATTTAAATTTACTTATAAAAAAGTTAAAGTTGAATCGTCTAGTCGAAGTTGTAGAACTGGCCTACCAATCCAGCCAATAGCCAAATTTGACATAAAATATGCAAAAATAAAAAGTTGAAACTCCGACCAAATCGCCGCGACTACTCCGACTCCGGTCAAAAAGCCCCGACTCCACAGCCCTGGTTCTCGCATATTTACGTTTTCCCGCGTTTCCAAAATTTCCGACTCCGAGTACGACTCCAGCCAAATCGCCGCGACGACTCCGACTCCGGCTAAAAAGCCTCGACTCCCCAGCCCTGGTTATAAATTATGTCCGGCTGAATTTGATTGAACAATTTGACAAATCAATTAATTTCCAAGCGCAAAAGTTTCAGTCGATTTCAAAAATGGAAAACACCTGCCATGTTCGATTATTGACTTGACAACATTTCAAAACGAGCGAATTGTCACCTTTTCATTTATCATTATTGAAAATTATGCCAGTGACATAACAGTATTTTAACCAAAAAATGTCACGTTACTTGGTGGTGTATTTATCGAATAAAAATTATTAATTACTTACCGAGCCGAATAAGAAGTGACCTCACGCCGGCGTTCATTTTAGGAAACTGTTAAAATATTCAAGATTTTAATTAACGATGTTTACTATGGGAATGTTATTATTTGGTTCACCGGTTCTGTGTTATCAGTATATATAAGAAAATTCAGTACAGCAATCTAGATTGACTTTTCACGTCAGGCGTGTTGATATTTTCGCAGCAGTGTTGTAAGATAAAAAAATAATATTATAAATTGAGCCGATTTAGATTTCATATTGAAAATTTATCAAATTCTGTAATAAAACATTGTTTAAAAATCTGACAAAGTCGTTTAAATAACAAAATAGTCGATATTTTTAAGTATCACACCGAAAAAGAATAATTATCAACTAAACGTAAGCAAGTGAAGTGACCATAGCAGAATATTCAAAAAGCTCCTAGAAAAATGTTGACTGTTTTCATTTAACCGTTCTCTGACGACACAACGGTGTGTCGCATAACAAAAAGGTCTAACAGCTAAAAATTCACCGGTTGGCAACTATGTTAAAGGCGTCAAAAAATAGTATTTCTCAAATTATCACATCGAATATGTATCCGAGATCTCTTAAGGCTCACAAAATAGATATAAATTTTTCGTTTTAATAGTTTTCTTAAAAGATATTCAATAATTAGTGTAAAGAGGCTATCACGGCTGTCAATACTTTTGATGAAATATTCACAATATTAACGTACATATTATTTTGCATATATATATGTATCAAAGCAATTGAATAAATACAGATTATTCATAAAATCGTAAGCAAAAATCATTTTATGATAGGTAATCGGGATGAAAAATACGCATACTATTCTAAAGGCCATGTGGTATGGTAATTAACATGGGATTGCTTTCATAAGGGATCAAAGACATCTAAGCCCTGAAATAACGTAATTATGAAACTTATTAATGACTAATAAAGACTGGATAAACAATGGATATTAGAAATAAATACTTAGATTTTGATAATTTTTCAAATAAAGAATTCTAAATTATTCACATATAATGTTACTAATTATGACTCGTGTTTCATAACCTAAGCAAACTTTGCGATATTAAGTCTGAAGATGCATCTGAAAGAGGCGAAACACATGTCACAATTAGTAACAGAATAATCGAAGTTATTTTATTTATTTTTTTTACCATGTCAGCTCCCAACTTGAGCATATGGATTCCTCACGGAGTTTATCTCAACATATTTTTTTTTTCTACGAGAACTGCTCGTTTCTCAGTTGCTCAACCTCTCTTTTTCGAAGAGAGTAGGGATGGAAAGGATACGGGGACTAGGACAGGACTAGTGATTAGCTAATATCGCTAGCACTATGCGTCACTCTTTGGGATCGGAAAGGTGAGAAGGGATTTTCAACAACACAAACACCCATGCCTTTGAACAGATTTATCGACTGAAAAAATCCGCTCGTATCGGGAATCGAACCCGGGCGGTCCGGCACGCAAGTCAAAGCCGTTGCCACTGCGCCATGGACCGGCTATTTTAAATATTATATTTTAATGAACTTTCACAAATTGACCGCTGAATCCATCGAAAGAACGAATTGTGCTTTCTGCTTTGCCTTAGTTAAATTCGTTCTTAATCTCCGCCAATACGCATTTATATTTTAAAAAAAAAATTATTTAATTTGTTTATATTTTTTGCAAGAATTAATAAATTTCGATCAATTTATTCCTCAGAATACGACTGTTTGATTGGAGCAAAATCTGGCCAACTTTGCCCACGAATTGATTTTTTTGACAAAAATTCCCAAATTGCTTTCGTGTATCTTGTTAGTGATTTTCGTCGTAGCTTTAATTCGAGGCTTTAAACATTTAACTACCAGTAAATGATGAATTAATTTCATTTGATTATTTTTAAACTGTTTTTGACGTGACAACGTCTTATAAATCGATGAACGCCCGCTGCACGCACGAAAAAACATGACTCATTGTCCCGTTTGTCGCGTTACGCCGAAGGCAAGCGTGCGAGCGAGAGCGCGGATAAGCGATAGAGAGGCACGATCGGCCTACCGTTCGGATTGTGCCGCATCTATCTCTCTTCCACTCGATTGGTCGATGCGTCTGAGTAGAAAAGAGACAGCGGCAGCACACAACTTATACACCTACAGTACCTACACGTGATCTGTTTACAACTGTTTATAAAGTGAAGTGAAATGTTAATATGGTTTTCATTGTTTATATTACAACAACAATTGCGGCAATAAAGGTAATTAATTCTTGCATATTAAAATCTGATAATTAATTAAAGTATATTATAATTAATTAAAGTTTATATATATATATTATATTTAATTCTTAATTAATTAATTCGATTGCGCATCAGATGTAAATAATTCAACAACGCTGAGAGGAACAACCATTGATTTGACTTTTTCGAGACACATTACAGTTGAAACACTCCCATTCATTTCCTACTTTTCCTATCACCGACCTATCTTTAACAGAATAACACAGATTGGAGGACGTCAAATATCACACATGTATAAAAGTTGTAAATAAATTGCTAAAAGCACATTGTTACTTGTAAATAAACTGTTCATCAAAGTAATAAACATATTTGAATTAATGAGTGCGAATAAAATATATCAATAAAAAATTGTAGATTTCATTTCACTCCTTCTTCGTATCCATACAAAATAATGATAATTCAATAAAAATGATTCCATTTTATTCATAAAAGTATGCAATCATTTCATCAATGTTTTCTTAGGACGTTGTCACGTTAAACTATCGTCCGTAAACCGACTTTACAGACAACCATTTTTATGTATTTTTTTCTGATTTACTCAAAAAGCTGTCACAAATATTATGAGAAGATCTTTGAAAATATTCTATTGTTTTCAAAGAATACATACCGTAAAATGGGGTGGTGAATATAGACTGTCTGGTGACTAGAGACAAAAACAAGGATTGAACTTTAGCATAACTTTACTAAGTATCCAATGTATTTTTCTCCTATTTATATATAACTAGTATTGCTATCCGGCGTCGCTCGGACTAAGTGACCAATAATTATTTAATGTTATATCATTCGACATAATTACATCACAAAATCTAACATCCAAAATAGAGTTAAAATAAAATCACAAACTTTATTTAATTTGATGACAGCCCCATTCTCGCCCATTAAAATGTCCAAATTCAAGGAAAAAATCTAATTTGCTGTCAAAGAAATGTCAAATAATACCTTCACGTAAATAATAAACATTATTATATTAATAAAAGCCGGGAAAAAGTTGGTAGAAGACTAATTTATTACTTTTTGACTAAATGTCTTCGCCGATAAAAATTCAAACATATTTTCTTTCATATTCGTTTTTATGGCTACTTGCAACAACAATGCAAAAGGGAATTACAGACATTCATACATACGCCGTTTCGGTTTTATATATAAGATTACTTACAATGACTATAATGCAATCTTTTAATGGACAAAATCAAACCAAAGAAAGATTGCCTAAAAATGAGACAAACGGGTTCAATTTCGATGCCTGTGTATCCTTACTTTTTGACCCATTAAAAACATCTCTTTTATTGCACGAAAATTAAAATAAATCATGTTTTTGTTGGTTAATAAGTACCGTAAAATGGAATGAATAGAGACTCGTATAGAGTAGAGGTTCATATATTCTAATCATTCCAATCTGTATGTTTGTATTTATTCACATGCCAAATCTCGATTTACCATCATACGTCTCTATTCACCACGATTCAATGTAAATAGAGACGTCGAACGATATTGACCGTGTCTTAATAACGATATTTAATATTTGAAAAATATTGTCATGAATGTGTAGTAGGACGATAAAAACAAGTTTCAAGCCATTCATATTTGAATTATTTGGCGCAGGTATGAAGATACATAGTCATGAAGGGTAAAAAGTGTCTACGGACCCCGCTTTACGGTACCTATGTACAAACATGAAAAAATGAATCATAAATTGCTAAATACTATTTACAATTACATAAAGGCACATCTTTCAAATTAAATCCAAGATTTTTTTCCTTACCCATTTACCTCCACAGTTTTTCTTTACAAAAAAACAAATGAACATTTTAATTAATATTGTTTTGCTGTCTACCTTATTTGCAACACATTATACTGATTTCCAAATGATATAAATATATTGACTGTAAGGTTATAAGATGTATTTAATATTCTCATCTTATATAAACAAAAAGCCAATAAGAATATTTTAAAAATAAAACGAATTTATTAAAGAACTAATTGTTGCGGCTTTTAAGCAAAAGTACTATCTATAATATTATATAAAATCGAAGAATCTTCTAGAAACTTAAACGATTTTCCTTTGTCTATGGCTCTTCTAATGCATTTAACTGAACGCTAACTTTTCATGACATCCTCCTGAAAATAATCCTAACGGATTTCAACTCTATTAACCTGAACATTGTCTTTGTTATTTTCATATATTTAATCAACATTTTAAGCTCTTTTTTAAATCAGAATATTAACATTGATTTTATTGCACAATTATCAAATATATTTTTTTACTTTCTGATGTTTAATTCACGTTTAATCTTAAAAAGTTGCGAAAGTCATTTTGAATTTGCCACTGCTTTACCAATGTGATACTACTTCATACTGAAGCCTTTGATTTGTTAGTATATCCGCCCTCTTTGTAGAGTTCTGGCGCTTCGCAGGCCTTCATTTTCCATCTAGCCAGCAATTGATCAACACATCACTCCTTCAGGTAAGTCCCTAATCTCTCTAATAATGAAGTTGACTCTGATAATCTTTATTAAATGGTTTCTATTATATCAATACATTTCGTATCTTTATTAATTCTCAGATGGAATCTTCTCGAATTGGAATCTTGGCTGGATTCGAAACCGTCGTTTGAATTTCGAACTTGTTTGTGCCGAAATAAACCGACGCCATGTAGGTAGAACAAATGAACTTCAATGAAAAAATCCTGTTGCCCACCGCCGGTATATCGCTTTGACGAAAAGTGGTGTCGAAGAAAGGAAAAGAAAATATGGAGACTCCTACTGAACAAGACACACGAAAGGCGAAACCCGACTCCACTGTATTGCGTCGTTTCCTGATGGATCTAGAACAAAGGTTAGCTTACACTCCTTCCATAATATTTGGTGCAATAAAGTCGTTTCACGTCGTATGATGGCCAATTCGTCATCATTAATCATAAAACTTCTTCATTATGGCGAGTACTGCGGCCACTGATTGGTTTCTTACATATCCGACGCGTATTTTCTAACATGAATCTAACAAGTCGAAAACCTCTTGAATTGAATTATTGTGCCAATACCTTTTTTCATATTTGTTCGGCATTTTACTGTAACCTTGATGGTTGTTGGTTCAAAATGTGACGTCATTGTTTCTAACACCACGCGGGGAGTATTGCGTCGTAAATAATGCACTTCGATTGCTCTGCAGTAACCTGGAAGAAGCCATTTTTTTGTTACCAGGGCTGTGTAGTCATGGTACACTTTAGTCAAGTTTGAACTTTTTATTTATGTATACATATATGTTACAGTGGAACTGAAATCTCAGTGAAAATCTATCAAGTAATATATTTGTATGACAACATGATTTCACTGGTCACGATCATTGAAATTATTGGCACAAGTCGATGATTTGCTGGGCTTAAATTTGGGTAAATTTGCTGTATTCAGACACGTGGCTAATATTGTTCTGACGCTACGTTTGATGGTAGTTTTGGATTCCTTGCTTCATTTTGGACCTATATAGCTTGGCGCAGATGGATTTCGTTAGATTTTGTGGTCGTGGTCTAGTTTTGAAGTTTTTTTGAAGCAATTTTGTTCGTTTTTCATCAAGCGGACGGCCATTCGCGAATAGTTCAGTGGTGCCAACTGTGGTTTTAATTTGGAGAGCTCAGTGCTGCCAACTGTGGTTTGAATTTGGAGAGCTCAGTGTTGCCAACTGTTGTTTGAATCTGGGTAATTACGTACGACTGGCGGCTATGGCGTAGATGGATTTCGTTAGATTTTGTGGTCGTGGTGGAAGGAGCAATAAGAAGGTTAGGTTAGGTTAAAAGAAGATAAAAAATTTCGGTTAGGTCACTGATTTTTTTTATCTTCTTTTAACCTAACCTAACCTATACCATCCAACAATGCAACCAACTACAACCACACGAAAGTCCCTAGGTGAACTCACCATCAATCAAATTCATCATCGCAAATTCCACACACACTGATCACAAGTCATGCTGAAATACGTACGAAGTGTAATATCTACGTGAAATCTTCATAAATACATTACGTAAAAAAGTATTTATCACGGTACAGAAAACTATAACAATATATTGATGTCGTGAAGTGAATCTGAGGGGAAAAAACAATTGAATGTCAGCAATTGTTTCAAATGGTTTTATATTGGTGACCATTGACTACAATAAGCGTATGATTGTAATCAGAATCGGTTGGCAACACTGCGCTTCCCAGATTCAAACCACAGTTGGCACCACTGAGCTACTTGCGAATGGCCGACCCAGGCCGACCGCTCGTCAGTGAAAAACGCACAAAATTGCAAACTTCAAAACTACACGACGACCACAAAATCTAACGAAATCCATCTGCGCCAAGCTATATAGGTCCAAAATGAAGCAAGGAATCAAAAACTACCATCAAAAGTAGCGTCAGAACAATATAAGCCACGTGTCTGAATACTGCAATTTTACCAAAATTTGGTTTGCTTCAACGAAACAAAATCACCAAGTAGTCCCTTTCATAAAAAGAGAACCAAAGACAAAACAGACAAACATTGGGCTGAAGATATGGCTGTCAAATATATTTTCACTGTAACATATCCAACATGTATAATATGTTAAATTAGGCAATTGCCTGGATTGATTAGCACGCCTAAATAGGGAAGGATGGAAAAAACCTGACGAAATCCAACTTTATACAACCCAAGTCATGTTTTTTTGTCTTATGTTCGATTCAATCATGTTTTTTTGTTAATGATTCCATGGTTTTGTTAAGATCGTTTCTGTCTCATGCACTATTCTTATTGACCCTTTCAGTGGTGAGTTGAATTTGGATAAAATTGGGTTTTTTCTATAAATTTAATAAAATATTAATAGCATTATTATCCGCAAATATAAGAAGAATATTATGACTTATTGAAGGAATTTATATTTCGTCCGCAATTTCAAAACGCAAATTCTAAAAAGAATTCAAATAATTAAATATTAATTTCAAATAATTATCTAGAAGCTTTTACATCCGATTTAGGTCTGGATCTTTATTGCATTCATCTGTCAACATGTGGTTCTCTATTGACGGTATTTCAAGGAAGCGTGATGAACTGAAATGGATTTTTACACTCAATTATATATGGCCACGGATTTCTTACCAAATACAGTCAAACCTCCGAAAGCACCACTCCGTTAAACACGCTGGCCGAAAATATTCCGCGCAAATAACTAAAATGTGAACGGTCGCATTCCATTGCCGTTGCTAGGTGACGTTCCTGCTCGGACGTTAAAAAAATAAGTCCGCTGTGACCGATACACACAGCCAAACGGCTGGCCGTCTTTACGGTGCTTACTCTCGCATACACTCAACAACACGTGCTAGACCACGCACGACGCGCGTACTTACATCCTGTTGGCATTGTATCACCTAGAAACCAAATATTTACGTAAATATTTCGTTCATATATTTTTTCTTGCAAACCTCATATAATCTTAGTTTGCATTTTTCGCGGAAAAAGACTAAGTCCCTAATTTTGCATGAGATTCACGCCCCGTTTTACACTACTCTATATACCATGGTCCCGATTATCAAGTTAGCGGGGTTTAACTGTATTAACCTTTTTTAAACACTTGCTAATTTCAAACATACAATAAAAGTAATGTGACTGCCAAAAATCACTGATTGACACCTTTAGTTTCAATATTTGAAAAATTAATAACATTTCAAAAAACAATAAAAGAATGGCAATAGATAATAGATGACTACATACTACCGCCGTACCGGTACGGCGATACTAATCAAAGGTTTAAGAACCAAATCCTATGTTACATTTTTCAGTTATTGTTAAATGGGTAATCTATGATAGCGTTGCAAAACATTTGACGTTTGTTTGACCATTGCCACCGTGTAGCAATTGCTATAAGCTTGGGCTCCTTACAACACGGTTAGTTATATGGAGCCACACTAACAATGTGTTTTACAAGAATTGACGTTCATAGAAAATTAGGGTTTGCATTGCAAAACAAGATTATTGAAGATTAATTTTGTACTTAATTTTTAGAATAAACAAATATACATTTACATTTTTAAGGTGTTCACTGTCAATACTTGGTGGAAAGGCATTAAAATAAAAACACTAATACATTTATAATACTTTTTCCAGTTAAAATTTATTTGATCAAGACTTTCGCTCATGGCGAGCATTGTCAATCTGTCTCGTGAATTATTAACATTTAGAATAAAACGCAATGCTATATTTTTCAGTTACTGTAAAATATTATATTATTCTTTCAGGATGACTGCTAACACATTCATTTTCCCCGCATGCTGTGGGAATGCAGCATCTTCTACTGCCGTGAAATGATCCAGCTTGTGTTCTTCAATATGTTCCGCAGTCATTCTCCCGGAGATATACTCACATTGAAATTTGGCCCGCTGACTGGAATGAATCCCGGACAGGGACACTGATAGGCGTGGCACATCATACCCGCGGATCAAAACGCAGTGAAATGGAGGAGACAGGAATGCAGGCGACTGTTGCAGCTGCGGTTTTTATTTTTTTGCTTTTTATCTCTTACATGTTATTATTATTTGTGTTGACATTTTGGCGATATTGAGTTGTGTCTGGCTTGGTTTTTTTTATTAAGGATTATCTTGGGAAAGAGTTTTTCTAAACCCTTTCTCCACTTCTGAAATTATCAATGATTTTGCGACCTTGATTCAAGGACAGTTTTTTTTTAAATCTTTTTAATTTTTTTTTAAATTTTTTTAAAATTTTTTTTTTACCTTTGTCATCTTGCACTTGCTATTTTTTTTTACTGCGGCGAATGCAATCCATCGTCTTTTAATTATATCATTTGAAAAAATAGGTGGTGCTTGCCGCCCCACATTCCAATAAGCTTGGGGATCCCTGCTCTAGGTGTTTCATCTTGGTTGTGAAATTGGATTAGTCCAGGCAGGCATTAGCAAAATGTCTCTAAATCCTTTTATTATAACGAAGGCTGTGGAGTCTGTAAAAAAATGTTCGACTCCGACTCAAACATTTACCAAAACCCCAACTCCAACTTTGACCAAAAACACGACTAAATAAAGTTTAATATTGTCACATTTTTTTTTCTCAATCTTCCTATTGATGTGTATTCAATTAAATATCCACCCTACCAATCCGGCCAATAGCCAAATTTGCCTTACTATATGCAAAAATAAAAAGTTCTAAGTTTTCAAAATTTCCGACTCAGAGTACGACTACGGCTAAACCGCCGCGACGACTCCGACTCCACAGCCCTGATTATAACACATTTGTCCTTGCTTAAATTCGTCTGCGAAATTTAACTGCCATTTTATAAACACAGATGAAGTTTTTATATTCAATTGGAGGGCGGCCATTTCCTTGTAGTGAGTGCCGCTCATCCGATAGGTTTCTTTGCAGAACTGACCCTATGTAGAAATCTATTCGCCCTGACTATGTCAGTCATACGAAAGGTTATTCTTCTCCCGCTAAGTGGTGACATCGAATATCGCGTCATCATTGAAGCGGCCCGTCTTCCACCTTGGACTTATTAACACATAGATTACATTTACATAGAGCAGGGGTTCTTTACCTTATTGTGGTGACAGGCACATTTGAGATTTATGAAATGAGTGACGGGTAAATGCCTGATTTTTTAAAAACCAAGATATAAGTAGTAAATAACTACACATTGAGTGCAATATTTGAAATTGTATTTCATTAGCTAACTTTTCAAAATGAAGAGTGTAAGATGACAATCTTAATCGTAAGCAATTATCAAGGTTGGAATTGTTTAGTCGAGATCTTGTTTTCGATTTTATTATTTTTATGGTAGAAAACAAATATTCACACAAATGTGTGGAACCACAACAGGACTTTATTTTGTAAGCTCCTTTTTTCAAAATAGGGTACTTTTTTTGGCCAGGTAAATTCCAAACGTTTTCAGCCGGTCCATTAGATTTTAATATGACGATCTAAAATTTCTTCAATATTTGGTGTGTCCTCTTGAAGAATTTCCGCTAGGGATTTAACTGTCTATGACTGCATTGAAAGCATTAAAGAAAAATCGGATTGATTATGGAAAATTGCTGGAAATTTTAAGAGAGCGGGGCGGGGCTGCCAGAAAAATATGCACCTAAACAAGTGCACAACATTGAAACTTTAACCGAACTAATCATCCAAAGTTTATACCCGAAATACTGGCTATATTTGATCAATAAGTAAGATATGCTAAGATAAGAATATTTTTGAGATTTCAATTAACATTTATGTATCATTATTTTTTCTTTATTTCTTTGCCTGGGCACACGAAAATGGCTTCGCGGGAAGGCGGTTAAGAACCCCCTGACGTAGAAGATATTTACTTGCGCGTCATCACTTGTGTTTATTCCCCCCAGTTCACTAGAAATATTCGGCTTTAATTTAAATATTTACAATTTATCTATTCCGTGTATTTAGATCACTGCTTTACGTAGGGCAGTGACTTGGCAGCTGTTTATTAGCAGCTAACTGCAAATTTTCCGGTTCTTTGTCTCGCAACCCTTGCATTTAAAAACATTGACTTGTTTCAATTCGCCTACGAAATTCGCTATTTCCATTTCCACTTTTTGAATCTTATATTCAATCGGACTGCGACCATTTCCTTGCAAGTAGCGAGTGCCTCACCTAGTATTACTCATTATTAACTGCAGGATTGACCCTCTGTAGGAATCTCTTCGCCCTGACTGCCCCTCATAAGAATGGTTATTCTTCTTCTGCTAATTGGTGACATGGAATATCGTGTCATCACAGCTCCGCCCGTCTTCCACCTTGGTATCATTAATCGGGGTATCATTATTATCGGGGTATCATTATTATCGGGGTATCATCATTATCGGGGTATCATTATTATCGGGGTATCATCATTATCGGGGTATCATCATTATCGGGGTATCATCATTATCGGGGTATCATCATTATCGGGGTATCATCATTATCGGGGTATCATCATTATCGGGGTATCATCATTATCGGGGTATCATCATTATCGGGGTATCATCATTATCGGGGTATCATCATTATCGGGGTATCATCATTATCGGGGTATCATCATTATCGGGGTATCATCATTATCGGGGGTATCATCATTATCGGGGTATCATCATTATCGGGGTATCATCATTATCGGGGTATCATCATTATCGGGGTATCATCATTATCGGGGTATCATCATTATCGGGGTATCATCATTATCGGGGTATCATCATTATCGGGGTATCATCATTATCGGGGTATCATCATTATCGGGGTATCATCATTATCGGGGTATCATCATTATCGGGGTATCATCATTACGGGGGTATCATCATTACCGGGGTATCATCATTACCGGGGTATCATCATTACCGGGGTATCATCATTATCGGGGTATCATCATTATCGGGGTATCATCATTATCGGGGCATCATCATTAACAGGGCTTATTGCTGTATATGCCCAACGGAAGTAAATACTCTTGTGCCGTTCCAAATATGTCGGCATATTGTTTCAACGAGACAGAAATCTTATCTAGCAGCTCTCTAAGGTTGCAAATACGACTGTTTCCATTTAATTATTAAAAAATTCAGAAGTAAAAACCGCGCGTTTATTTTAGTATTATTGTATGATTCTGTATAATATAGATTCACTGTCGATGTCATAGTGAATCATTAATGTATTGTTCATATTCATTAATGAGATATGCGAGCCTACTTGACCGGGTACAGTTGAACAAAATTTGGAGCAATCGTTGATGAGTCGCTGCTCTCATCTCTTCGATGATCGTCTTCAGTCATTCTGCTTCTATTTTTTTTTTTGATTTTACCATACTGATTGTTAAAAAACCCAATTCGCACTTGAGAAATTCATATTACGATTCGGAATCATTTAATATTCATTTTTCATATGCAGCCAAACTAACGTCTAGTTGCAGGCGAATGACGGTTGATTTAATGGCTAGTTACTGGCGAAACAAGATACTTAACCATTTCGCATATATTGCCTTTGTGTTATGGCAGTTGAATTCGAGCTTCTAAATTCAATTGAAATAACACATTTTGCCTTGCTTCAATTCGCCAACGGAATTCAGCTGCCATTTTAAATCACTCTGTTTGACCGCCATCTCCTGCAACGACTGAATGCAGAATTGACCCTCTGTAGAAATCTCTTCACCCGACTTTGCCCATCATAGGAATGGTACTTCTTTGTCAGCTTATTAGTGGTGTCCATGGAATATCAAGTTTATCACAGAACTGCAACTTTTCAATCTTTGAGTTATTAATCTGTCGATAACACTTACGGGGATCGTCATTATCAGGGTAATTGTCATTATCAGGGTAATTGTATACGAGTGTTTTCAATATTCAATTGCGATTGACGCCTGACTGTCATGTCGAATATGTCAACATATTGTTTCAACACGATGGCAGTCTTATCTAGCAGTTCTCTAAAGTTGCACATACGACTGTATATATATATAATTAAATGCAATTCAATAGTAAAAAATAAAAATTTATTTTTTATTATTGTTTGATTCGTTACAATAAAGACTCATCGTCGATGTCATAGTGAATCATAAATGAATAATTAATACTCATTAATGAAAAATGTTAGCTTGTTGAGCTGAGCACAGGCTAACAAAATTTGGAGCAATCCTTTATGAGGCGGTCTCATAATTCCGTTGATCGTCTTCGGGCGTTCCTCATTCTCCTTCTTGTTGATTTTACGATAGTGAGGGTGACAAACCTCAATTTGCATTGTAGAAATTTATATTTCGTTTCAAAATCAGTTGATATTCATTTCTTATATGCAGCCAGACTGGCATCTAGTTGCAGTCTAATGACGGTTGGTTTGACGGCTCGTTACTGTTTCGCAGTGACGCAATGTCGTATTTATGTGCGCATGCGTGCCGCGGGCGAGGCCCCTCGCGTTTAAATTTGCCTCGCTCTCAACAAACCTTGACTCTATTTCCGTGGCACACTGACTAGTGACCACGGTAAACCAGTGTGCTGCGGCAGGCTTTTTGCGAAACACTGGGCCGTATTTGCTTGTTTCATTTTATATGACTGAGTGTTTAGACATCTCTCACATAGCATTGCTCATTTATTGAATAAAATTCAATCTCTCATTTACAGTTCCCCCAATGCAATGTTATTAGGGGCATTCATTAGAACGCTAAAGAATTTTTTTGGCTTACATCGCCTCATTTTTCGTTCTACTTGCGTTGTTTGTGCCTTGTATCAATGCTCTCCAACCTTTTCAAAACTGCACATCGGTAAACAATGGAAAAGTTTCTTGCGTGCCAATAAGGCTTGAATAAATATGGTTTTGAGTTGAGTATTTTTTCAATATTATAATTTGAGAAATGGATATATGTAACAGCATCTAGCATATATACATTTATGTCTGACGCTATTAAAATTTAACAGAAACAATGGTGTTATTTTTAACCAACTATGCGAAACTTGCCGTTGCTTATTTGTTAATTTTAACCAATCGTTCCATATTTTGCATATGAATCAGTCCATTCCGAACCTGAATTTACAACTGTCCGTTTTGAGAAAAGCAGCGATGGCCGCCTGTCTTATCCTCCTACTCATTATTATTTATCAATTTTTAAAAATAGCTAAAATGTGTAGGCGAATTTTTTTCGTAAAGAGTGTTTCTGAATGTCCTGTTTCTTAAAATTTGGTATACCGTTTGCTACGCGTCACTACTGGCCCGGGGCACCAGCTTATACTTTGCATACAGACCGGAGAGGCAAACATTCAAGTGCTTCAAAAACAGTTCGCAAAGAGTTTTCTGCAATTCACGACTATCGAGATCATGGTCTCCCTTACTTTAAATCGTTTTATTCGCCGATTTAAAGCAATATAAATAGCCTCATGTTTTGTCGATCGTGTTCAAGAAAAGGCACAACAGGAAAAAATGTCAACTGATAATCTTTTCAACGACTTTTTATTATGTTCAAATATGAGGTTGAACAAGAAACATATGTTGTGGCAAAGAGTCGACATGCTCCACGTTGGGACAGGACAAAATAACCATGTCTTGATAATATTCTTAGAAAAAATATGTGGCGCCAACCGCCCGTCATTTTTTTTTTAACATTTCTCTGGGCTCCAACTACGTCGGGGACCTGAAGTGTATTCCTGCAGCTGCGCGCTTACTAAATTGGTTTCTTGGCTTGTCACTTCGCCGAAATATAACTGAAATGAAATCCAATTGATTGTATGGCTGTGTTCCGTTTTTCTAGTTCCTCATAGAGCATTTGCATATGGTCATATCGTACAGCACGGTATTCTCTGTTTATGTTCCGAGACATTTTTTCTCATAATGAGGTGTTTTTGCATTTCAATAATAATGAAGAAGAAACTTAAAGCCGAGGTAAAATAGAACCATTGATTGTTCAATGGAAAGATGTACGAATTCATTATTTATCAAAAAATCAATAATTTATAAGATGAACATATTTTTTTTGTGTATCAATTTATATGTATGTGCAGTCACCAAAAAAAAAATCGCGCATCTTGACAATTTGATTCATTTGCGAATATTTCCTCAAAATCCAAACCGATTTCCATTTTTTTTTTCTTCCGATTGTGACGAAAACTAATAGCCATATCTAAACGTAATTTTAAACAATATTTAACAATTTAATATGAATAAACAATTTAATATGAATAACGCAATTTTGGAAACACGTAATCGCGATTAAAATCAAAATTTGAAACAGTTTTCGGGAGAAAACTTACCAAATAGACAAATTTTGCGCAGTGTAGACTGGAATTTTTTAAAAATATTTTGTGAAACTGGTCCTTAGGATGGGTTGTTTGAACTGGCCGGTAGCGGTTTTACAGCGGACCGGGATGCCCCTCATATAAGGAGTATGGTTTTACCAAAACGCTTCAAAACTGATTTCCTGCAGTTTTCCATAATGAGGTTTAGTCGACCGGTGATTTAGCATATTCGATGCGAATTGTCCGTAATAGAATCATGGCACATGGATTTCCGTCTGGCGACTAAAAAAATATCCAGTTCTCACGGTAAAAATGCCAAAATGGAGGTCGGATTGGACGATTGGAGACGTTCCAAGTTTAATCCATGAGGACATCACGCTATTCACACAGAGCATCTTAAAGTCGATGAAAGTTTGCAAATGAATGAAATTGTGTAGGTGCGCGTGTTTCTTTTTAGTGACTGTTCACTCAGGTCAGTGGTCGGCAAGGGGAGCCAAATCACTTTATTAATTAAATACACGTTTATTATAATTGTAGACCTTCATTAGTTATGGGTACACTGAATAAAGCTCGATTTATTACTTAATAAATATTTTATTTATATATTATATTTACAAAAAAATAGTTAGAAAGAAAAATAACCTTAAATTTAAATTACATATAATAATTACTGACTAACACTTAATGCGAACAATGTCCTTCCATCTCCTTGGAAAGTTTAAGTAAGTTAGGTTTGTAGGTTGTTTTTAATTTAATTTTATTTTATTTTCTCGTCATTAAGAAGACTTCTGAGCTTACTCTTGATAAAATTCATGCTTTTAAGACATTTTTCACATGAATACGTAGAAACGAAAAGGGAAATAACAGAAAACGCGAGTTTTTTCAGCTGATCATAAGAGTTATGAATACTATTCATCTCCCGCCAACCTCCTCGCATCTTTATTTTTCTAAAGTATTTCCAAATCAACACAAAGACGTTCAAATTTTGAGCTCCATATTTCCTTATTTATTTTAAACCCAGCAATTGTATTTCAAATTTACTGATGTCGATGCCAAAAAGAGAAAATTTCAAATTTGTGTAGTAGCTTTAAGGGGGATTTTGACGTATGCTAAGGTCACTTACTGTTTTTAAATTCTTGAAACCTGCTGAGAAATCATTCCCTTATATTAAAAATAGTGTTAATTAATATTTGAATTTTCTTGGCGAAGTTTCAGCAGGCTCGGAAAATGAAACAATGTTTTCCTTCAAAATCTTGAGCAAAGGGGGATAATTTATTTTCGAATGAAATAACTTCTTACATCGAAAAAATTGTGCTTCATTTCCCTTTTAGTTTATGACTGAGCTGATTTAGATGAGACTTATCGTCTTCCACGAAATAAAAGTTTTGTATCCACCGATCGTCTGTTAATTCTGGATAGTGAACATCCTTCTCAAGGAGAAATGCTTTGATTTCTGGTAATATTGATGCGAAATGTTTTAAAACGTTTCCTCTTGATAACGAACGTACCTTGTTAAAATGCAGAAGATCAGCGTACTCACTTCCATTTCAACATGAAAAAAATGTATTCACCGTCTTAATACGGTTCCCCTAACTTAGCAATTTCTTGACTTAGAACAGAACTTGCCATATTAATATTGCTGGAAGATTGCATCCAGTTATTTAATACAGAAGAAGATACATTGAGGTGTCTCGACTCTTCCGAATTTTGAAATTGTTTATATTTATTGATGTCTGTGCCGCACTTTGCCGACCACTGACTTAGGTGAATCTAACATTTCAAGGAAACATATTATATCTTTGTGAATTGCGATTGTGGAAACTACGTATAACTTTTATTATGTCGGGAGTGTCTTTTGGGTATTTCTTTCAACATATACCTCGTACAACACCATAGTTGTGTAATATGCAAGCGTTGACAAGTTAATCGTCTTGTATTGTATACTGTTCGAGATACTTTTCCTTTTCTCCACTGTCAATCGACTGAACCTAAACTTCTGTTGCCCTTCAAGTTTGACTATTCCTCTGAACGGTTTTCATGCCTACTGAAAGTAAATTCGAAGATGCTTAGTTTACCGGGAGATCGTTTTCGAATTTTAAATGGCAGTCTAAGCTGATAAAGCAATATTGTCTTCTTCGCGCTGCGTAAACGAATTCTCATGTTAACCTTTAACACTCGAGCATTTTTTTGTATGTGGGTACCGGCAACTCGAGGCATTTTTCCGTGACGAGCATATTTTCAATGTAAAACATTCAACTGATGAAAAATGTTAAAAAATGAAAAAATGTTTTGTTATTATTTCTGTAAAATAGATATATAATGAATATAATGTAGTTATTTTCATTTTATTTGTAATTCTTCATTGTGTGGTATTTCACATAGCCATCTCCAATATGTAATCTTGGCTTAAGATGCAAGTCTCGCAAAATAGTCGTGTTTCTGATCTCCCACCTGAGATTTTTTTCTATGTTTTCACACTGCACAGTCTATGTTAGTCCCGGGAAGCAGTACATGTGACTTATCTGTAAGTTGGTCTTCTGTAGGAAGATTTGAAGTGCGCCTACAAAATCCACCTAGCCGAAAATCTCCCACTTATTGGTCAACCAATAATTTGAAAAATTTCAAATGCGTCATTGGATTTTCATTTTTCTCTTCATTTGAAACTTTATATAATACGTAAGATGCTTAGTCTACCGGGAGATCGTTTTCGAATTTTAAATGACGGTCTAAGCTGATAAAGCAATATTGTCTTCTTCGCGCTGCGTAAACGAATTCTCATATTAACATGGAATTCATTTGCTCTCTCACTCTTGCACTGAAAATGAGTGGAACATCTCTTCATGACATAGCCGTCTTGTTTCGCCTAGGAGCGGCAGACGGTGATGTTCACATGACAGGGGGAACATCCGATTTTATATCCGCCATTTCGGCAATACGGCTGACCTCTTCGATCTCGGAGGCACATTAACGCTTCTTTCCACTGAAGTCCTTCTTTTTCTGGAAATATGTACAATTTGATTTAATTAGTTTTAATAGTAATATTAATGCAATATACAATGTGATTTTATAGATTTTTATGTTATATTAATGTAACAGAGATATGAAATATCTTTGACAAATCATTTCCCTTGTGAGAGAATGAAACAAAACTCATAATCACATTGCCAGTAATTGAAAGTCTCGTCAAAAAAAATTGTTACCTCAGAGTTACATTGAGATCCTCAGTGCTCCGTCGGAGTTCCAATCTTGGCGTTCGTGCCATGGTTGTGGGCCAGTGCGAGCAACAAGGAGAATCTTAGTTGTCATTCAATACAAGCTGCTGGTAAAATATAAGCTCATAAGAAATATTTTTTATTAAATAACAAGAGCTTTGAATAACAATAACACCACATCAGTCTTTCAAATCTATTCGAATACAGCGATTAATGATTAAAAATATATGTTCTGACTGATAAAATATAGTTCTGGAAAGGGCTAAAAATAAAAACAATTTAAAAACGTTAAAAGTAAAAATGTAAAAGGTACAAAGAAAATCATTTCAATCTATTGTTCTCTTAGCGGCTCTTTGGCTGCCTTTCGATAATTTTCAGATCTAATGCGGGCTGCTTCTCTTCGTTGGGCCATTATAATAGGCCCAACCTTTTGGGGTACAGCCACTCTCTTTGCGGCAGCCAATGCCTTCTTGGAAGCGTCGGCCTCCTTTTGGTCAGCCGCCCTCGCTTCCGCTCTCAATGCGGCTGACCTCTTCTTTCTATCTATCTTATGTTGATGGAACTTTCATTTCCGAACTGACAGCGATTCGCATGCGTGCGGAGAGAAGCGCTGCTAATTTAACGCACGACGGCGGCTCGTGCGGCTTGTTCCGTGGCGTTACTCCGTGCGGCTTGGGGAATGTATGTTTCATTCTGCGAATTACGTTTATTTCTAATGGATTTTGTTCAGAATAATGTATGTCACTAGAACTTGCAACCTCTGATACAAAGAGTGGATCGTCTCAATGAAGCTGCTTCTTTTCTGGCAGCCATCACTGTTGGGCCGACCTTTTCCGCGACTGCAGCTCTCTTGGCTGCGGCCAAAGTCATCTTGCTGGCGGCGGCTGCTGCTATTTCGGCAGCCGCCCTCGCTTCAGCTTTTATCACCGCCGGCCTCTTTACTCTCGGTGATCTCGGAGGCACCACCGTTTTACGCTGCTTTCTGAAAATATGTAAAATTTGATTTAATGAGTTAGACAGATCATTTCCATTGTGAGAGAAAGAAACAAAACTCATAATCACATTCCCAGTAAATGAAAGTCTCGTCAAATAAAATTGTTACCTCAGGGTTACGTTGTGATCATCACTCGTCAGTCCGTCTTGCTCCCAGTGGGAGCAAGACGGACTGTCATTCGGTATCGATGCAGCTGGTGGCTGAAACAAAATATAGCATTTTTTTTACACAGTTGTTATAATTCATAAAAAGTATTTGCTTTCACTCAAAGTGTTAATCTCAAGAGAAGTTTTGTACAATGACTGTGAGTAAGGACAGCAATAGCTGTTAGCTGACCGCTACAGCTGCATACCGTTTCAATGATAGAATTGATTTTTTTGATAACACACATACGTCACTGTCTTCGAAGTAAAAGTTAATCTATATATTTAAAAATGAATGGCTGTATGTATGTCCACTATGGACTATTAAACCGCTCGACCGATCGATGGAAAACTTTACAAATTTATTGAGTGCACCCCCGCGATGGTTTCTGGCCTACCAACCTCCCCCATTTTTTTTTTTAAACTTTAAGAATTTTTCGAGTTCACTTAGAAGGTTTCTGGCATACGCCCTCCAAACCCTACCCCGCCAAACAACCCCCTCCAAAAAAATGATATCGAATTTTCACAAATTTCTCGAGTACAATTCCGCGAAACTTTCTGGCGTACACCCCCCCCCCCCCAATCCCCCTACAATTGCTGGCTTAGCGACGCTCGCAGGGTACAGCTAGTAATTCAAATAAAAATGATTGTGTTTGTCATCGACAAGAATAAAGTATTGAAATAAACATACCTCGTTGGGTTCAGGTTCGCTAGTTGCCCAGATTGTTTGGTGTGACGTTGGAGTCCTTATTGAGAGCATCATGAAACAAATTAAACATTCTTTTTACACATCAATTCATTAAAAGTATTTGCTTTCACCCAAAGCCTGATCAAAATAAAACACATAATTTCACAAATAAAGTAAACTAAACTTCGATCTCTGTATTACAAATTAATTGTCGTAAGTTATTACCATCAACCACCTGCGAGAACACATAATTTTAAGGATAAAGTAAAACAAAACTTCGTAAAAGAAACCTCAATTGGCTTATTTCCACTCATCGCACGAAGAAAAGACTAAAAGTTAATACACCTCAACCGGCTGTTTAACAATGATGCACTGCACTAACACTCGATTGTTTACAATGAAGATTTGAGAGAAATCAGAATCAATTCAAACCATATTAATCTACTTATATCATGCGAAAACATGAGCATAATGAATGATTGAAACGTCATTATTTAAAAGAACAATAGGTATTATAGGTTAGATCAAAGTGACAGTTTGATAAAAAGTTTAAATGATTCCTTTATCTCTGTATTCAAGATTAATTCTCGTAAGTTATAACCTAAATATGATTGAGATAAACATACCCATGGTGCCGTTACTATCCTCACCTCAGGATTGGGTCGTGCCGCCGAATTCGCATTCTGAAACAAACAACAAACAGTTTTTTACACACCATTTGTCATATTTCATAAAATGTACATATTTGCTTTCACTCAAAGTCTTAATCTCAAGAGAAGTTCTCAGCAATGGCCGTTAGCTGACCGCTACAGCTGCATAACCGTTTCAATGATAGGATAGATTTTTATGTTATATTAATGTAACGGATATGAAATCTCTCTCAAATCATTTTCCTTGTGAGGGATGAAAGAAAACACATTCCCAGTAATTAAAGAGTCGTCAAAAATAAATTGTTAGCTCAATGTTGATATGTATAGTCTCTTCGAGATTAGACTCATCACTCCTTCTCACGACTGATCGCGGAGTTAGGAACACAGTTTTCGGCCAATGCGAACACTTAAGGCTGTCTAAAGTAGTCCGACCGGCCTGTCAACTCATCGCTAGTTGAAAAAAATGTTTTAAGTTTAATAATAACACTTCGAACTTTTCCCAATGCACTTGTTCATGCACAGGGGACCTTCGTCTGATTTCTTGGTCCCCGCCTTCAATTTTACTCCGAGTAATAAGGTGAACGCTTCTTACCCCGTCGGGATCGGTTGCACTATCGGGTTTTTATGTGTGGAAGCAGAAAGAAACAGTAATTCAGACGTCTTCAAATATGAAACGCCTTATCGCGTTATCTTTAGCTTATTATGAGCTTGATAGGAATCGTGACACAGTAATTTATCACTGAGACGAACAGACGAAGTCCTCACCCGATTTTTTTGCAAATCTGTTCCATACAGACGATTTTTTTTCAATCAAATATTTGGCGTCACGCCCCGAATGCTGACGCGGCGACCTATTAAAATATTCAAGTCATTCTCGATAAACTCGATGAGATATTTCTGTGTCAGTCGAGAAAAACTCTATGAAAAGTGTCATACAACGGTGTACAAGTTCCTTTTTAAATTGATCCAAGTCCTGCTAATCGAGTATTTTTTTTAAAATAAATTTGATTTCGAGCCATTGTCACCTCTATTTTACGGCAGCCCCTTCAGTTTGTCACAGGTCTTTGAATAGATTCATCATAACAATGTTGCAGATTGAACCTATTGTCGTTTTCTGATGTCCGATGAGCTTTCCATTCAGCATCAGTTCTCGGGAACTATTATTTCAGCTTTGTTGTAACGACGTAAAACTCAACTCATTCGCCCAAAAGCGATTCGTATGTACTGATTTTATATCCGCCCCTCCGTTAAGGATTCTTCACATTTTGACGATCTGGCGTGTCTTCATTGCTTGCGGTAAATTGTAGACTCTTATTTTTATCTTTTGGACCTTGAATGAATTCCGCTCTTTGGGTATATTTTGAATCGTCTTATATCCATTTACTGCTCTCCTTAGAGCTTTCCATTCAGCATCAGTACTAGGAAACTGTATTATTTCAGCTTCTATATCGGCGGGAAACTCACGGAGTGAAAGTTTTCGTCTTTCATTCGGCAATTAGCTATTCGGATTTAACAATTCGTTTCTGCCGTCCCGTAATGGACCCTTCACATTTTGTCGCACCGTCGTGTCCTATTGCTTGCGATAGATATTACATTCCTATTTATTTCTATTCGACCCGAATAAATATGGCTCTTTGGTTTTTTTTTTATCGTCCGATCCATCCGACAACTTAACATTACTCCATGTAGAGGAAGACATACACCGGGCAGTTATTCAAGGCAATGGAAGTAGACCACTGGCCTCCTTACATACAATTTTAGATATTAAATCCTTGATACTGGAACTTATAATCCTCGATGTATTTCCTATTGGTCTCTGCGGTTGATCGATTATTTTTGTTCCATATGATGTGTATTGATTTTGAATGAATTTTCTTGGCTCGTATTTATCCACATCCAGACATTGGATAAAAAACGGTTCTGAAAATATCGGATCCGAATATGATCACAGTCACTCCCGTCCACATAAACTATTAAGATAAAGGTTTCTCTCACAGCGAGCATGTTCAAAATATTTTCTCAAAACATTCTTTCACCAAATTTCCAAATATGTAGGTTCGGCGGTAAATCAACTATTTTGTTCCACGACTGTCGAGTTGTTTGTATCCGGACTTTGGAAACTGCAACTGTGATCATGTTCTGTTCATATAGTATAAAAATATATTGTAAGGGGAGTTTTTTTTTTGTTTTTTTCATTTTTTTCATATTTTTTCATATATAGAACACCAAAGACACCCACTTGAAGCTTCAATCATAAATAGCTGTAGAATTTAACATTCTTAGTCTGTTCCATTGGACTGAACTAATATCTTTCTTTGGATTATTTTTTGATTGTCTTATATCCGTCGTTCGCGTCAGGCAAGTGCGACGGCTGTCCTGACATTTCTAGAAGCATTATTTATCGTAGATATTCGTCTTATCTCTACTTCCCACTGTAAAAAATAACATTTTGCTTTATTATCTTAATATATGGGTGGCTTGCCATATCTAAGGAAATGACGCGCCTTACAGACAGCGCTGATTTAGACTTTTTCGCGCGTCATTGCTAGTGTGTACTCCCCGCAATTCGCTAGCGCAATTCACTCGATATTACGATGGTGTTGTATTTAATTGGAATGTTTTGAACTTAAAACGATTCCTTTACATATCTGGACTTCATCGGGAATGACCTTGAACCGCCTTTAACAGATGCTCTTGTCGCCGTTCAAGGTAAGGCCAACTTTTTTTTTTAATATCTGCTTTTTTCATCCGACGACTTATCGTTGAACCTCCTTTAAGAACTTGGCCAGGTTCTATTCCACTGCATCAGAGATCGTCTACCATTTATGAAATAATGCACCGAATGGATAATTATGAGTGTTAGCCAAACGATCTACATTCGAAGGTCCTTTGTCGACCGCGTAGGCATTTTCATATTCGCAGTGTCCTTTGGCATAAACAATTTTGTCTCTTTCGCGCTCCCATCAATACGGAAGTCATCTGCTATCTCACTCTTGTGTACTGAAAATGAGCGAAACCTCTTGTCATGCCATAGCTGTCCTCCGATCGTTGAGGCGTGACAGACGACGATGTTCACTTGTATGGCAACATTCGATTTTATTTAATCTGTTTATTCGTCCCGTTTTTTCATTTGTCGATTGTCTCTTGGCAAATAACGGAGGAATTCAATTGTGACTAAATATCAGTTCTAGCACTGACAATGGGGCTATTTTTTGTTTTTAGATAGCAGTGGCTTTGAATCTTGATAATTGGCCAATAGATTGCAGCCACAGAAAACTTACCTACAATGTTAGTTAAGAACTGTATTCAAACTGAATTTTAAATCTCACGGTGACAGTGAGAACTTGATCCTACGGATACACTTCGATATATTGCACCCCGTTTTGGCATCGGTAGCTTCCTTCTTCTTTCTTTATTTCCTTTTGCGACGTCGCGCGTTCCGAAATATTGTCATTCATCCTTTATAGACGAACGCAATATTCTTTCGGGTCAGTAAGGGCTTCTTTACTTTTTTTTTAGTCAACTGCTTTTACCACGGCTTTCGAAGTAATCGCTATTTTCTTGGAGCAGTTTCCAACTCTAATGTATATGGCTCCGTTTATAAACTTCAGCATTAAGAAAAAACATACGTATTTAAAGAAATTGAATCCTTCGATTGTTATTTTGAATATTAATGCCGCTGTGGGTGGGTCATTTGGTCACTCTTTTGCACCGCAATTGGATATTTTTTTCTGAGCTAGCAATGTCAGTTTATTGGACCAGTGCGCATTTATGGGTGTCGCCGATCTTCTCATTTAGCCTCAGTTCTTGCCTTGACATTGCAAGCGACCTTTTGTCGTTGTGTCTTCAGTACAAGTTGGGAAATGTTTTGTTCTTCATATCTCTGCCCATTCCTTTGTTATGTCTCACATTTTGAATACACCGCATGCCATTTGTAGGTGTTGTAAAATATTTGATTTATTCTCAATTCTTACCTTTACTGCCGTTTCCCTACGTCGTTTAGTCTCTGATGCTCTATTTTTATATAGAGGATTAGAACGAAGCCATATTTTCCGCGTATATTGTTTTTTAGAATTCATTTCTTTCGACGATGTAACGACGGCAGTTTGCTCTCCGAACCGAACGCTGCCTAATTTCTATCACGCGTGGTCTGCCGCCCGGTGAAAGGCGATCTGCCATTTTCATATAGCCGTTGACATACCCTGTGTTTGTATCGCAAGTATTAGACGACGCTGTCACCCAAGTGAATTGCTTCATCGTAATCCCATATTGTGATTTGTGAAAAGGCATTATACAATTTTTTTTTGACCCAATCACGATACGGACTTTTATGAACATCTAACCTGAGTAAAACCTCGCGTATCCGTTGACATTGTGGACAGTGTTTCCTCTCATCCGTCGGACATTTCCTTTTTTGGTATTGTAACGTCACTCGACCTTTGGAGTTGAGCCATGCTTAGCGATAGCCCCATATGCGTTCTATCTTGTTGAACGGGTAAACTTTGTCAGGAATATGGAACAATGTAAGCCGTCTACTTCTAACTGCTCTTTATTGAAGTTGATACTTTCTAAATTTTGTCCTGCTCTGCAGTGTTTTTATATTCCCTTCACATGAATTTATTAAGATCATGACCGGTTTCGTTCATCGCGAACATTTTCAAACAATATTCCTGGAAATGTTCTCGCTCCTTATGATGTTGCGCCAGATTGTTCTTCTCCAAATAGCGATAGTGAAAGTAAATTTTGGACCAATTCTCTCGGTGAATTGTTGTCCTTATCCAGAAATTGGAGACTGGTAACTGGGCGGCTTTGTAAATTATCAGAAATGATGCACATTAACTGTGGTCATGTTCTTATCATTTGGTATGAACAATTGTCATTAAGTAGCATGAACTAAGCTCTTAATGACTCATAATGCGTATAACTGCGAAGTCAGTCGTGGCCGTATAGCCAGTTCAAGCTTCAACAAAATTAAAAATCAATGGACGTTCCATATTCTTGCGTGCAGTAGATTTTACATTCTCCCGATGATGTGTCAATGAACCTCCCTTGAGAACTTGGCTTATTCTGTTCCCTCTTATCCAGACATCGACTACCATTTATGTGACGATGGCATTTAATGTAAATCTTGAACTTTGGCATCATGAATGGGAACATCCGATTTTATTATCGGCCTATTCTGCCCATTACGTACAATCAATACTCGAATCGATGATATGGAACTCGAAAGCTCTCGACGGAAGGAACGATCAAACGGATACCGGAGGTTTATTAATTACTACAAACTTAATCACTTATTATGCTTCTTCATCTTTCTGAAGATTTCATCAGTCACTTCCTCCTGCTATTGTTCATTTGATTATCAATCTGGCATTTGTAAGATCTTCGACCGAAAATAGCAAAATGTTAGGTTAATACAACCAAGATAAGAAAAGTCTGTCGGCGGTAGAAGACAGCAAGTGCGTTACACCTTTGCTGTGAGCACCTGCTCCTACCGCACCATTCTAGTTCCATTCGCCGCATTGTGCTTCGAAAACCTGCTCATTACCCACCGTAATATGGCGTCAGTACTGCAACAGCACGTATCTCGCATCACAGGTATCTACATGGGGACGCCGTTTTATGGCGTCGGTAACGTGATTTTAGAAACTTCATACATTGTAATTGGTGTAAATTATGACGTATGTGCAAACATGTAATTATAATGTGGAATATTTATTTGATGCACCGCGGATGTCTGCTATAGCAGCCCTAGCTGTTATGGCTGACGGCTGCAATTGACTAGGAATTCCTGTCATTTTTTCTTATTATTTACGCTTTATCTATTTAATGTGTTAAGAGCACAGCTTTACATAGAAGGGCAGTGGATGACGTCATCGGCTCCCGTAACTCAACGCTCAGGTTCCTAGTCCCTGTTCAACGAGAGTTTTTAGTATCGTCCGTCCATGATCAGTGGGTGTTTGTGTTGTTAATGCATAAACATATCGGACTTCGGTACTTTCAGTTTCACTTAATCTTCCAAACTATTAATTTGCGTTGAGGTAAATTTTGACGATCTGTTATTATGTAAAGAAGCATTGCTTTACCGTAGTACAATTAAAAGTTAAATTAGTACATGATTGTAATTGATCTGAGATTGTCGCTTTCAGCTTATGCATGACCCTTCTGATACCCCATATACGAGATTCTTATTAAATTGAAGAAATTCCGGTTAAACTACTGTCCTCCGAGTAAATGCTTGACCTGGGATGCTGATAGAAGGCGTCACCTTACCCGATCCTATCGGCTCTAGTTGCGGGGTCTCTGTAAAGTTCCTGACATTCAAATAGTTTGGACGATTTATTAGCATGATCCTGCTGAGTGAACCGTTTTTATTTGGCTTGTATTATATGTATGTCACGATGAACATTCCTCCTTCTTAAGTATATATAGATAGTCACCGATGTCGGTCACTATTTTTGTTCCCTTTGTTTCATCTGTCGATTGCGCTGAGACATTTTTTTTTGGGATTGTTACTGAAATTGACCGTTAGAGTTAGACCCACGCTTAGCGATAGCCTCAAATGCGTTCTATCTTGCTGAAAAGGCTATCTTTGACAGCATAATAAACAATTTATGGTGACGCCTTAAATTTATTGAATTAAACAGTTGGGATCTTAAGATCTAAGTGAGATCCTCGACTAAAAATAGCCGGTCTTTGGCGTCGGTTTCGTGATTTTAGAAACTTTATACATTGTAATTGGTGTAAATTATGATGCATGTGCAAACATTTAATTATAACTGGTATAGTGTGCATTATTTAAGAACTGACTGAATAATATTACTGCCCACTATTTTTAACTCTTCAGTTGTAAGTTTATTTTTGTCTGAATATTTTTCTATTCGCATTGTTTGTGTGACTAATTGCCTACCAGCGCATAATATCCGTTTCAACAGTGGTCACTAAAAATTACCGCACGAGTGTTCCTTATTTTAACAATTGAACATTTAGATTGAATATACATATGTATATGATAGTTGAAATACAGTCAATTCGGGTAACTTTGGACTGCAATATAACATTGGACAAAACTTGAGCAAGTACCGTTTATTTATTTTTCTGCCGACTTGTAATCGTGATCATTCTTGCGATTGATGAATATAACATATCGATCTTTTGTCTTGTACGTGGTAAACAAAAAGAGCCACATTCACCTATCAAAATTATTTTTATCTTATATTTGTGAAATAAACCAGTAAATATACGTTTTTTTTTTTTTTTTTTTTCCTTTTTTCTTCTTTTCTTCTTTTCTTCTTGTAACAGGTGGCTTCGCTTAAGCCAGGTGTTACGGATTGGGAATGGGCATTCCATTGACAGACTATCCTTCTTTATAAAAGTTCAATTCAATGTTACCAAGCTGGATGATTCAGCTAAAATTCGCTCATCGAATGCGGTGGTGTCCAATGTTACTCAATTATAAATTTAGCATACTGGACCGCCCTTAAAGGTAGTTTTAAGTTATTTTTACTTGTATTTTCATAATATTTGAATTCAAAATTATTTAAAGGAAGTGTTTAGAACCCGTAATAGTTTAAATGGTTCAATTTTCTATAACTGAAGATCACAAAAACACCTGAAGACTGTCCAATGTTACCCGAATTGACTGTAACTGAATTTATAACTTGTATTTAAATCGAGTCATTAAATTGGTAAAATTGTGATGTCATTGGAGTGTTTTTATTAAATTTTGGAAGATTATATATCAGTGATGATCAGTTTTCATGAAAATATTCAATGGTTATGAATGTAATGAGTTTGAGCTTATTGTTAGATCATTATTTTTATTTGTAATATTTATTTCTGTGACGGTCTCGCGAACTTTTCCAAATCTAAATTTTTGGTTGTGGATAACGGTGGCCTCGAAGCAGTAAAGTAATATATGTATGTATGTATGTATGTATGTATGTATGTATGTATGTATGTATGTATGTATGTATGTATGCATGCCTGTGTTCAAGGTGCATGATTATAAAGTGTCGAAAGTTTATTTAAATTTTAAAAAAAATCATTTACCCCAAGGTCACCACCAATCTTTTTCAACTGAAAGTGGTTGCTGAAAATTCGTTGATGTGAATTGAATAACTGGATTTATAGCGTTCGCTATGTAATAAAATGCTGTGAGTAGCATTCGAGCGTACTCGTTGAATGAATGTGGTTGATTCCGCAATTCTTCATATAGATCAGGGGTGGCTAACGCGTCGATCGCGATCACGATCACCTGGTTGATCTCGTATCGATTCCTAGTCGACCGCCTATCTGATCTGTGAAATTCTCTGAAGCCCGTCCCAAGAAGCGTGCGTTCAATTTAGACTGATTTTTTGTTTTAAATTAAATTTTCAATGTTGGTCGATCGCCGCCGATAATTTCGCGCGTTAGTCGATGGCGGTAAAAAAAGTCTGGCTCTTCCTGATATAGATGATGAAATTCTCCGTATATTTGTCTTTCTGAATATATACTATTTCGTTTCCTTCTTATAGCGACATAGTTCTGCAATATTTATTATTTGAAGAATGAGCTTTCAAATAAAATGCGTTTACGTCCCAACATGGTGAATGTTGACGACCTAAGGGCGCTGAGAAGTCGCTAGCCACGCTAGCCATCAGTGGCACATGAGACCATTAATCAACGACGTTTTGAATTTACTGGAATCGCCGCAATTCGCTGGCCGTATCGCATCGCATCGCTTCGCTTACTTAAGACGGAGGGTAAGAGCCATTAATTTATCGTTTACCCTTGCGGGTATCGTCATTATCAGGGTAATTATTATCGAATACGAATGTTTTCAATATTCAATTGCGAATTACGCCTGACGAAAGTATATACGCGATTGCCATTTCAAATATGTCTGCATATTGTTTCATCGAGAAGACAATCTTATCTAGCAGCTCGAGCTTAATGTTGCAAATTTACTGTGTATGAATAATGATACAGAATTCAATAGTGAAAACGCTTTCGGTTTCGTTACCAAAGCTTTTATATTCTGACGTATATTTATTGCATCATTCGCCAGTGTAAGGGGTCCATATTTTAAAATTGCCTTATTATATTTGTAGATAAACATTCTGATCTGTATTCCGAGTGATTATAATCAGTCGAAATACTTGATTATAATATTCTTTTTGCCGTACTGGAGTTTTTTTTCTTTCGGTTGCCAAACAATTAAATCGTTAAAATATAAATAAGTGAGCATAGAAAACATGTTTGACATAATTGCAGATTTTATAATCCATCCATTTTGGCAGCGGCTCTCTTTTCAGCCTTTTTGTCGGCTGCAGCCTTCCTATACTCTGCCGCCCTTATGCGGGCTGCTTCTTTACTGGCACCCATCACCATCACCGTTGGGCCAACCTTTTCCGCGACTAAAATAAATCCTCCAGCATGATGTGCAGCGGTCGGGCTATTACTGCGGGTGCAATAAGCTTCGAGACTGTAACGATGTTTAGTTTCTCCTCTCATTTTCTACTGAGACTGTATGTGGAATCAGCTAGGCGGGCTCCCAGTTGCCTGGCTATTTTTATTTCCATTTTGGAATTTTGACACGTTCAGGCTATTTCTTGGATTGTGGTTTTTTTTTTTGCCAGACCATCGTTGGGAAGTATCGCGAATTACTGTCCATTTAACCGTTTTGATGTGTTAAATCATTTTGTTTAGTTAAATCATCTCGTGAGGACTTTCGCTGTTGGGTGGTTTTTCTTGTAGTCGCATCTCAGATGGAAGGTTCATTTACCAGAAGCGAATTCGTCTCCTTTTCACTCGGCATCATAGTTGAATGAAACCGCACGACGTATTTTATTTCTCGTCATATGGGAACTGGACAGCTGTGGAAATGATCAGAAATGATATCATATTAACTGTAATATTTTTTAAGATCATTTAGTATTAAAAAATGTTGTTTGACAATTCGGTTCAGGATGATTGTGTGAACTTTGAAAGGACTACT
The DNA here is from genome assembly GCA_028554975.1 of Himalopsyche kuldschensis. Classification (NCBI taxonomy): domain Eukaryota; kingdom Metazoa; phylum Arthropoda; class Insecta; order Trichoptera; family Rhyacophilidae; genus Himalopsyche; species Himalopsyche kuldschensis. The sequence goes on from JAHFWI010000113.1 coordinate 570,475, forward strand.
GGATGATTGCATCGGGGGTTTTTGCGTTGTCAAACTGAGGGGGAAAGACCATGCAATTCCTAGCATTTTCAAGGTTAAAATCGGTCCCGATCGTACTAGTTTTCTCCGCGTGTACCTGCAGTATAATAAATTACTTAGTTCTGCAGTGTCACAGTTTAATTTTGAGTCACTATTCAAGCCTTATTCCTAGTATAAACTGTTTCATTTAAACTGCTTTATCCATCGGAAGATTTCACCAGTCACTTCGTCCTCGGCCATTGTTCATTAGTTGTCAGTTAAGTCAAACGCCACTGTTTTGATAAATGGGAAGAATTTTTTTTCCTGATCTTTGATTCTATGCGACGGGGTACATGTGCAATATTTCAATTTACAATGGGAAAACTCCTCGCCTTAAGCTTAAAATTCAATTTCACTTTTGTAGCATTAGCTTTAGTCTCTTATCTAAGGTAAGTCCAAGATACTTGACTGTATTAGACCATTTGATTTCTGTATTGTGCATTCTAATGCAATTGAAGTTATGTTTTTTAATGAAGCCTTTAGAAAACATTATTGTCGCGGTCTTTTCTGCGTTGATTTGAATTCTCCAGTTGTCACACCAGTCCGCAATCGTATCGGCATCTGTTTGGACGTGTGCAACTTCGCTTTGCCGATTATAAGATTAAGCCAAAATGGACGTATCATCTGCGTACTGGGTTAATCGATAGTTGAAGTTATCTTTGGCGTCCCCCTTGACTTTCGATTTTTCTGGAAAAGTTCTCTTCAAATATTCTTTGAGAGGAAATGCTGCGGCCGCGACGGGAACATTTGGATCCTCAATTTTAGACCCCGGCAATAATAATATTATACGGTATTATATTTATTATTAACAGTTCGAGTAGTTAAATGAAAATTCCAAGTTAATATTGATTAAAGTTTGCAAAGTAATATGCAAACGCAGTGTCTTTTGCCATGGTTTAATTATTAGGTACGTTTACGGCCTTCTTTTAGTGTCATAGTGTAAAATAAATCCTCCAGCATGATGTGCAGCGGTCGGGCGATCACTGCGCATTCAATGAGCATCATCGACTGTAACGATGTTTTTTTTCTGCTCTCCTTTTATTTTCTACTGGGACTGTATGCGGAATCAGCTAGGCGGGCTCCTAGTTTCCTGGCTATTGGTATTGCCATTGTGGATTTTTGCCACGTTCAGACTATTTCTTGGATTGTGGTTTTTTTCGCCAGACCATCGTTTGGAAGCATCGCGAATTATTGTCCATTTAATCCATTTCATGTGTTTAATCGAGGGACGGTCTTTCTACATATGTGTGGATTCTGCTAGGTCGGCTCTTAGTTTCCTAGCTATTTTAAAACTAAATATATCAAAATAAAATATTATCTTTAGCGGCTCTCTTGGCAGCCTTCTTACCGGCTGCAGCCCTCCTACTCTGCCGCCCTTAGTCGTGCTGCTTCTTTCATGGCAGCCATCACTGTTTGCCCAAACTTTTCCGCGAATGCAGCTGTCTTGGCTGCGGCCGCTATTTCGGCAGCCGCCCTCGCTTCAGCTTTTATCACCGCCGGCCTCCTTACTTTCGGTGATCTCGGAGGCACCACCGTTTTACGCTGCTTTCTGAAAATATGTAAAATTTGATTTAATTAGTTTTAATAATAATCTTACTGCAATATACAATGTGTTTTTATTTATTTTTACGTTATGTTACTGTAACAGCGATATGAAATGTCTTTGACAAATCATTTCCCTTGTGAGAGAACGAAACAAAACTCCTAATCACATTCCCAGTAATTTACAGTCACATCAAAAAAAATTGTTACCTCAATGTTATATGTATAGTCTCGTCGAGATTAGACTGAGCACTCCTCACGTCTGATCGCGGAGTTTGCGACATATGTAGTTGTCGGCCAATGCGAACATGTTGGGCTGTCAAAGTCTTCGGACCGGCCTGTCAACTCATCGCTAGTTGAAAAAAAAATGTTTCAAGTATAAGAACAACACTTCGATTGCACTTGTTAGTGCACAGGGGACATCCGTCTGATTTCTTGGTCCTCGCCTTCAATTTCCCTCGCGAGTAATATGGTGGACGCTACCGACACCGTCGGTATCGATTGCACTATCAGGTTTGTATGTGTGGAAGCAGAAAGAAACCGTAATTCAGACGTCTTCAAAATATGAAAAGCCTTATCGCGTTATCTTCAGCTTATTATGAGCTTGATAGGAATCGTGACACAGTAATTTATCACTGAGACGAACAGACAAAGTCCTCACCCGATTTTTTGCAAATCTGTTCCATACACACGATTTTTTTTCAATCAAATATTTGGCGTCACCCCCTATGCTGATGCGCCGAACTATCAAAATATTCTAGTCATTCTCGATTGACTCGATGAGATATTTCTGTGTCAGTCGAGAAAAACTATGAAAAGTGACATACACCAGTGTACGAGATACTTTTTAAATTGATCAAATCCTGTTAATCTAGTATTCTTTGAAGTAGATTTGATTTCAAGGCATCGTCACCTTTATTCTACTGTAGTCCCTTCAGTTTGTCACACAGGTCTTTGAATTGATTCATCATAACAATGTTGCAGATTGAACCTATTGTCGTTTTCTGATGTCCGATGAGCTTTCCATTCGGCATCAGTTCTCGGATACTGTATTATTTCAGCTTAGTTATAACGGCGAAAAACTCACGGAGTGAAGTTTTCCGCCTCTTCTACTCATTCGCGTAAAAGCGATATCTATGAACTAATTTTATTTCCGCCGCCCGGCTTGTTCACAACCGGCGTGTCTTCATTGGTTGCGGTAAATATTACATTCTATTTTTTTTTTCTTTGGACCTTTAATGAATTCCGCTCTTTGGGTATATTTTGTATCGTCTTATATCCATAAACTGTTCGCCTTGGAGCTTTCCTTAGCACCAGCTCTTGGAAACTGTATTATTTCAGCTTCTATATCGGCGGGAAACTCACGGAGTGAAAGTTCAGTTAGCTATTCGGATTTTACAATTCGTTTCTGCCGTCTTTTGATGGATCATTCTCATTTGACGAATTGGACGTTATTGCTGTATATAGGAGAAGTTTACTCTGTATGGAAAGATTACTCCTAGCATTAAGCATTAATTACTAAGTATAATTTCGCTTTTGTAGCATATTAGCTTGGCGCTTTTTAATCGCGATGTGTCCGTTAAACTTCAGTCTCTTATCTAAGGTATGACCAAGATATTTGATTTTGCATTCTAATGCAGTTGCAGTTATGTTTTCTAATCAAGCCCTTAGAAAACATTATTGCCGCGCCCTTTTCTGCGTAAATTTGAATTTTCCGAGTCCGCAATGGTATCGGCAACTGTTTGGACGTGTGCAACTGCGCTTTGTAGATTACGAGATTTAGCCACAATGGACGTATCATCTGCGTACTGGGCTAATCGAACCTTGACGTTATCTTTGGGCTATCGATTTTTCTGGAGAAAATCTCATCAAATAGTCTTTAAGAGGATTTGCTGCGTTCCCGACGAAAATATTTGGATCCTCAATATTAGACCCGGCAAAAAAAATATATTATTAACAGTAACACTTGGAATAGTTAAATTATAATGCTAAGTTGATATCGGTTAAAGTTTTCGTAGTAAACTGATAAGACAGAGTCTTTTGACATGGTTTAATTATAAGGTACGTTTACCGCCTTCTATCAATGTCCTGGTGTAATTTAACTCCTCTGGCATGATGTGCAGCGGTCGGGCGATCACTGCGCGTACACTAAGCATCGACTGTAACGATATTTTGTTTTGCCTCTCCTTTTATATTCTACTGAAATTATTTGTGAAATGAGCTAGGCGTGCTCCTAGTTTCCTGGCTATTTTTATTGCCACGTTCAGGCTATTTCTTGGATTGTGCATTTTTTATGCCAGATCTTCGTTCGGAAGCCTCGCGAATTACTGTCCATTTAATCATTTTGGTGTGTTCAATCATTTTGTTTGGTTAAATCATTTCGTGAGGATTTTCGCTGCTGGGTGGGTGGTTTTTCTTGGTAAGTCACATCTCAGATGGACAACCGTCCACATTACCGGACAAACTTCCGCATATTAGTCATCTTTGCGCGGTTTCCTACTTTCAATAATTGTTCACGGCATCGGTTAAGGATAAATGTGTGAACTTTGAAAGGACTACTGGATGATTGCGTCTGGAGTTTGGCGTTGTTAACCTGAGGGGCAGGGACTATGCAATTACTCGCATTTAAATGGTTAAAATCGGTCACGATCGTACTAGTATTTTCCGCGAATTTGTCAGTTTTCTCAATTCAATTGCAAATCATTAGCATTCGAGACTTTATTCCACCTTCTTTGGTTTAGCTTTTTGTGTCCTCGATTAGATGGTAAGTTTCTTTCTTTTTTTATCTCCGACCGTGAGAGATAGCCCCTCATCGCCGTCCGTCCTACCATTGCATTACTGCCTTGAAGTCATGTCTCCGGATAGACACTTTTTTGCGTTGAATCTCCAATAGTCAGCCTGACAGTTCCTGTTCTTTTTATTTAGACTTTTAAGCAGTCATTCCGACACTGCGTTCGATAGGAACGTTTTGAACACTGAACGAATTCATTTACTTCTCTTGTCGCCACTTGTTTACGTCACTCGATGACGTGTCAATGCACCTCCATTGAGAACATGACTAATTTAGTTCCGCCGTATCGGACATCGTCTAGTATTCATGCGATAATGGCATTTATCGTGAATCTTGAGTTTAAGCCTTACGAGATAAATTCGAAGATCCTTAGTCTACCGGGAGATCGTTTACGAATTTAAGATGCCTGTCTAAACTGATAATCAATATTGTCTTCTTCGCGCTGCGTAAACGAATTCTCCTATGAATATGGAAGTCATTCGCCCTCTCACTCTTAGGCACATTAAATGAGTGGAACTTACATAGCTGTCTTGTTACTGCCGAGGCGTGGAAGACGGTGATATTCACATTCGTTGCGATTCTATTGACGGCATGGATGAAATTGACCTTTCTCCTGGGCTGTGGAGTCGTTAAATAAATTTTCGAAGCAGGCATTTCCCAAAACCACGACTCAGATTCCAACAATGACCGAATATGCGGCTCGGACTCAGACCAAAAAAAGTTTGATATCATTATATTATCCCAACTTTCCTATTTATGAGTATTCAATAAAAAAATCTTTTCTTGAAGCAGCAGAGAAGGTATCACGCAGAAGTGATTTTACGAGATCACTTCTGCGAGAGGCTAAATCGCCATCCTTTGCAATAACAGGTATATATAAAATTCTGTTGTGTAATCGTTGATGAGATCCTCGAATTCTCCAATAATCAGGGGAAGATAATTCCAACTTGGACGTCTGAAGTGAATTAATTTCCTTATTTTTTTTTGACATGGAGCGTCTCTCGGTTTAGGTTTTCGGGCTTTGTCTCTATGGTCGATACGATTCGCGATACGACCCATTTTCCTCTCGCTTATCGGACAGTTTGACGTCCATAAGTATCGTTTCTGAAATTTTAGTAAATATATTTCTTTCCTGTCGTCTATTATCGAGCCGCTGATCCACGACGGCAGCGACTTACCCTGCTGCCGACTCATGCAGACTTCTCTTTATTCCTGAGCATTATTTTATAAGCATCGTTTTAACGATAGGAAGACGTAAATCGTCGTCAAATTTCCATCTTCTTCAGCCTGTTTCCATCGACTCGCACCGGCTCAAGTAAGTGGCTATTGGCACTCTGAAGATTAATTAAATCTACATATACTTTTGATACGGATTTGACAGTTCGGTTCTGTGTCAATGATGTTGTCTTCCGGTACGGAGGACGTCACTTCTCTTGGTAGACTCGACTGTCTGCGCTCTATGTCATAAGCAGTTTCAACACACATTCACCGTGACATTTCCTATGTGTTACATCTCGGTTGTTAAATTGATTGAATTTGATTAGTCCAGTAAACCATTCGCAAACGGCCTTTTGATTTTTCTCTCTTGTCAGATGCAGGTCTTGCCATTGTACTTATTCGTTTGATCGGATTTGTCAATTCCATTTCGTGTCAATTCTGTTGACTTCGGTTACGGATCGTGCCGCTTTATTTTTATCACTTCTGTTGGGTGACATGTCGTGTGCAAATTTAGCAATTTCACCGTGGATATGTATTGAATCTCAGTTGGTGAGATTGGATTAGTCCCGTAAACCAATCGCAAACGGTCTTGCAATGGCTGCAAAATTGTAAGGTGCGTTGCGTAAGTACGCCTATGATTTTAACCGCCCACTTTTTTACACACGGTTGAAGGTTATATTCGATCGGACGATGGCCGTTTCCATGCAAGGAGCGAATGCCACTCATCCGATCGGGTTCTTTTCAGTATTGAAAGGGATGAGTTGGCCAGTCATAGGCCTAGTTTATCTTCTTCCTCCAAGTGGTTAAATGTAATATTGTGTCATCTCAGATCTGCCCCCCCTTTCAATTATTATCGGGGTAATGGTAATGAAATGTGAGAGTTATCAAATTTCCGTTGCGATTTACGCCTCACGGAGTAATATAGTCCGGTTTCGTTTCAATTATGTCCGCATACTGTTTCAAATAGATGGCAATCTTATTTAACAGCTCTCAGACGTTACGCATGCGACCGTATTAATATAATTATATAAAATTCAGAAGTTTATAATGCACCTTAGTAAGATTTGTTACATTAACGATGCATTCGTGATGTCGCAGTGAATCGTAAATATTCATAAGGCAGGACTATTGGCATGGTTTATGGGAGTCCGTCCATTAGGGACGAAGTTTAACCGTCGTCGGTTACCACGTTCCGCCTCTCGCTTCAGTGGAGAGCTTTTGTTTCTGCATTTACATTTACGTAAACGATTTCTTTATACAATAGCTTTACAGTATCTTTGCCACCGAAGATTTCAGTCTGTCGATGGACACCCTTTTGAGGTGTATCCCAGCTGTTGAGAATTGACAAACATCGGATATTTCGGCAGTATCTTTGGCTACTCAGAAACTGAATGGGGCCACCTCAGGCGCCAACGTTGTCATGGGGAACCGCTGCATTATCAGATTTCAATGTGCGGCAGCGGAAAGCCACCATAATTGAAACGTCGTCACATGTTAGGAAGACGTGCAAGCTTGTTGTCTGTCAATATCTGCTTCAGGGAGACATCTATCTAATATTTTTATCAACACCTCGCATTGATCGTTCAAGAGAAATGGTAGAAAATTTATTATAAAACGTAAATAAACACTTATCGAACTTTTCCCAATGCAGAGTAATATGGTGAACGCTGCTGACCCCGTCAGGATCGGTTGCACTCTCGGGTTTGTATGTATGGAAGCAGAAGGACATCGTAATTAAGACGTCTTCATATATGAAAATAAGACTCCATATCGCGTTATTTCCAGCTTATTATGTGCTGGACAGGAATTGCGTCTCAGTAATTTACCACCGAGACCAACAGACGAAGGCCCGACCCGATTCTATGCAAATTTGTTCCATACGCACGATTTTTTTTCTATCAAATATTTGGCGCCACGCCCCCAAATGTTGACGCGTAGGACTATTTAAATATTCTCGAGTCATTCTCGATAATTTCGATGAGATATTTCTGTATCAGTCGAGAACAACTCCATGAAAAGTGACATACACCGGTGTACGAGATACTTTTTAAATCGATCAAATCTCAATACTCATTCGATGAATACTCATTCGGCAAAAATTTTTACTTCCGCTGTCCCGTTAAGGATTCTTCACATTTTGATGAACTGGCGTGTCCTTATTCATTGCGGTAAATTGTACACTCTTATTTTTATCTTTTTGATTGAATTCCGCTCTTTGGGTATATTTTGAATCGTCTTATATCCATTAACTGCTTTCCTTAAAGCTTTCTATTCTGCATCAGTACTAGGAAACTGTATCATTTCAGCTTCTATATCGGCGGGAAACTCACGGAGTGAAAGATTTCGCCTTTCATTTCATTCGCCAATTAGCTATTCGGATTTAACAATTCGTTTCTGCCGTCCCGTAATGGATCCTTCACATTTTGTCGCACCGTCGTGTCCCATTGCTTGCAGTAAATATTACATTCCTATTTATTTCTATTGGACCCGACTAAAAACCGCTATTTGGGTTCATTTATTTATCGTCTCGTCCGAGTACTGAAGATAACTCCTCGTAGAGGAAGACACTCACCGGGCAGTTATTCAAGGCAGTAAAATTGGTGGAACACTGGCTTCCTTACATCAAATTTTAGATATTTAATCCTTGATATTAGAACTGAATATCCTCATTGGATATCGAAATGGTCTGCGGTAAATCGACGACTTTGTTCCATGGGATGTGTATGGATTCTGAAGGAATTTTCTTGGCTAGTATTTGTCAACATCCAGACACTGGATAATAGACGGTTCTGAAAATTATAAGAAATGATTCATATCGACTGTGAGCATATTCTGATCACTTTGTCTCTCCCGTCCACATAAATTTATTAAGATAAAGGTTTCGCTCACAGCGAACATGTTAAAATTATTGTTACCAATCATTCTTGTCAGCATTGTCTTTTACCAAATGGGCTCAATCAACTATTTTGTTCCACGATTTTCGAGTTGTTTCTATCCAGACATTGGAAACTGCAACTGTGATCATGTTCTGATCATTTAGTATTAAAATATATGCTTAGAGGAGTTTTTTTTTTGTTAATTTTCATATATAGAACATCAAAGACAGCCAGTTCTCGTACATGGGTTTCTTGCGATATTTAAGGATATGACGCGCGGCTCACGGAAGGCGCTGAGTTTGACTTTTTTTTCGCGCGTCATTGCTTGTGTGTATTCCCCGCAATTCGCTAGCGCAATTCACTTGATATTACTATTATTCTGTCTTAAATTGGAATGCTTTGAATTATTACGAATTCCTTTTCATATATGGAAGTCACCGGGAATTACTTTGAACGGCCATTGACAGATGCTCTTGTCGCCGTTGAAGGTCAACTATTTTTTTCGAATACTTGCACATAACTACATGACGTGTCAGTGATCCTCCCTTAAGAACTTCGCCTGGTTCTCGTCCGCCGCATCATACATCGTCTACCATTTATTACAGAATGAAAAGTATGGTATATTATGAGTGTTAGCCAAACGATCTATATTCGAAGGTCAAATATAAATCAAGTGATCATAGAAAACATGGAGAATTGCAGAAATTAAAATCCATCCATTTTGGCAGCGGTTCTCTTGGCAGCCTTCTTATCGGCTGCAGCCTTCCTACGCTCTGCCGCCCATAGTCGTGCTGCTTCTTTCCTGGCAGCCATCACTGTTGGGCCGACCTTTTCCGCGACCGCAGCTCTCTTGGCTGCGACCAAATATGAATGTGGTGAAAATTATGTTTTTCCTACCCGTTGGTTCCGTAGCTCTTGGCAGCCTTCCTACTCTGCCGCCCTTAGTCGTTCTGCTTCTTGCCTAGCAGCAATCGCTGTTAGGTTGACCTTTTTGACTGCAGCTTTCTTGGCGGCGGCGGCCGCCGCCGCCCTCGCTTCATCTTTGATCACGCCGGCCTCTTAACTCTCGGTGGCACCACCGTTTTACGCTGTATTCTGAAAATGTCTTAAATTTGAATTAATATAGTTGAAATAATCTTAATGCAATAAACAATGTGATTTTATAGATTTATATATTATATTAATGTAACAGACATATGAAATGTCTTTGACCAATCATTTCCCTTGTGAGAGAATGAATCAAAACTCATCACATTCACAGTAATTGAAAGTCTCGTCAAAAAAAATTGTTACCTCAGGGTTACGTTTCGATCATCACTTGTCAGTCCGTCTTGCTCCCAGTGGGAGAAGTACGGACTGTCATTCGGTGTCGATGCAGCTGGTGGCTGAAAGAAATTAAACATTTTTTTTTTACACAGTTGTCATAATTCATTAAAAGTATTTGCTTTCACTCTAAGTCTTAATCTCCAGAGAAGTTTTCTACAATAAGTGTTAGTAAGGACAGCAATGGCCGTTAGCTGACCGCTACAGCGGCATTCCGTTTCAATGATAGGATTGATTTCATGATAACACACACAGACGTCACTGTCTTTGAACAAAAGTTAATAATTCAAATAAAAAATGAAACTGCCCGCACTGGGGCTCGAGCCCGTGGTCAACGGTATCGATACTCTTCCGCACACTGGAAAATTCAGAATTGATTGTGTTTGTCATCGAAAAGAATAAAGTATTGAAATAAACATACCTCAATGTCTCCAGGTTCGCTTCTGCGAACCGGGGTTCTGGGTTCCCTAGTTGTCGTGTTGGGCCACATGTAACAATCTGAGTCGCCCAGATTGTTTGGTGTGACGTTGACGTTGGAGTCCTTATTGAGAGCATCGTGAAACAAATTAATCATTCTTTTTACACAACAATTCATAAAAAGTATTTGCTTTCACCCAAAGCCTGATCAAAATAAAACACATAATTTCACAAATAGCCGATATGGATAAATTAATCTCACTAGACGTTACGAACCTATTTACGAACATTCCCGTAAAAGAATGTCTTGCAATAATCCATGATTTATTAGAAAAATCAAAACTAAATCCTTTCGAATCTGAAGAGTTTTTCTCTCTGATACAAGTGTGCACCGAGACTAATTATTTTTTATTTAACTCGGTATACTATAACAATGGATAAAAAGTTCAAATGATTCCTTGATCTCTGTATTAAAGATTAATTCTCGTAAGTTATAACCTAAATATGATTTGAGATAAACATACCCATGGTACCGCCACTATCCTCACCTCAGGATTGGGTCGTGCCGCCGAATTCGCATTCTGAAAATAAAAATAAACAGTTTTTTACACCCCATTTGTCATATTTCATAAAATGTATTTGCTTTCACTCAAAGTCTTAATCTCAAGAGAAGTTTTCTACAGGCTCGAGCCCATGGTCAACGGTATCGATACTCTTCCGCGTACTGGAAAGTTCAAAATTGATTGTGTTCGTCATTGACAAGAATAAAGTATTGAAATAAACCCTACTTACTTGGCCCAATACATAATAATCCTCAATGTCTCCAGGTTCGCTTCTGCGAACCGGGGTTCTGGGTTCCCTAGTTGTCGTGGTGGGCCACATGTAACAATCTGAGTCGCCCAGATTGTTTGGTGTGACGTTGACGTTGGAGTCCTTATTGAGAGCATCGCGAAACAAATTAATCATTCTTTTTACACAACAATTCATAAAAAGTATTTGCTTTCACCCAAAGCCTGATCAAAATAAAACACATAATTTCACAAATAAAGTTAACTAAACTTCGATCTCTGTATTACAAAATTAATTGTCGTAAGTTATTACCATCAACCACCTGCGAGAACTCATAATTTTAAGAATAAAGTAAACCAAAACTTCGTAAAAGAAACCTCAATTGGCTTATTTCCACTCATCGCACGAAGCTTTGATCACCGCCGGCCTCTTTACTTTCGGTGATCCTCGGAGGCACCACCGTTTTACGCTGCTTTATGAAAATATGTAAAATTTGATTTAATTAGTTTTAATTATAATCTTAATGCAATAAACAATGTGATTTTATAGATTTTTATTTTATATTAATGTATTAGAGATATGAAATTTCTTTAACAAATCATTTCCCTTGTGAGAGAATGAATCAAAACTCATCACATTCCCAGTAATTGAAAGTCTCGTCAAAAAAAATTGTTACCTCAATGTACATGAGTTTATGTCTCCTCTTCAAGATCAGACATTTCATTGTCATCATTGGCGAATATACTCCTTCTAACGGTTGATCTCGGAGTTCGCGTTAATGTCGTTGGCCAATGCGGACACGTTCGGCTGTCAAAGTTGAACTAATCGCTAGTGGAAAAAAAATTGTTTTAAGTTTAATAACAGTTTAAAATATTACTGGATTGTACAATTAACACAGTGTGTGAAATAATTAATATTATAAAATTTAGAGTTCAAAAATGGCTCATTTAAAAATATTCACTATGAAATTAACATTCTTAGTCAGTTTTATTGGACTGGACGTGTATCTTGCTTTGGATATATTTTTGATTGTCTTGTATCCGTCGTTCGCGCCTGGCGACTGCGATGGCTGTACTTTTATCTGTAGGAGCATTATTTATCGTAGATATTCGTCTGTTCTGTTTACTTCCCGATGTAGAAAGTAATAATTTCCCTTATCTTCCTCGTATATGGGTGTCTCGCGATATCTAAGGAAATGACGCGGCTTACAGACCCTGGAATTAATTGGAATGCTTTCTAGTTAATTCGATTTTCATTTACATATCTGGACGTCATCGGGAATGTCGTTGAACCGCCTTTAACAGATGCTCTATCGCCGTTCAAGGTCAACTATTTTTTTAATATCTGCTTTTTTTTTTTCATCCGATGACGTGTCGATGAACCTCCCTTAAGAACTTGTCCGTGTTCTGTTCCTTTTCGCATCAGATCTGTCCAATAATACACATTATTGCTTATTTGAGTGTTTGCTAAATGATCTGTGTTCGAAGGTTCTTCGCCGACCGCGTAGGCATTTTCACATTCCCGATGTCCTTTGGCATAAACAAAACACTGAACTTTTTGCATGACGTCGCTACCGATATGTCACTTAATAATGAGACGCATGACCTCCGGTGACGTGTTATGTGTACCCACCGATACAGGCATGTATTGTCCTTGAAATAAAGCGCAATACAATTAATTTTCATAACAGTGAAGCGTTAAGGACGATATTTAATCTTTGGATAATTATTTTGACTATAAATGCCGCTGTGGGTCATTTGGTCAGACTCTTTTGCACCGCAATTGGGTATTTTTTTCTGACATACCAATGTCAGTAGTTTGGACTAGTGCGCAGTTGTGGGTGTCGCCGATCTTCTCATTTAGCCTCAGTTCTTCCCTTTACATTGCAAGCGACCTCTTGTTGTTGTGTCTTCATTACAAGTTGAGAAATATTTTGTTCTTCATATCTCTGCCCATTCCTTTATGTCTCGCATTTTGCATAAACTGCATGCCATTTGTATGTGTTGTAAACTAATTCATTTATCTTCAATTCTTACCTATACTGCCAATTCCCTCAGTCGTGATGTCTCTGATACCCTATTTTATAAAGAGGATTAGAACAAAGCCGTATTTCGGGCTTATATTGCATTTCGGAATTCTCTTCTTTCGATGATATCACGAAATCGGTTTTCTCTCCGAACCGAACGCTGCTTAATTTGATCACGCGTGGTCCACCGCCTGGTGATTGGCGATCTCCTATTTTCATGTAGCCATTGAGGTCCCCTGTGTTTGCATCGCAAGTATTAGACGACGCTGTCACCCAAATGAATCCCTAGATCGCAATCCCATATTTGACTTTGGTGAAAAGGCATCATACATTGTTATTTGACCGAATCATCATACGGACTTGGATGGACATCTTACCTAAGTAAAACCTCGCGAATCCATTCACATTGTGGACCGTGTTTCCTCAGTTCCTTGGGACATTTCTTTTTTTTTTTTTTAGTTCAGTTACGTCACTCGACCTGTAGAGTTGACGCATGCTTAGGGATAGCCCGAAATGCGTTCTATCTTGTTCAACGGGTTAACTTTGACAGGAAAATGGAACAATGTATGGCGCCTACTGCTGCCTACTATTTATCGAAGTTGACACTTGCCAAATTTTGTCCTGCTCTTCTGCTAGAGCTGGATAATTTATGCGGTGGCTATTTTTTGATGTGTTTTTATCTGTGACAGATAATACCTGTCGCTTCCGAGGGTTTTTTTTTTAAATTCTTTCCACATGAATTTATTAAGACAATAATGACCCTTTTCGTCAATCGCGAACATTTTCGCAAAAATTTTCTGGGAATATTCTCGTTCCAAATGGCCTTACGCCAAATATTCTTTCCCCAAATTCAACTATTTTGTTCCACGACCGGATGCGTATTTAGTGATAATAAATTTTAGGTAAGTATTTAGGAATAATCAAAGTTATTTTGAATTTGATATGAAGCTAGTGTCGCGTAGAATATATTTTGAATCATTTTTTCTGTCGTTTGCAGATGCACTTCTTGCCATTGCACATATTCTTTTGATGCGTAATTGACCAATTTCATCTGAAAGATTATCATTCTTCTGTATTATGACCTTGCAACTGCGTCGAATTCTAACTCTCGTATGTGATTATGCATTTGACGGCGAATCGGATATTGTAAGTGATGATATTTCCAGAACAAACGAAAAGTGGTCGTCTGTAAAAAACAAGCTTCATCTATTCAATTTTAGACTACGCCTTGCATAAAAATCGAAGTCGGTAGAAAAGATCCTATCGATCATTTTCACTTAATTGCTGACGAAAAAGTACGTAAACCAGATGAATGCAAGTGCCGTCGTTTTCCAGCTCAATCGGAGGGCGATAGAAGTCGAATCACAATTGACGTTTTCAAACTATGTTTGGGACTTATTTTTGATTCAAGAACCACGTTACGTTTGAATCGTCTTTGTAATTTTAGATCCTTTAAAAAAAAAAATTGCTCATCTGCGCGAAAATATTTTTTTTGTGACAAGTGACGGACTGGAAGAATCTCTGAGGCACAGGTCACGTTTCTTTCTTTATGTGACATTTAAAGGTTTGCGTTTTAACGTTTTATAAAATATTTTTGCGCTAACCCTTTCGATACCCTATAATTTTTCTTATGTTTTCCAAAAATACTCATAATAATATAGTATAAATGGGCTATATTCTGAAATATTCTCACATAAACATGACGCCCTTTAATTTTTTTCATATTGTACAATTGTTACTTCAAGTAAAAGTCTTTTTTTTTTTACAAATACGAGACATTCAATTAATACCTCTGAAATTAATTTTACCATCAGCGAAATGTATGGAAATCTCTCAAGGGTCACACAGGATTTCCATTTGGGCCACATTTGTGCATGCCTGTGTTGGCAAAATTTTCGAAGTGACCATTCTCGCAAGGTCGCAATATTCTCTATCCATCTTTCCCAGTTGCCCGATTGCATCGGCGAAAGATTCATTTTAACAGCAATTTATTATTAGTGTCATTCGCCGCTCTCGTATTGATATAAACATGGGTGAAATTTAATCATTGACGATGATACATATATCTGCTTGTGATATTTTTTGGGAATTTGAAACCCCATGGTTCTGAAATCGAAATGAAATATAAATCCTCGCCATACAAGCTCTTTTTATTTCGACTTTTAAGCAGTCATTCCGACACTGCGTTTGATTGGAGGATAAGCTAATTCCTTTACATATCTGCACGTCATCGGGAATGACCTTGAACCGCCTTTGACAGATGTTCTTGTCGCCGTTCAAGGTAAGGCCAACTTTTTTTTTTAATATCTGCTTTTTTCATCCGACGACTTGTCGACGAACCTCCTTTAAGAACTTGGCCAGGTTCTGTTCCACTGCATCAGAGATCGTCTACCATTTATGAAATAATGCACCGGATGGCTAATTATGAGTGTTAGCCAAACGATCTACATTCGAAGGTCCTTTGTCGACCGCGTAGGCATTTTCATATTCCCGATGTCAACTATTTATTTTTAATACTCGATTGTTTACGTCACTCGATGACTTGTCAATGGACGGACCTCCCCTGAAAGTTGGCTAATATTGTTACCCCGTATCAGACATCGTCTAGCATTCATGCGATAATTGCATTTATTGTGAATCTTGAGTTTTAGTCTAATGAACTATATTCGAAGATCCTTAGTCTACCGGGTGATCGTTTTCCAATTTAAGGTGCCTGTCAATTAGAATCAGCAATATTGTATTCTTCACATTGCGTAAACGAATCTCCTATGAACATGAAAGTCATTTGCTTGATCACTATTTTGCACTGAAAATAAGTGGAACATCTCGTCTTGACAAAGCTGTCTGGTTACCGCTGAGAAGCGGCAGACGGTGATATTCACAAGTATGGGAAGATCTGATTTTATTCTCTCGGCTTATTCTTCCCGTTTTATACAATCATTACCTCGAGCCATCCTTGAGTACAAGTTATATATATAAATATATGTATGTGCATGAAAGCATTTCTGACCTCAAGGTCACCAACAATCTTTTTCAACTGAAAGTGGTTGCTGAAAATTCGTTGATGTGAATTGAATAACTGGATTTAAAGCGTTCGCTATGTAATCAAATGCTGTGAGTAGCATTCGAGCGTACTCGTTGAATGAATGTGGTTGATTCCGCAATTCTTCATATAGATCAGGGGTGGCTAACGCGTCGATCGCGATCACGATCACCTGGTTGATCTCGTATCGATTCCTAGTCGACCGCCTATCTGATCTGTGAAATTCTCTGAAGCCCATCCCAAGAAGCGTGCGTTCAATTTAGACTGATTTTTTGTTTTAAATTAAATTTTCAATGTTGGTCGATCGCCGCCGATAATTTCGCGCGTTAGTCGATGGCGGTCAAAAAGTCTGGCTCTTCCTGATATAGATGATGAAATTCTCCGTATATTTGTCTTTCTGAATATATACTATTTCGTTTCCTTCTTATAGCGACATAGTTCTGCAATATTTATTATTTGAAGAATGAGCTTTCAAATAAAATCCGTTTACGTCCCAACATGGTGAATGTTGACGACCTAAGGGCGCTGAGAAGTCGCTAGCCACGCTAGCCATCAGTGGCACATGAGACCATTAATCAACGACGTTTTGAATTTACTGGAATCGCCGCAATTCGCTGGCCGTGTCGCATCGCATCGCTTCGCTTACTTAAAACGGAGGGTAAGAGCCATTAATTTATCGTTTACCCTTGCGGGTATCGTCATTATCAGGATAATTATTATCGAATACGAATGTTTTCAATATTCAATTGCGAATTACGCCTGACGAAAGTATATACGCGATTGCCATTTCAAATATGTCTGCATATTGTTTCATCGAGAAGACAATCTTATCTAGCAGCTCGAGCTTAATGTTGCAAATTTACTGTGTATGAATAATGATACAGAATTCAATAGTGAAAACGCTTTCGGTTTCGTTACCAAAGCTTTTATATTCTGACGTATGTTTATTGCATCATTCGCCAGTGTAAATTATAACCATATTTTAAAATTGCCTTATTATATTTGTAGATAAACATTCTGATCTGTATTCCGAGTGATTATAATATTCTCCTTGTTGTACTGGAGTTTTTTTTTTCTTTCGGTTGCAAAATAATCATCGATGCTATCATGGGTGATATTGAATCGTTAAAATTTAGATAAGTGGGCATAGAAAACATAAAATTACAGAAATTATAATCCATCCATTATGGCAGCGGCTCTCTTTCTTGGCAGCCTTCTTATCGGCTGCCGCCCTTAATCGTGCTGCTTCTTTCCTTGCAGCCATTACTGTTTGGCCAAACTTTTCCGCGACTGCAGCTCTCTTGGCTGCGGCCAAATATGAATGTGCTGAATATTATTTTTTTAACTACCAGTCTGTTCCGTGTCAATGCCGTCAGTTTCTTTCTATCATTTAGGGTATTTTCACTTTCTATAATGAAGACGACGAAGATCCGTCGGTTGAGGCAGGAAATTCTCTCGCCCAGCTATCCCTGTAACTAAGGAATGATCTTTTCATGGCACTGCACCAATGGAGCCTTTCTTTTTTAACATTCGTTTGCTATTACCTTTATTATAGGGGAAATGGCAGTTGAACTCGAGCTTATTCTCAATTTAATTTAAAAGCGTCAGCAGTCCACTATCTTTGGTTAAGTTATTTGTCTCCTCGCTCTAGCGGCGGAGAGCTTTTGTTTCTGTTCGATATATGCCCGTGAGAGATTGTCACTCAACGGCATCTGTTTTACCTATGCATTCTTCTTTAAAGTCCGGTCAATCAGTGGACCCTTTTTTTGGCTGAATCTGTAAAAGTCAAGTTTCTGGTCTCGCCGAATAGACGGACGATTCCCGGTTTAGTCGTGCTACAACCGGTATCGCCGAAGAAAATCTCTGCATTCTTTTCTGCAGATTCCTAGCTATGTATTAATTTCGGAAGATTAGCTCAGTCACGTCGCCCTTGGCCATTGTTCAATTGTTGACTGTCAAGTCAACGCAACACAACTTCGGTGATCGCTCTGCAGTTTGCAGGTTTGATGATAGGAATATGAAGCAATTTGTTCTTCTTCATCGGTATCTGGAACGAACTCTTTATACTTTAGATTTTTTTCTGCCTGATTCAATTCCTTATGCCCAGGTGACCGGTGTTTGTTACTGTGCGTACTGTTAGTTTAACTGCTACCGGATTAATATGCAATATTTGATTTGCTGCTCATTTTCGATTAATATACGCTTTTGCATTAATACGAAATCTGATAGATGCACGTTTGCAAAGTAAGCGTAACCTCATATGCATATAGTTCCCTGGGGAACAGGTTGGGTTTCGGTGGATTTTTGCCACCATTCCGGACTTAGAGGCAAATCTGGGTATTTTGAGCACACCAAGACTTATTTATGTTATGTGGATAGAACTTGCATTTCTGAACTGATTTGCCGGCGTGCGAGGAGAAGCACTGTTAATTACACCATATATATTTTGGTGTATTTGTTAGTCCGTGGTTCCACGCGGAATGTATGATGTTTCATTCTGCGAAATCCGTTTATTTCTAATGGACTTAGTTCAGAAAAATGTGTCTATAAATATTATTTTTATAAGATTTCTCTAATTAAATATCGATTTAGTTGATCGACAGGTAAAATAATTTTAGAAAAATAAAAATATTTTAATAATTAAACCTATTTTTTATAAACAAGTCAATTTCACTGCAGAAAAATCGATATAAAATTGCAGAAAACCAATTATAAATAAGTGTAAAATCAATAGTATCGTTTACGTGGCCATTTTCGGCTCTTTGGGCTGCTACAGCCGCCTTATTCCTTGCCGCTTCTTTCCCGGCCTATATTCTGTTATTGTTGTAAGATTTGTTACAATTACAATTAATTCGTGACGTCACAGTGAATCGCAAATATTCGTTAATTATGTTTATTGGCATGCACAATGCATCAGAAGTCTGTGCAATCGGGACGATATTCCGCCATCATTGACTTGGCATTTTGTGTCTTCGCTCTAATGGAGAAATTTTGTTTTTGTTCCATCTCCACCCGCGAGAGATTGCCTCTGAGATCGCATTGCGTTTTTTTAATGCATGTATTGCCTTTATTATCGGGGCAATGGCAGTTGAAATTGAGCTCCTAAATTCAATTGAAATAACTCACTTTGCTTCAATTCGCCAACGAAATTGATCTGCCATCTTAAATCACTCAGTTGAGTGTATATTCGTTTGGCTGACAGCCATTTGTTTTTAAGGAGTGGTTGCAGTAGTGACCCTCAGTAGAAATCTCTTCACTTGACTTTTCCTGTCATAGGAATGGTACTTCTTCGTCCGCTAAGTTGTGACATGGTATATCAAGTTTATCACAGAACTGTGCTTTTTCAATCTAAGAGTTATTAATCCATCGTTTACCCTTACGTGGATCGTCTTTTTCAGGGCTAATGGTTTTTGAGTACGAGTGTTTTCAATATTCAATTGCGATTTACCCCTGACTGTCATTTCGCATATGTCAGCATATTGCTTCATCGAGAAGACAATCTTATCAAGCAACTCTTTAAAGTTGCCATACGACTGTGCATATATATACATGATTATATTTTTGATTTGGTGCAATAACGGTTCATAAATTGTCGCTGGAATTAATATTTTTGCACAACACACGCAACATGCATTCACTCATTGACGTTTCAGAATGATCGTCTGGAATTACTGTACCCCAGTTTATTTTGCCAACGAAGCATCTCTTGCTCACATGGGTAACCCTTGGTCACATTTGATCGTGAAACTCATTGCTGCTCGTTTAATTGTTATACTCTATGGCAGTCGTGGAGAACTTGCGGCCCTTTAAGACGGGGACTCTCGCTTGATCTTTTTCATCAATGCGTATGGTTAGTGTAACTGCTTTGCGTCCAGGGTTACAAGGTTAACAATATTAAAGATTCATTATTTCGTACGTTAGTAAAAAAAAATAAACTGGGTTTTATTTTAATCATAATGTACGTATGTATACATATATATAGCAAAATAGTTGTGAAATGGAATAGTTCGGTTGTTATTTTGAATTTTGATACTGCTGTGTGTCATTTGGTCGACTCTTTTGCACCGCAATTGGATATTTCTTCTGAGATACCAATGTCAGTAGATTGGACTAATGCGCATTTAAAATACATAAAATCATTAAAATTTAAATAAGCGAGCGTAGAAAACATACAAAATTGCAGAAATTATAATCCATCCATTTTGGCAGCGGCTCTCTTGGCAGCCTTCTTTTCGGCTTTAGCCTTTCTATACTCTGCAGCCCTTATGCGGGCTGCTTCTTTCCTGGCATCTGTCACTGTTGTGCCGACCTTTTCCGCGACTGCAGCTCTTGGCTGCGGCCTAAGTCTTCTTGGTGGCGACGCCCGCCTCTTCGGCAGCCCCCCCTCGCTTCAGTTTTTAAAACAGCTTCTCTCTTGACTCTCGGTGATCTGGGAGGCACCACCGTTTTACGCTGCTTTCTGAAAAATTGTAAAATTTGATTTAATTAGTTTTAATACTAATCTTAATGCACTGTACAATATATTTTTATAGATTTTTATGTTATATTAATGTAACAGAGTTATGAAATGTCTTGGCCTCGGCCAAATCTGAATGTGGTGAATATTTATTTTTTTACCTACCAGTCGGTTCCGAGTCAATGCCGTCAATTTCTTTATATCATTTTGGGTATTTAAACTTTAAATGAAGACGACGAAGATCCTTCGGTTATGGCAAGAATTTCTCTCGCCCGGCTATACCCTGTAACTAAGAAATGATATTTTCATGACACTGCAGGAATAGAGTCTTTCTTTGTTAACATTCTTTTGCTATTACCCTTATTATCGGGGAAATGGCAGTTGATTTCGAGCTTATTCTAAATTCAATTGCATCGCATCAGCAGTCCACCTTCTTTGGTTAAGCTATTTGTCTACTGTCTCTAACGGAGTGCTTTTTTTCTGTTCTATCTCCGCCCGTGAAAGATTGTCACTCATCGGCATCCGTTTTACCACTGCATTCTACCTTAAAGTCCGGTCTATCAGTGGACACTTTTTTTTTGTCTGAATCTGTAAAAGTCTCAGCCTCTGGTCTCGGGTGTTTCCCAGTTGAGGCGTGCTACAACCGGGATCACGAAAGGGAATTTAATAAATAAAAATATTATCATTAAATTATAAAAACTGAACATAGAAAAGAAATTATGAATTGGCAGCGGCTCTCTTGGATCCTTCTTATCGGCTGCAGCCTTCCTATATTCTGCCGCACTTATGCGGGCTGCTTCTTTCCTGGCAGCCATCACTGTTGGGCTGACCCATTCCGCGACTGCAGCTCTCTTGGCTGCGGCCTAAGTCTTCTTGGTGGCGACGCCCGCCTCTTCGGCAGCCCCCCTCGCTTCAGTTTTTAAAACCACTTCTCTCGTGACTCTCGGTGATCTGGGAGGCACCACCGTTTTACGCTGCCATTTCGGCAATACGGCTGACCTCTTCAATCTCGGAGGCACATTAACGCTTTTTTCCACTGAAGTCCTTCTTTTTCTAGAAATATGTAAAATTTGATTTAATTAGTTTTAATACTAATCTTAATGCATTGTACAATATGTTTTTATAGATTTGTCTGTTATATTAATGTAACAATGAACCATGACAAATCATTTCCCTTGTGAGAGAATGAAACAAAACTCATAATCACATTCCCAGTAATGGAAAGTATTTACTGACACACAGTGTGTGAAATAATTAATATTTTAAAATTTCGAGTTCTAAAATGGCTCATTAACACTAATCCTTTACATCAGTGGTGCACAAGCTTTTTGAGAGAAGGGCCAAATTATCCATTTAAAATTTTTCGCGGGCCGTAAAGGGTAAAAGTGAAGAAAAATATTGATACATTGTACTACTAAATGAGATATAAATTTTATATTTTATTTTAAATTTAATAATTACATCATTTTATCTGCAACTTCGATCCTTCTCCGTTCCACATTACGTGCAGATTTGCACGATGGAACTTAGAGAGATTTCTTACACTGTATACTGGCAGCAAGCATTTTGATGTCGGGTTCAATGTTTTGGTTGCTATCCTCAGTACAGCACTGAGATTATCATTGTTCAAGCGGTTTCTGTGTTGAGACTTATTTAGTTTTAATATGGAAAATGCTTGCTCGCAAATGTAAGTGCTTCCAAAAAGACTTGCACAAAGCGCAGCCTTTTTACGTAGGGTAGGAAACTGCTCTTCGGGAAGATATTTGGACAAACTCTGCAGATCGCCTTCCTGATATTTCGATCTCAATTGATCGTTGTTCTGCAAATCGATGAACTATAGTTGCAATGATGAATTGGCCTCATTGGTGGATACTGAGAAGGGGTTGGCAAATGTCTTAAACAAGTATCGGTCACGATTCAAATCACAAAAACTCCTTTGAAAAGATTCTTGAATTCTGATTATGTGGCTAGCATACTTCTGGCTGGAATCAATGCCATGTAAAGTGAACATTTCTTTGCATTGCGGAAAGTGACACAATTTATTTTCATTCAGCTGTAAATGAAACAATTTAAGTTTTTCTTGGAAGGCTGATGCATGGTTTGCCATGTCAGAGATATAATGATTTTTTCCCTGCAGGGGTTGATTTTTTTAAATACCGTTGCTAATGCAAATTTGTTCACATATCGAATACTATTTTTTAACATATTTAATGAAAAATTTGTTGATAAAGTATTTGTTATTTTGGGCCAAAAAAAAATCCATTTCGGGCCGCATTTGTGCATCACTGCTTTACATTATATACAAGTTTTCTATGTATTTTATTTGAAAAAATTTTAAACTGTCATGGCTGTTTGTACTTTGTAACTCGTGGTTGGCTCATCCTGAAACTAATCAAACACTTTTTTATTAAGGGCAGCAATGTCGCATAAGACATATTCACCCATATCCGAGATTCTTTTTAAATTGGTAGCCGTTTTTCTGTGTATATGGACAATTTTGACAACAGTGTCGCTCATTCGGAAAATTTGTTGAACTAAAATACGTATGTCACAAGAATTTCGGCTCTAAGTCATTAAAAAATTATAAGGTCCACCTGCATCATTGATTACTGCACAAATCGTGCACTCCAGAACTAAAATACACTGGCCGAAGTTTTGTGTTAAGCACAGTCAAAATAAGACAAAATTAAATGTAAGCAATGCTGGGACAGAAGTAAGAAAAGTAAAGTGTCATTATTCATTTGTTCAGATTGCCCTGGTCTTTGTTTGGATCTTTGCTGCTGACGTTTCTATAATTATTGATTTGTTATTATTTCCATTTTATACATTTAGCTGAACCGTATAGTTTTATGTTTGTTGTGCGTAAATGTGTTATTTTTAAAAATTTATAAATTCAAAACGACGCGTAAAAATACAAAAATAATTCTCTCCATACCAAATGGTGAAAATAAGTGAATGAGTAAAGCGCCTCGATGTTGAAAAAATCCAAATTCTGAAATATTCAAAAAAAAATACCTATCTTTGACAGCATTGGTATGCCATAAACAATAAATTAACGTTTTTACACGAAAATGAATATATGTACATATATACCTTGTACGGTAAAAAGGGGTATTCTACTCCGCGCATTCCTAACGAGAAAAATAAAAAATATCTTGAAATGAATAAAAAAATATATATTTGAAAATATTTTCTCATGTAGTACTCATTTACATTACAACATGACGTTGCTACCGATATTATACTTTATAATGAGACGCATGACCTCCCGTGACGAGTAATGTGTACCTACCGATAAAGGCATGTATTGTCCTTGAAATAAAGCGTGCTACAATTAATTTTCATTGGTTTTTACGTTAGCAGTGATAGCGTTAAGTTTTTCACCTGCGATGCGCTCATTAGGCGTCACCTTACCCGTCCGTATCGGCTCTAGTTTCGGGTCTCTGTATAGGTCCTGACATTCAAATAGTCTGGACGATTTATTACCCAAGATACTGCCGAGTGAACGCTTTTTATTTGGTTTGTATTATATGTTACGATGACCATTCCTTTTTCTTAAGTATATCTACATAGTTGCCGATATCGGTCAATAATTTGGTCTTTTTGTTTCATCTGTCGATCAGATTATTCAAGTTGAATTGTTCATCTTCTCGCGAATCTATCGACATGTTGGACTGTGTTTCTGTAGATCTGTTGAGACATTTTTCTTGGGATTTTTATTTATGTTGACCTTTAGAGATGACCCACTGTTATCGATGGCCCCAAATTCGTTATGAGGCTATCTTTGACGGCATACTGGAACGATTTACGGCGACGCCTTCATTTTTATTGATTTCGCCACTTTCCAAATTTTGTCCTGCTGGAATGGAACTGGATATTTTGGGTCGTAACTATAATCCAGATGTCAAGGATCTGTCGTCATCCGAGACTGAAAATGCGTGTTGTGTTTTCCAAAAATAGTCTGGGCAATAATCTGAAATTTTCTCACATTAACATGACACCCTATAATTTTTAAAAATTGAAGTAAAATTGTTGAAGCACTAGTCTTTTTTTTTTTTTTTACAAATGCGAGACATTCCATTGTTTTGTCTGAAATTAATTTACCATCACCAAATTTTATGGAAATCTCCCAAGGGCCACTCAGGATCTCCAACTGGGCCACATTTGTGCATGCCTGCGTTGGCAACCATTTCAATGGCCTGGCCTGAAGAGATTTTCGAAGTGACCATTCTCGCCAGGTCGCAATATTCTCTATCCATCTTTCCCACTTGCCCGATTCCATCGACGAAAGATTCATTTTTAAATCGGAATTTGTTAATGGAGTCATTCGCCGCTCTCTTGTTGATATATAAATGGGTTAAATTTAATTATTGACGATGATAATATCTGCTTGTCGTGATGTTTTGCGGGATACGAAATGAAATATAAATAGTCCCCATCGGCATAAATGCCCTTTTATTTCGACTTTTATGCAGTCATTCTGGCACTGCGTTTGATTGGAAGTATAAACTTATCTTTTACATATCTCAATGTCATCCGGAATGACCTTGAACCGCCTTTGACGAATGCTGTGTCGTTCAAGGTCAACGACTTTTTTTTTCTAAATTCTTGATTACGTTACCTGATGACGTGTCATGAACCTCCCTTAAGAACTTGACCAGGTTCGGGTCCGCCGCATCAGAAATCGTTTACGATTTTTGATATAATGAAAAGAATGGCTAATCATGAGTGTGAGCCAAATGATCTACATTCGAAGGTCCTTCGTCGACCGCGTAGGCATTTTCATATTGCCGATGCCCATTGGCCTAAACAATTATGTCTTTTTCGCGCTGTGGAATCAAGTCAGCGCACTTTCGGTGATCGCTTTGCAGTTTGCAGGTTTGAGCGGAATAGGAAGCAATTTCTTCTTCACACGAATCTGGAACGAACTCTTTGAATTTTTTCTACCCGATTCAATTCATTATGTACCGGGGACTGGTGTTTGATCTTTGATACGATGCGTACAGTGTACAACTGCTACGGGGTAAATATGCAATATTTTATTTTACAGTAGGGAATGAAAACTGAATTGATAAGACATCTTTTTTTGCTATATATTGTCGATTAAGATACGCTTTTGCATCAACACGAACACAAGGGTTGGATCGTTTACAAAGTTATCGTAACCTCATACGCTTATGGTTCACTGGGGAACAAGCTGGGTGTCTGTTGATTTTTGCCACCCTTCCGGACGTCGAGACAAATCTGGGTATCTTGGGCACACCAAGACTTTTTTTTTTATCTAATGTGGATAGTACTTTCATTTCCGAAGCGATTCGCATGCTTGTCGAGAGAAGCGCCGCTTATTACACGTAATATTTTTAGATAATTGTTTCTCCGTGGGGCTCAGGGAATCTATGATGTTTCATTCTGCGAAATCCGTTTATTTCTAATGGATTTTGTTCAGAATAATGTGTATTTAAATATTACTCATATATCTTATTTGGTCGTGAAACCCTTGGCTGCTCGTATAATTGCTATACTCTATGGCAGTCGTTGACAACTTGCGGCCCTTTAAGACAAGGACTCTAGCTTGATCTTTTTTTATCAATGCGCATGGTGAGTGTAACTGCTTTGTGTCCACGGTTACCAGATTTACAATATCACAGAATCATTATTTCGTACGTTAGTATGAAAATGACCTGTGTTTTATTTTAATCATAATGTACGTATGTATGCTTACATGTATCACACAATAGTCGCCTAATAATACACTGGAATAACAGTTATTAGAATATATAAATAAGATACACTCACAGGAATGAACTGTTTTATAGAAATGATTTTTCCTCGTCTCAGTCGAGTGTCTGCCGACATAACCCTTACAAATCAACTGGACATATTTTTTGCTCGAGATGTGATGCCGGATTTTGAAATTAACGATTAAACCTCCTTTCACGGCGAATGTGTATTTTGATTTATCGAAACTTTTCTGTTTTCCGATGGCTAGAGGTGTGACAATGATTGCAGCAAATTGTGGCCGGGTGTTTCTTTTGGGAAAACTAGTTAGAACCGATTAATGTCAATCATGGTTAATCCATCGATATGTTTTTCGTAGCCTCCAAGCATATCTCTCTGTAGTATGATATGCACCCATATCCTTGATTCTTTTTAAATTGAAGTAATCCGGTTAAACTATTGTGATCCGAATAAGTTTTTCACCTGCGAAGCGCTTAATAGGCGTCACCTTACCCGGTCGTATCGGCTATAGTTGCGGGGTCTCTGTAGAGTTCCTGACATTCAAATAGTGATACTGCTGAGTGAACCGTTTTTATTTGGTTTGTATTATATG
Organism: Himalopsyche kuldschensis; assembly: GCA_028554975.1. Lineage (NCBI taxonomy): Eukaryota > Metazoa > Arthropoda > Insecta > Trichoptera > Rhyacophilidae > Himalopsyche > Himalopsyche kuldschensis. The sequence goes on from JAHFWI010000113.1 coordinate 597,344, forward strand.
TTACGATGAAGGATTCCTCCTCCTTAAGTATAGCTACATAGTTGCCGATATCTTTACAAATATACAAATTTTGTTCTCTTTGTTTCATCTGCCGATCCGATTATCCAAGTTGAATTGTTCATCTACTCGCGAATCCATCGACATGGTGGACCGGGTTTCTATAGATCCGTTGAGACATTTTTTCTTGGGATTGTTACTTTTGCTGACCCACGCTTAGCGATAGCCCGAAATGCGTTCTATCTTGCTGAACAGGCTATCATAGACAGCACAATGGAACGATTTACGGCGACGCCTTCATTTTATTGAAGTCTACACTTTGTAAATTTTGTCCTGCTGCAGCTGGAACTGTATAGTTTGGGTCGTAACTATATTCCCCATGTCAAGGATCTGTCGCCATCCGAGACTGAAAATGCGTTTTGTTTCTGTGGGTTTTCCCTACCACATGAACTTTTAAGAACATGACTGGTTTCGTTCATCGCGAACATTTTCAAATTATTCTAGTCCAAATGTTCTTGCTTCTTTATGGGCACTCCTCTAAATGGCCTTGGTTGTTCTCGAAATAGGCTCAATCAACTATTTTGTCCCACGATCGGGTGTGTATTTAGTGAGAATAAATTTTGTACCAAATCTCTTGGTGAATTGTTTGTTCTTATCCAGAAATTGGAAACTGGACGGCTCTGAGAATTATTAGAAATGATTCATCTTAACTGTGATTCCTTTTTCTGATCATTTGGCACAAACACGTATCGCTTACCTTGGAAAAACTTTCACCCATGTTGGGCGCCTTCTTCTTAATTTTATTGAAGTTATCACTTGGAACAGCTTGAACTGGATAGTTCATCGAGTGGCTATTATTTCAGGCAACGGGTATGTCTTCATCCGAGACTGAAATAACGTTTCGCATTTGATGGGTTTTTTTTCCTTTTTTTCCCCTTCACATTTATTTTTTAAGATCTTAACTGGAAACATCCATCGCGAATATTTTCATATTATTTTGCTCCAAATGGACTTCCTCCAAATGGTCTTTTTTAAAATGTGAGATTCTCCAAATAGACTCATTAAACTATTATGCTCCACTTCTTTTCTAATCCGCCGTACGCGACTGGCAACCGCTTCAACTCCTCACCCCTTTTGAAACCTAATGAACTATTTCTCGCTCTCTCTCATCCACCTACCCGTATGTAGAAAATAATATTTTGCTTCATTGTCCTCGTACGTGGGCGATTTCGATTTTAAAGGAAATGAAGCGGGCTACAGGCAGCTGATATTTAGTGTCGGCATTTGGGTTGCCTCCCCACAGTTCACTAGAAATATTCACCATATGAATAAACGAGTCGAATATAGTGTTGGTATTCTAGTGCCTTTCGATCACACCCATCGTCGAAGTGGCCATTCTTCCACTGTTCGGAATTTCGGCTCAATTTTTTGTGTCTTTGGTACGGCTCTTGAAGCGGTCGCGTTTATGGTCTACACCGATTGACATTGGTTGATTGGTAGTCGAAAAGATAGGTAGCCGGACTTCACCGTACTGATCAGACTGGTATGTCATTCTTCAATGTGTTCATTCGAGTCTTCCTTATTCTTGTGATGTCAACTGATCTCAAACAGCAAGTTCGACCTCAATTGTCGTCAATTGAAACCGCATCAAAGTGTTCGTTACAATCATAGCGGGCGGCACTGTACCAGTATCTTTAAATTACACATTTTGCAACTTTCGAGCGATTGTGTTTTTTGTAAGAGTTATTCAGTATTCCATTATAGACTTTGAAAATTCTCCAGTGTTATCGATATATGCGAGCGATATTTTGACATGGTTTTAATTATAATGTACGTTTGCCGCCTTTTTTTTTAAATGTCGTATAGTCAAATAAATCCTCCAGCATGGTGTGCAGCGGTTGGGCGATCACTGCGCATACATTAATACAAGATTGTATCGGTGTCTTGTTTTTCTCTTTACCTTTAATATTTCTTACTGAGACTATACGCGGTGTCTGCTAGGCCGGCTCCTAGTTTCATGGCTATTTTTATTGCCATGGTGGAATTTTGCCACGTTCAGGCTATTTCCTGGATTTTGTTTTATTGTGCCGGACCTTCGTTTGGAAGCCTCGCGAATTACTGTTCATTTAATCCATTTGATGTGTTGAGTCATGTCGGGAGGATTTTCGCTGCAGGGCTTTCTTTCTATGTGCGGAGTCTGCTAGGCTGGCTCCTAGTTTCCTGGTTTTCTATTAGAATGGGACACGAAAAAACAGCCAAGTAGATATGGCTAAATACAAATCAAAAACCCATTAACTTCATACAATCGAAACGAAAATGGATATAATAAAACGATCTGATAATGGAGTCTTATGCTTCATCGGTCGTTCATATGGAATAAAATAAAATTGTCTCCTTTCATTTCCTACTGAGACTATATGAGGTGTCTGCTAGGCGGGCTCCTAGTTTCATGGCTATTTTTATTGCCATTGTGGAATTCGCCACGTTCAGGCTATTTCTTTTATGTGTTTTTTTTTGCCAGCCCTTCGTTTGGAAGCTTCGCGAATTATTGCCCATTTAATCCATTTGATGTTTTAAATCATGTCTGGAGGATTTTCGCTTCTGGGCGGTCTCTCTGTGTGTGGAGTCTGCTAGGCCGGCTCCTATCGGAGATTCAGGCT